>SADC01001375.1:0-386199 GCA_004194705.1 Ditylenchus dipsaci | reverse complement strand
CCACAGGTGGTCCAGGTAAAATGCGCATCGTTAGGTGAATGAAAATGATACACGCCAACAAACACACGATAACATAATAAATAATCACGCTAAAATATATACACGCTGAAAAAATTAACTATATGAGAAAAATCGGTGAAAATGACTATATTGAGATTGACTCTGTGAAAAATTTGTTTGACCTCGCACTTAACTCGAAGTACGTACAACCTTCGATTCATGTTGAAGTTCGACTTCCGACCTTTGGCTACATGAGAACTTAGTCTTGAACCGACATGAACTTGAAGTATGTGAATAAGCAATAAACAATCAAACAAAAGAGCTGTCACCAAAGTAAAAAAATGTGCATGTGGCCGAAAATGCCAAAATCGTATCATTCGTGCTTTAACGCTTTTAAAATTACAAGGCACTTTTTAACAACAGAATTTTTCCGAAAAAAAAGAGCGGACATTGACCTTTTTAATTTTGCTGACTTTTCAAACAGGAAAAACACAAACACTCAGCACCGTCAAGGAGTAAAAAGAGTGTGAAACCAAAACAACAATTTATTATCTCGAACAATCAGCCAGTAACGACAAAACGACAGAATTAACCAATTTTCAACGTGTAAACTCCATCGGCATAACTTAGATCGGCATTGGTCAAGTTCAAATTTAATCCTTTCCTCAAACATGAAAATAAATAAAATTAAGCTAGTGAACAATCTGAGCTGATCCGCAAATTTAGATACCTCAGTATCCAGCTGGTTGTAGCCATTAAAAGTCCATCATCTTATCAGTAGACGTTTTCTTGTCGACGATTCTGAATTGAAGAGCTTCTTCCCCTTTGACTCCATGAATCTGCAAAGACTCCTCAGAGACTAGATTCACATTGAGATCCTTGGTCATGAAACGACCTGTATTCGATTTCCTTTCAGACAACCAATGACCGCTCGGAGACTGCGTTTGTTGAGATCTCATACCTTTCTAAAAAATTAAAGGTAATTTTGCCATTGTTCGACATAAAGTGTACCATCAAATGATTGCAGACAAAATCACGACAATCTGCCAGTTGAAGAGAACTGGTGCTGGCCTCTAATCTTTGTTCCACATTAGACGAAGAGTATTGGAAGCTCAGCTTTGACCATCCGAAATTCGGTTCAGCATTCTAGACAGCTCTGTTGGCTCATCTACATAACATTGAAGCAGCAACGAACACTTTTATCAGAAACTATAGCTTACATGTTTCCATAGAAGTGATAAGGCGCTTAGGGAAGTAAATCACGAATTTAGATAGTCTGAGACGCTCGTGCACACACTGATTTGTCTTTGTCTTTTGAGGAAAGCACGTCTGCGATAGTGTAAAACGCTAGGTCTTCGGTAGTCGTCCCGAAAACGCCCTTGAAATGCAAAAATAAGCTGTGAAATTTCATGATAGATATACCCTTGAGATAGCTGATCATCACAGCGCGAACTTGCTCCTTGGAATATTCCATTCTGAAAGGTTGTGCACATTTTTAGTCATGACAAAATGAAGATCTTAAAACTGTGTACACTTTTTTTGTTCATCTATGCTTGTTCACGGTGTTCGAGTTAGAGCTTAGTAAGAGTTGAAATTCGAGTTCGCGTTAAAGTTAGGGTAAAGCTGTCATGTACTCAAAAAACCGACCCCTAACTCTAACTCGAAGGTTCACGTACTTCAAGTTTAGAGTTCGATGTCAAGCTTGAACTTGCTTATGTATATATCTTAGATAGCTCGAATCTCACTCCAGAGTTTGTCGAAGCCAGTAAAAGTTAGTTTTTGGGAGGTTTGAGGATTTACTACAAGAAAACAAAGTTATATGCATGAAACATCTTCAAATTCACCCTCTAACTCTAACTCGAGTTACACGAACACCCTCGAGTTAGAGTTAGAGTTCGGATCACAGGTGTTCACGCAGCCAACCGATGTCTAACTCAAAACACGTGCATAAGCATAAAAAATTGTACAAACTATTTTTCAAGCATGATGCCACCATTGTTCCTTTGGTTGCAGTTCAGAATCCCCCCCCCCACGGGGACTGATCAGGTGAGGAGATAACTTCATATTCGTGTTTCTCGACCCCGATTTCATGAGAAAGCCCGCCGTTTTTTTGGTTCTGGAGAAAAAAAATTTTTTCGAATACAGGGGGGTATCATGGTTTTTAGTCAAAATTTGAAAAATTTAAATTGGCGCCTTTTGAATTTAAAAGGGATAAAGGCTGTATTGGAGGGGAGGGAATAAAAGGGGGCCACTTTTATGGCAGAACATTATAAATTTGAATATCTATATTCATCGACTGCCTCACATGTTTTTCACTGGGCCGTGGCAAAAAAGACTCTATATGCATTTTATGGTCAAGAGTGTTCTCGAATCATGTCTAGGTAAGTGAGTGCGCGCATCTCTAACTCTCAAGCCCCCTGCGCCCCCTTCGGGGGGCAGGGGCTTGGGGGTTGGAGTTGAGATGCGCACACCCACATACTTAGACACAATCACTCGAAAGTGACTCTGGATGCATGAAAAGCATGCATACAAGTTTATTTATGCGGTAGGCCCAGTATTCAAAACTATGTTCAACATCTTCTTGTTAGTGGGCCCTCTATGATTGTGGCCCCTTTTATTCCCTTCCTCCCTATACAGCCCTTAATCCCTTTTAAATTCAAAAGGCGCCAATTTAATTTTTCAATTTTGACTAAAACCCATGATACCCCCTGTGTTCGAAAATTTTTTTTTTCTCAGAACCAAAAAACAGCCGGCTTTCTCATGAATCGGGGACGAGAACACGAATATGAAGTTATCTCTCCACCTGATCAGTCCCGTGGGGGGGGGATTCTGAACTCAAGCCGTTCCTTTTAATACATTATGATTTCCAAATTTTTTTTAAGAAAGGAGAATTCTGGAATTTTCAGAAGCATGCCTGGTAACATTTTTCTTTGGACGGTACTTTTTTCTGCCCCCAAATTACTATTTTCTGACCTCCTTCGATTACTGGACCTCCTTCCGAATGAGGACCCCGATTTTCGGGGCCATTTTTTTGCTTAGTCCCTCCTGTTGTTTTGAAGGTGATCATGTTAACCATAATCACCATGATCACCATAATCACAGTATCAATATACTATAATGGACAGGGGATCAAGGCGATTTTTCAAGAAAAAAACAAGGGGGACCAAGGCAAAAAATGGCCCCCAAAAATTGGGGGTCCTCATTCGGAAGAGTTCCCCACCCCCTTTTTTCTGCCGGCGCCAAAAAATTTTGCGTGCAACTATGCTCAGTGGTCCAGACCTAATTTCAAGAGAACTATCTGTAAGATGAACCACGACCTGGCCATATTAAACGAATTTATTCCACTTATTTAATATCTCGTAGCAAATTCATGAAAAGATCAAAACCTTTCAAATTTTTTGGTTCTGTGAGAAAAATATTCGAGAACCACGCATTTTAGAAAATCAATTTTTGGGTGCTGGTTTTCTTTGACATATCAAGGGCTATAAATGACTTTTCTTCAGTCAACCTGATCAAATAATCTCATTTTGCTTCAGAAAAGCTCTTTTAAATGTGTCCAGTCGTTCCGCTAATCATTTAAATTTAGTACTTCTTTAGTTCACAACCCCCCCCCGCTACTCGAATTTTTTTGAAAAGTGACCAAATCACATCCCGACTCATTTTTTCTGCTAACAGATTCGAGATGCGTTTCTAACACTTCTAAATGAAAAAAATTGGATTTTGACAAAAAATTGCCAACCACCCTTGGGGTAGATGGTCTTTTTGGGATATTTTTGACCGAATTGTAGCCTTTTTTGAACAAAATCCAGGTAAAAATGATAGAATTTGAACAGGTTTTCACTTTCTGGTGCATACCGCATAAAAAACTCTGGTATGCATATGCTTTTCTGCATCCAGAGTCATTTTCGAGTGATCTATGTGTCAGGTATGTGGGTGTGCGCATCTGAACCCAAACTCTCAAGCTTCCTCCGCCTCCGAAGGGGCGCAGGGGCCTTAGTTGGTAAAGATGCGCGCACTCACTTACCTTAGACATGATTCCGAGCAAAATCTTGATTAAAAATGCATTTAGAGAGTCTTTTGCCCAGCTTTAGCAAGAAAAATGTGATAAATAAATAAAAAATGGCCCTTAAATATACTAAATATACTAAAAAAGACCATCTACCCCGAGGGCGGTGGCAATTTTTTTTGACAAAATTTAAGGTATGCAACCAAGCTCCTGCGCCCCCAAAAGGTGACTCTTGATCAAAAAAGCATTTAGAGACTATTTTTGCCCAGCTTCAGTGAACGAAAACATGCCAAAACAGCCAAATGGTCGAAATTTAAAAGGTCCAAAACTCAATTTTTTATTGACCAGAACTCAGAAATAATGTCTTTTTTGAACTCTTGAGGTGATTTTGGGTCGATATAGGGTGTTTGAACACTTTAAAAAAATTCATTGGGAGGGGCGGAGGTTATACTCGGTAGGGTCACATTTTCCAAGTCCCTGCCATCCTACCCCAGTTCTGTCGGTCTTTTGTCCTTCGGGTTTCTTTATCGGAAGCACTGACAGTGGTGAGTAATAAAAACGTCATTATTCAGACAATCATTTATATTAAAGATTACCTGCTTAGTGAACCATGCAGGAATAGCGACTTCGTAATTGATAGAACTGACGATTGACCTGCTGAATGGAATCGAGTTCTAGTGCAGTAAAGTAGCAGAATACATCATGGAGTAGGACAGCACAAATCATAGTACAAATGCCAGGAAATACAATAGTCAATAAGAATAAAAAAATTCTTAATGTGGAAATCAAAATTTATATCACTCTGAATTAAAAAAATTATTATTATTTATCTTTATCGCACAGATTTAATTGAAAGGACTATAAGCCTGTTATGCAAAGCAATTTGCACCCATCGACAGAATGGAAAACATGACACATCTAGGTTGTCGAATCGAACTTTCGATTTCTAACATTGTACGAAATAAATAGTAGCATCATAAAAAGGCATCGAAAATGGATTGGGCTCGTTTGGAAGTTCAAATTTGAAAAACCAAATTTTCAAACCGAACATTCGAAATTTTCAACCTCAAACTTCAAATCAAACCGAACGGTCAAAAATTTCGAACGTTCGATGACCCTAAAACATCACAAGCTTCTTCATCAAAAAAAGTTTAATATGCAAGCCACACAACATTCAAACATTGAAATTTAATTGTAGGGGCTGAGGTTTCTTGAATATTTTCATCGTCATCGTAGATCGCCATCGTAGATAGTCACTAAAAATAAGCTGTCAGAAGTAGAGTGCCAAGCCAGGCATAAAATCAACTTACGCATACGACTGCGCTCCTTGTAGAGTATTTTATAACCACATTCCAGCAACGAATGAATCTCAGGCATGAATCTCAGTTTCTCCATGGCAGTCTTAAAGCACAGATGGAGGAGATAACCTCATATTAAAGTTTCTCAACCCCGATTTCATGAAAAAGCCGACTTTTTTTTGTTAGTGGGCCCTGTGTGATTGGTGGCCTCTTTTACTCTCTTCCTCTCCCTATACAGTCCTTGTTCTGTCTAAATTCAGAGGCGCCAATTTAAATTTTGCAAATTTTGACTAAAAAATCATGATAGCTCCTGTGGCTCGTAAAATTGGTTTTTCTCAAAGGAGAATGTAAAAACAGCGGGCTTTCTAATGAAATCGGGGTCAAGACTTTATTACTTTATTTTTCTTTATCCGAGCACTCTGCATGGGGGGAGTTTGCGTAGGGGGAATATACTCAAGCCCAAGTTAGAACTCAATAATCATTTTTCTAGCACCTAACCAGAACAAATGTGTGTCATAACAGTCAATTCAGTCAATTGTTGGCGCTTAAGGAAGAAGCTGAGCCAGAACGACGACGAGTGAACGAGCTACCAAATCCACTTCCATTGCTTCCAAATCTGAGAGTACTTTCAGCGGCGTCACCAAAGCTAGTTGAGGAAATGTTTCCTTTGCCTGCGCTTCTATTCTGACCAAAACTAGCTCCAGATTTGAAACCACTTGCTCAAGAAGTGCACCACCAAAACCTGGATTGCCAAACACCACCGTCATTGCCACTGGCTCGAGGAGGGACACACCAAGTTTAGATTGCCAAATCCACCACGTCATTGCCACTGGCTCTAGGAGTCACATCACCGAATCCTGGATTGCTGAAACCACCACTATCATTGCCACCGCCAAAGACAGTCGGAAATGTTGTCGTTAGCCATACTTCTACTCTGACCAAAACTAGTTCCAGAGCCATCAATTTGAGGAACTCACTGCCGAAACATGCATTTTAAAGCCTGCCACATAGCTGCCACCTCCGAAGCCAGTCGCAGGTATTCATAGCCACACCGAATCCAGTATTTGTAGTTCTGAGAAGCCTGTCGACTCAAAGTAGGCTTGGCAACGGGACGGGAATCCCATGGGAATCCGCAATCCCGATCCGAAAATTTTGAAATCCCGATCCCGAATCCCACCGGTCCAAAGCCAAATCCCAATCACGATCCCAAAAATTTTTAAAATCCAATCTCGAATCCCGCCGGAACCCATGCTCGCCGATTTCTCTCAGCACCCTAAACATCTGTCGCCAGTAAGCAGCTCTTTAGTCATGCAGAGACGTGTTGAGTACAGAAGGGGACAACTTGATGCGAAAAAAGCCGAACAACTGATTTCTTCAACAAAGCTTTAGAATATGTTAACTTTACTTATTGATTAAAACTCTCCGTGTTGCAATTGGGTTTTTAATAAATTCTATGAAATATCTAATCGAATAAATTCATTAGCGGAAAATCCCGATCGGGATCTCGACAATTTGAGAATCCCAATCCCGATCCCGAAATTTTGAAATCCCGATCCCGAATCCGCCGGTCCGAAAGCCAAATCCCAAATCCCAATGTCGATCCCGAAAATTTCGAAAAACCAATCCCAATCCGAATCCTGCCGGAACACAATCTGCCAAGCCTAACTCAAAGCCAGTAGTTCCACTAAAAAAAGACAAGACACAATTATTACTGTCACATATATAGGCATACAGTCGAACCTCCCAATAACGATCACCCCATTAACGATCACCGAAAAAACTTTTGGTTGGTCTGTTTTAATTAAGGCAAACTGACCTCCGATTAATGATCACTCCCATTAGCGATCACCTCTCAATAGATCACCTAAGGCCAGTCCCCGGTTCATAATAGACACTCTCAATAACGTTCACCATGCAAAAATGTTATTTTTTGTTATCACCTTAAAAAAATGGCAGAAATTTTGATGCCTAGGCATAATATCTGGCGTGTTTTTTGTTGCTATTTGAGACGAAGGGTGCTCGTCGTTCCCCGAAAAAGTCATTACCTCGAAGAATATCATTTTCCGAAAGTATCATTTCACCGAAAGTATCTGAATTAGACAGAAAGAGCCTCTGCATGCATTTTCATTCAGGAGTATTGCTTATCTCTATGTGACTGGTAAGTTTATGCACACAGGTTAGTCTGTGCAGGCTACACCCTATACTTGACAACTGATTCCTTCGACGTTTGATCCCTTGGAAATACCTAAGAATCAGTGATCTTTCGATAATTAGTTGTCTGAACATGCTTCACAGCCGCATGAACCCTATTACCGTTGCCAGTAAGTATCACTCTTGGAGATTAATGGGCATCCAGATGTTACTGGACACAGTGACAACAGTATTCAATTGTTGCTTGCGTTTTCACCAGGTTGCTACGGTATATTTTTTATTTTCAGTAATCTTGTAGTAGTCTTCGTGTTTCAATTCATTCTCTCCGACGACGGTTTTTATGACAAGTTTTTATGTTCTCCATAAGAGAAACTTATGACAGATAATTTTCTATCTGCTATAAATTTTGAGCTAGATATGCGGTATAATGCCTTGACACGGACAATTGTTTCTGGTGCCGATTGTGTCAGGCATATATAAAGGGCCAATTGTGTGCAGCTAGTTAAATAAGGACAATTTATTCGGGCCGATTGTGTCCGGCGACCGATTACGTCTGGGCTGCTATGGAAGGGAATTGTTTGCATCTCATGTAAAAAAGCCAATCTGAATTTTATCACTCTGTTCTATTTTTCGGCTTTGCAGACGCAGAGTAGGTCAGCGTGTATTAGGACGACTCTAACATGTTGTCCGAACTACGAAAGTTAAGTGAACATATTCTAAAGTATACAATCAAAGATCCAATGAACATCCGCACCGATAACAGTCATGTAGAGCGTGCCAAGTCACCTTTGACTTGGTTCCACAGCGTGGTGAGACACTAACGGTATACGCATGGAGATTGATCGAAGTTGCCGGAGGTCAATTAGGGTTTCTTTCTTAGAAGTCAAAATGAGAATAAAGGTAAGAACCGATTAAAATATACCTAAAGGATCTGTTGTGTACTGTGTTGGAATCACATTTGCTTCTGTGGTGATTCAAACTTGTTGTTAGTATATAAGGGTCTGAACGTCTGTGTTCAGATCAGTTTGTGTTCGGATAAAGCTATTAAGAAGTCGTGTGCTATCGTCTCTCTCTCAGCTACAACAAGGATACAACATTGGCGCAGTCGCAATGGATGCAAATGAACTCAAAGCATGGTGGCCCAGGAACAACAGCAATGGCTAGCAGCAAAAGTCAATAAATCAAATGGTGCTCAGAATAAGGCTCAGCAAGATCAAATGGCTCACAATGATGGCTTTCTTCCAACAGCAAAGCAAAATGGTGGTGTGGTGACAATGCTAGGCTGCTCCTCCTGCTATCTCTACGTTGCCTCAATGCCAGACATGGAAGTCTTCAGCTCAGATGAAAGCGATCCGAACAAGTTTCAAAATCGGATGCAACGCTTCCCATCTCTCTTGATTGCACAGCTCAAACATGGTGCATCAACCAAAACTGAAGCTCCTGAATGACCAAGCTCTCTGCCGAAGCCTTCTCCGAATGCTGCAAAAGCTGCCTGCTAAGGATGTGACGATTCAATCTGGAAAAAACGGTTAGTGGTCTCTAAAATTATTCGCTCATTCTTCGCTCGCTGGTGGTGGATCGCTTCGAATTCCTGCGTCTGTCAAAGATGATGGGGAAAATTCGCCACTACGTCATTGTCTCAAGAGTCAGCTCCGTCTGTTCAAATTTCAGCTCTCCAAGAGGAAGAGTTCAATTGCCTTTTTTCTGCTGCTAGGACTCAAGTCAAATCAAGATGCAGCTATCCGAACCCGCCTTCTCCATCGAATCACGAAAAGGGAGATGCAGTCAAGTTCGAAGAAATTGTGAAAAGAAGCTGCCGGCTACCTCTCAACAATTGCCGAAGCGAAGCATCTGGAAAGAAGTCAGCAGCCCTGCTCTAGTCCTTACATCAATCAAGTCAGCAGAGGTTCAGTTCCGTCAAGTGCCTGCTTCCGCTGTGGTCTAATGCATTGGTCCAACGTGCCGCTCCAAGAATGCTGTTGCCACAAAGTGCGGTGAAAATTGGTCACCTCAGCAAGCAGTGTGACGCAATTCAGCAGTTCCGCTAAGTTCCGCCCTTTAGAAGGGTTCCAGAAGCAGTTCAAGCTTTCGAATCAATCAAGCCGTGGGGTCAACTTCCTTCAAATGCAATCAGTGCAAGTCAGCATTTGGTCAGCAATCTCATCTCATCAAGAAGCAAGTGCAAGTCAATGTCCGCTTCGTCCTTTTCACTCTCAACACTGGGTCAGAGTAACAGCTATCAATGAGGAAACGTATCAAGCTATTGGCCAGCCTCAAATCTACAGAAGCAAATGGCAGGGTCGTCTCTACAATGGGTCAAGCTGCAAGTTCATCGTTGATGGTATCGCTTCCTTCTCTGCTAATAATCGCTCAGTCAAGCAAGCTTTGTGTGGCTCAACAGGATCAATCAACTTCCTAGGATCAATGCGCTCAACGCACTAGGATTTTTGGACATGCCTTTCAATCAGCAGCGATCAAAAGGAAACGCACCAGTCTTCTCAGTTCGTCAGTCAAAGGGGATCAACCTGCTACAGCTCAGCTCAACTAATATCAGGACCCTCAGCAGCTTTCCAGTGGTCGCAGCAGCAAGCCTTTATCGCGCTTCTCAATCTGTAGACTCATGCACTGGAAAAGCAACTGCTCTCATCGCAAGTCGAGCACAAGACGTTCCAAGCAGCCTGTTGGTCGTCAGTCAGTCAATCAGTTGCCGTCCTCTTCTCAAGTGCAGCCTGCTAAGAAGAAAGTGACCAGTCAAGCAACTCGTCTTCCAGCATATCGTCTACAAAATTGCTCCCGGTTCCAGTCTTCAATCAAGGGAAGGAGTGAACGTGTCATCATGCTCATTAGTCTCGCCTGCAAGCAAGTGTCTTACCAGTCAGCTCCGCTTCAAGGAATGGAATGGAACATCGTGCTCGGCTCTCTCGTTACAGTCACAGCAGAGATTCCGCAGCCAAATGGTCGGGTATAGGGAGCGGTCAAAGAAGCCTCAAGTGCCAATCTGCGACAGTCCAAGTTCCTCGGCCAGATCCAAGCTCCAATGCTGCAAGGAAGAAACAATCTCTATTCTTCAGAATCTCTGTCCACCCAGCCCATTGTACGGGGGAAGGGTTGTGTACTGTTTTTGAATCACCATTTGTCTTGTAGTGATTCAAACTTGTTGTTAGTATATAAGGGTCTGAACGTCTGTGTTCAGATCAGTTTGTGTCCGAATAAAGCTATTAAGAAGTCGTGTGCTATCGTCTCTCTCTCAGCTACCACCAAGGATACAACAGGATCACATCATGTTTGAGTTTGTCGCTTTATTCTGTTAGGGCTTAGATTGAAAAAATTGTTGATCTGACAATGTGAAACTGTGTTCAAATCACGAATCTGGGTAGATACCGTCTCAAGTTGAGTCAGGTCTCTCTTTTTGCCTCGCTATAGTGACTAAACACGGTGGAAAAGCCAACAGATCAATAATCAGTTTTATGAATGGTTAGAAATGTTAAGGATATAATTGGCCGTTTAACTCATGGCGGACACAATTGTCCCTTATATACTAGCCCCACACAACAGGTCGTGTTATACTAGCCGGACACTATCGCATCCTTTTATATACCCGAACACAATCGGCGCAGGACAGAATTGACACATACCGCGTTCACAATACCATGTAAAGAAAAAATAAAGTCCCAGTTCCAAAAAACAGAATAACAAAGAGAATGCATAGAAGAATTTTATTCAAAAACCTTTCGTCAACAATGATGAATTACGAGTAACAATTTACTTGGACTAAAATCAAGGTGCATCCTGTCCGAAGCCTCCAATTTGCTCTTGCCCATTAGGATTTTCTTCTCCTTCCAACCAAGTATGCTGACCTGAAGGTTTCAAATTTTCACACTGGGAAGTTAGGTCAAATAAGATTCCTACGATGAATCCCCTCGATATGTCCAATCATCATTTCTTGTTTCTTGGTGCTGTAGGGAAAGTGCATGGATCAACGAGGCATCTGAACTCCTTCAAACCAGTAATCATGTAGTTCGGCTTCGACGGCATGACGAGCTGATTGACTTGCAAATAAGCTGCGAATTGATTGGAAACCGACTTTCAGAACTTCCAGCAGACATTCAGCCTTTTCAATTCCCATAGTGACCATGCTGGTAGCAGAACTTCGAACCACCCGCCACACGAGGAAGGATTTGAAGAGAAATGATGCAGCGCTGCAATTCCACGAAGATTTCATTCAGCGTCGTCTCTTGAGTGCCTGAAACAGCGGGATCTGAAAAGGAAGGATGTGAGATAAAAAGATGGAGATAATTCACAAACTCACGGTTTTTGTCCACGTAAAACTTCCTTCCGAAGCTGATCTGGTCCTGTATCCACGCTTCACTTCCTTCTCGATATCATCTGCTTCGTCCGACGAATTTGCCCCGCCTTTTCGCAGCTCACCCAAGCAATTTTGCAACTTCGGATAATCCATACTATGAGCAATCTGAAAACGCACAAATAAGTCACATAAATGCTGAAGCAAAATCTTTGGACCCTGAACTACAAAAAACTGGAAAACCTTGATCAGGTGTAAGCAGCATTTACGGTCAAACACATGAAAAAGTTTAGAGGATAGCACATAAGCTTAGTATAGTTCCTCAAGTCGACAAAATCAGCAATATCTAAGTAAACTTCGAAGGAAGCATGTTTAAACAGACTAAAATTGAGAACTTGAATTATTACGGGTGATCAATACGTTTCTACCGGATACTTCTAAATCTGTCATATCAACCATATCACATTATTTTTCAAACAAAACGCCACAATTTTTAAATGTTTATTTAATATTAATTCCAAAAAAATCCCATTACACATTTTTTGTGTCTTGTCGCCTTTTACAAGTCTGTGAAAAAAGAACTTCACAAACACTGATCGCTTCTTTGACTAGGTTAGAAGCCATAGTTTTTACGCTAACTTATGTTGACATACTCTCTGGCTCAGCATAAGCCACAAAAAGCAGTGAAAACATGTTCTAGTCCTTCCTAAAATGCGACGGCCTACGCTTTCCAACTGAATCACAAGCTAAGAAGATAACTAGACTATAAGTTGGAATACCGTATTTCTCTAATAAGGCGGCCGGCCGCCTTATTTTTCAGCCTCCCTCCAGCAGGCGCCTTATTAGAGCGGGCCGCTTATTGGAGCAGGCCGCCTTATATTTCAAAAATCCTTTCATCAAAATTTATTTAAATTCTCTAACAACAAATTTTGAACTAAGAGGCAATAACAACAATGATAACAATGAATGATAAAACAATCTTAGACTAGGATGTGACCATTCCAATCAAAAAGTATGAAAATTAGGATTCGGCGCATTTAAAACATTTTTGAATATAAATAAAAATTTTAGGGGCCGCCTTATTAGAGGCAGGCCGCCTTTTTAGAGCAGCGCCTTATTTGAGGAAATACCGTATATATAACAACTTGGCCACCCACTTGCCAGAATCGCTGTAGTGCTGCAATAGCTCTAACGACCGGTTTAAAACGGTCAGGTAAGAATTTTCGTGGTGCCACTCGCACAAAATTAGTGCGCGTCTACTATGGTCAAAAACCTCAATTGTTCTAGGCAGTTAAATGGAAAAGTGAGGAAATGTTTCACAGTGAATTGTTTGAAGTATTTGGAAGTGAATGCCAGATGATCCAATTCAGATCGTGTGAAGAAGGACAACACTTACAAAGTACTTCAGCCGAGGCATTACCACAAGTGGTTGGCATTAAAGGCTAAATTAAAAATTTAGTTATAGTAGTTTTGAAAATAAACGGCTGCCAAATTCGTGTTTTTTAGCTCATTTTAGCCAAAAAAGGATATTAATAGAATTTGGGTGAATAATAAAAATTTTGTACACTATAGAATCCCCCCCCCCCCAGCTAGCTAGAAATTTACTTTTCCTGAAGGGGAAAAAACCCGTCCCATTTTGATTTTCGTGCTCTGAATAGGCACGGAAACACTTTGGTTTCCCAAAAATCGAAAAAAAAAAATTTCGATTAGCCTTGGTCCCCAAGGTAAAAAATTTAGGAAAATTCAAAAAAAATATTTTTTTGAATTCCCGCCAAACATTTTTTAAGGGATTTAGGGCTGTATTGGAGGGGAAGGAATAAAAGGGGCCACTTTGTGGGCAGAACATTATAAATTTGAACATCTATATTCTTCGACTGCCTCACCATGTTTTCAATTGGGCCGTGGCAAAAGAGAAAAAGTAAAGTTTAGTAAAGTCTAGCCATAAACGAAGAAAGGCAAGGAGGAGAAAAAGAAGAAGGAAAATTTTTTTTTTCGAAAAAGTTCAATACCGGGCTCTAATGGAGATCCGTACTCAATTTTTTCCTTGGTCTCCCCTTGTGTTTTTCTCGAAATCGTGATCAATAGTGATTATGGTTAATATGATCACCGTGACCATAATCACTTCAAAAGAACAGGGGGGACCAAGGCAAAATTTGAGTACGGATCTCCATTAGAGCCAAGGAAATTTTTTTTTCGAAAAGTTCACTATCAGTCTGCAAAGCGACCATGCTAGACACAAATCGATTTCAAATTCGGAATCTCAAAGTAAACATAGATAATTGACTCTTTTAGAATTCTGCCAAAAAAGTTCCTGGGTTTGAAAGTACCCTTAGACGCTTAGAGAATTAGTACTCTAAGGATCCCAACCATCTCGAGAAGTGGCCCTGTAGTATTCCCTTCCCCTCCCAATACAGCCCGCAATCCCATTTAAATTGCTTTTTTGGTCCTTTTATGCGAAATTATTGTGCAAAAATGGTTTTTGACCATCCCTAAAAAAGTCGGTTTTTGGGGGGGGGGGGGGGGTATATGACAGTAGGTCGATTTTGGGGGGGGGTATATTACAGTAGCGCCGACACCTCTTTCCCCACTTTGTTAGCCGACACCTTAAGTCAAGTAATTTTACCCTTGCCATAAGATACCTTCGACACAAGATACCTCTCGCTATAAGATACCCCTTCAGAGTCGCGCAGACGAGAATTCCTCCCTCGATATAAGTACGACTGAAACTTTTTTCTTTTTTTCACTTTGCCATCAGTTTTTTTAGGAGAAAATATAGTAGCTGTGCTGCTTATTGTTGGTTTTAACTCGCAACTCCAACTCGCGCCCATTAACATGTTTTCGGAATATATGAAAGGGTATCAAAGGCATGTTTTCGTCCGTCCTAAAAGCTTACCAACCACAGAAATAAAATGTCGAAAGTAGGAAATTACGCTATGGTATTCTTATCCTAACTTTTTTCTCTTGGAACTATTAGCAAGGTATTTCTTTAGCCAAAGACACTGAGAATAAATAAAATCATTTTGCAAAATGAAAAAAATGATAAAGACTTGGGCAAGTGAACCTCAAAATGTTCGACATCCGACTCCCGATGTTCATAGTAGATACCCTATAAAATTCGTTGGCCAACGCTGCGCCTAAACAGCGTATAAAGTTAGGATAGAACTTGAAAAATACAAACCACAATCGGCACAGATGGCCTTTTTAGGTATTTTAGGGTCATTTTTGGGTGATTTATCACATTTTTCTTGCTGGAGCTGGGCAAAAACACTCTCTAAATGCATTTTTGATCAAGAGTCTAGCTCGGAATCATGTCTAAGGTAAGTGAGTGCGTGCATCTCTAACCAACCACGCCCCTGCGCCCCGAAGGGTGCGCAGGGGCTTGGTTGCTTGGGGTTGAGATGCGCACCACACACATACCTGAGACACAAATCACTCGAAAGTGACTCTGGATGCATAAAAACATATGCATACCAGAGTTTATTTACACGGTAGGCCGGAGAAAGTAAAAACCTGTTCAAAATCTAGTATTTTCACCTAGATTTTGCTTAAAAGGAGTTGAAATTTGTCAAAAATACCCTAAAAAGACCATTCACCCCCAAAGGGGTGGTGACAATTTTTTGATAAAATTCAACTTTTTTTATTCAGAAAGTGTTTAGAAAATGCTTCTCGTGCCTTGTTGTGCAGAAAAAATAAGTTCGAGGGTGATTTTGGGTCACTTTTCAAAAAATCCGAGTATGGGGGGGACTAAAGAAGTGCCAATTCGCGGTTTGTGAAGACCAAAATCATGTTTGACTAATCAGAATCTCAATTCTCTGGATGGTACCCACTCAAAAACTGATCGACCCCAAAGTTTGGAGAGTTGTTCTGAATAGGCATGCAAATTATGCTTTATTAAAAGTAGGTGCCTGAAACGATTTGTAAAGAGAAAAACCTAGTTTTGACTGTTAAACACGTTCGAAACACATAGAGTTCCCCATCCTGAAGATGGACGTCCAGCTGGATAACTTGATTACTGCCTGAAAATTCAGATACGAAAAACAACTTTTAACTTTCACTAACGTACAGTGATGTAAAAGCACCGGTGCGGGCACCGGTGCCGGTGCCAAGTTTTTGCTGGCACCGTGCTGGTGCCGGTGCCAAATTTTAATGAAAAAGCACCGGCACCGGTGCCGCACCGGGCCGGTGCCGATTTTTTCGCTGGCACCGCTGCCTATTTTTAACTAAATTTGAATATTTTTTTTCAATTTCAGTGAAATTTGAAGCTTAGATGCCACTTTTTTTTTTCGAGTAAAGGGGGGGGGACACTTCATATATGCATCGCCCTAGGTCGGACACGACGATTCACTCCCTCGGCCGATTCACTCCCTGGGACGATTCACTCCTTCCTATATAAATGGGATGATTCACTCCCTCCTATATAAATGGGACGATTCACTCCCTCCTATATAAATGGATGATTCACTCCCTCCTATATAAATGGGACGATTCACTCCCTCCTATATAAATGGGATGATTTACGCCCTCGAAAATGTTTTTAAATTGATGCCTATTGCGTGTGGAATTTTCAGAAATTTATCTTCTTTATTGTCTTTCTTCACGTCTATTTTATTCCTCTCACTTTTTGTGAATTTTCATTTTTGGGTTGATTCCGCATTGTTTGTGGCTTTTTGCTCGAATAAAATTTTTATTTTGGAAAGTCATGGATGCAAACAACTTTATGAGAGAGAGGGTCGACTGAGCATTGGGGCAATAAGTCAAGCTATGGGAATAGAACAAAACGCTCTGATGGAATTTGTCCAAAACGCTCTGAACGCCGTGCCAGCGCCAGTGGTTCAAGCCATCCTTCCAGCGATCAATCAAGACCAGCCAGAAGTCGAAGAGGAGAATGTATATTTTTATTTCATTTTCGGAATTAAGAGACTAAGATTTATCGTTTAGGACACGATCAGTTTCGTGAAATCGGAAAGAGGCAAGGACAAGGCTGTGCATCGGGATTTCAGTTTCAGAAGCACAAAACAAACAATGTGGATGGTGGATGCAAAGCTCAACTCACAACTCTCACAGCCGGCGATGTCTGATTTTATTTTATTTAAAATAGTCTTCCTGATATTAAACCAGGGATGATATCTCAAAATTTCGAAAAAAAAGTACATTTGGTCAAAAAAAGTACAATTTGGTCATTTTTCGTCAAAAAGTGCAATTTTATCCAGTGCTTATTGCTTTTTGGAGCGAAAAAAAAAAGATTTGACTAAAAACTTCAAAAATAAAAAAGATTTGGGGTCCCAAAAAAAAGTACAAATCTTTTTAAAAAGTACATATATCATCCCTGTATTAAACCTATTCTTTCAGGTACTGCAATGAACCCTCCTGGCTTTCCAGTTAATTGGTGGTCATGTTACGAAAGGACCTTGGCTGGAGAAGACAGAACAAATAACTATGCTGAGGCCGCTCATCGTCGACTGCAGGATGCCTTAGGAGTGGATCATCCAACTGTGGGACGACTGCTGCAAGACCTTAAAGAATCCAGCGAAATCACGACACTCATTACGAACAATATTTTGCTGGTCAAGATGCTCCGAAGAAGCGCCGTATCTACTTGGATGCCGACAGAAGAATCCTGGCAAAGGTCCATCTTTACGAAGGGGCAAATTTGATTGAGTATCTTCGAGGGCTGGCTCACAACATTGTAATGGATCAATAGAAGATATTAACCTCGCATATTGTTTTTGTTGTTTAAGTTAATTTTTGTTTGTTCTTGAATTTATTTGTTGCAATAAAGTTAACTTGAATTTGATTGGTACGGTACGTGATGATTCACAAGAATTGGTAAGAATAAAAACTGCAATTGTTTATATAGGAGGGATTGAATCGTCCCTTTATATAAGAGGGAGTGAATCGTCCCATTTATATAAGAGGGAGTGAATCGTCCCATTTATATAAGAGGGAGTGAATCGTCCCATTTATATAAGAGGGAGATGAATCGTACCATTTATATAAGAGGGAGTGAATCGTCCCAGGGAGTGAATAGGCCGAGGGAGTGAATCGTCACGTACCGGCCTAGGTCACGGGTTCGACTACCACTGGCTGCAGACTTTTTTATCTTCTTTTATTTACAAGTTTAGTGTCAAAATGAAAGCAAGGTTCTGGGCTTTCATTTGAGCTATCATACAGATGAAAAGTTGCTAAAAGTATTAGCTAATATTCAAAAAACATTGAACCATGTCCAATAATTGGACTCCAATTCGATGAAATATACTCAATAGGAATATCCCTATGTATATAAGCCCAGTAAAACCACATATTCATTTTTACAACAAATCGAACAAACGATTAAAGCGAATGAGTATTGATCAGAGGTGAGAGAATTGGATGCTTTTGTTAAGGAATGGTATAGTTCGATGTAATATTGATCATAAAATCAATTTTATCATATACCGTATTTCTCTAATTTCTCCCCCGGGGGAGTAATTAGAGGCATGCATTTTTTCAAACTTTAGGTGGCTGAAATTCTGTTTTCATTTACTGTTTGAGCTGTGTAAAAAGTGCCTGTTAAATTTTTAAAATCCCTCTCAGGCACTTTTTACACAGTTCAAACAGTAAATGAAAACAGAAATTTCAGACCACTTGAAGTTAGGGGGGGGAGTAATTAGAGGGAGGGAGAAATTAGAGGGAATACGGTATTAATATTAATATAATGGTGCCAAGGATTCGTTTTCTTTTGCTTTTTTCGAATTTGGAAAATCTCAGGCTGAGAAACACGTTTCAGACCCATTGGATGAAGAAATGAACAATACATTGAAACAGTTCAAAAGGGTCAATTAAAAGCAATGCTTTTGACTACGGAAAGCAACTAAGGAAGTGAGCTGATTTAACAAACAACTGAAAATATAAATTGATTTAATTGTTCCCGAACGGTACGTGACGATTCACTCCCTCGGCCTATTCACTCCTGGGACGATTCACTCCCTCTTATATAAATGGTACGATTCACTCCCTCTTATATAAATGGGACGATTCACTCCCTCTTATATAAATGGACGATTCACTCCCTCTTATATAAATGGGACGATTCACTCCCTCTTATATAAATGGGACGATTCAATCCCTCCTATATAAACAATTGCAGTTTTTATTCTTACCAATTCTTGTGAATCATCACGTACCGTACCAATCAAATTCAAGTTAACTTTATTGCAACAAATAAATTCAAGAACAAACAAATTAACTTTAAACACAAAACATATGCGAGGTTAATACTTTCTATTGAATCCAATTACAAATGTTGTGAGCCCAGCCCTCGAAGATACTCAATCAAATTGCCTTCGTAGTGGCTTTGCCAGGATTCTTCCTGTCGGCATCCAAGTAGATAGCGCTTTCGGAGGCATCTTGACCAGCAAGATATTGTTCGTAATGAGTGTCGTGATTTCGCTGGATTCTTTTAAGGTCTTGCAGCAGTCGTCCCACAGTTGGATGATCCACTCCTAAGGCATCCTGCAGTCGACGATGAGCGGCCTCAGCATAGTTATTTGTTCTGTCTTCTCCAGCCAAGGTCCTTTCGTAAATGACCACCAATTAACTGGAAAGCCAGGAGGGTTCATTGCAGTACCTGAAAGAATAGGTTTATACAGGATGATATATTACTTTTTAAAAAGATTTGTACTTTTTTGGGACCCCAATCTTTTTTATTTTTGAAGTTTTTAGTCAAAATCTTTTTTTTCGCTCCAAAATAGGCAATAAGCACTGGATAAAATTGCACTTTTTGACGAAAATGACCAAATGTACTTTTTTTTGACCAAATGTACTTTTTTTTCGAAATTTTGAGATATCATCCCTGGTTTAATATCAGGAAGAACTATTTTAAATAATAAAATCAAGACATCGCCGGCGTGAGAGTTGTGAGTTGAGCTTTTGCATCCACCATCCACATTGTTTGTTTTGTGCTTCTGAACTGAATCCCCGATGCACAGCCTTGTCCTTGCCTCTTTCCGATTTCACGAAACCGATCGTGTCCTAAACGATAATCTTAGTCTCTTATTCCGAAAATGAAATAAAATATACATTCTCCTTCGCGACTTCCGGCTGGTCTTGATTGATCGCTGGAAGGATGGCTTGAACCACTGGCGCTGGCACGGCGTTCAGAGCGTTTTGGGACAAAATTCCATCAGCAGCGTTTTGTTCTATTCCCATAGCTTGACTTATTGCCCCAATGCTCAGTCGACCCTCTCTCATAAAGTTGTTTGCACCATGACTTTCCAAAAATAAAAATTTTATTCGAAGCAAAAAGCCACAAACAATGCGGAATCACCCAAAAATGAAAATTCACAAAAAGTGAGAGGAATAAAATAGACGTGAAGAGAAGACAATAAAGAAGATAAATTTCTGAAAATTCCAACACGCAAATAGGCATCAATTTAAAAACATTTTCGAGGGCGTAAATCATCCCATTTTAAGGAGGGAGTGAATCGTCATTTATATAGGAGGGAGTGAATCATCCATTATATAGGAGGGTGAATCGTCCCATTTATATAGGAGGGAGTGAATCATCCATTTTATTAGGAAGGAGTGAATCGTCCAGGGAGTGAATCGGCCGAGGGAGTGAATCGTCCGTGTCCGTTCCCGAAGCTATCACAATCGCACTCGTGACCTTACCATCTCTTGCCAACGTCAGCTAGCGTTAAAAAGACTCTTCTCAGGGGGTCACAATAAATACAATAAGGCATAAAGGCCGTTCTGGACAACTGCTCGTAAGCGTTGTGGGCTGCTCATTTCAATAAAATTCATTTTCTGTATAAGCCAAAACTTTTTTTGAAACAACAAAACTCATCCCCGTTAAAAATGAACTTTTTTCCTTAAAAAGTTACTGAATGTGATAGGCACCGGTGCCGGTGAAAATGTTCACCCAGGTGCCGGCACGGTGCCGGTTCTCATTTAAGGCCCGGTGCGGCAACGGTGCCGGTGCCGACAACAGGCACCGGTGCCGGTGCGGTGCCGGGCCGAAATTTACATTTTACATCACTGCTAACGTACTCAGGCCACCATTATATAAATAGAAATGTTCTGCTCAATCAAAATGATTCCATAAACTTTGGGTCGACGCACTTTGAGTGGCACCTTTCGCGAGTATTGAGATTCTGATTAGTCAAAACAGTATTTTTGGCCTTCACAACAGTTTCAGCACGCAGTTTCGGTTTGGATACCTGGTTGCTTTGTACCTCAGAAATAAAAAAAATTTGGCGAATTTACTGTGAGAGAATCACCATGGGCTAATTTACTGTGGGCGAATTTACCTAGACATTATTTTCGGGCCCAGCCTGAGTGCCAGTTTAATAGAGGGTGCCCGTTTGTAGAGGGTGGACTGTAGAGGCAAACCTCGATATACTGGTCTCCTCTACTGCCTACTGAGCCTCTACAGAGGGTCTCATAAACTAAAATTTGAAAATTAGTTTTAAAAGGGACATACCAGCGCGTTACACTGCAATTAAGGCGGACCAGCAATATTTCTCTCATGACTGTCTTCTACAAGCGCTCTACCCTATCCGACAAAAGTTTTCTGCCTACTTTTTAAAAATAGGATAAGGTCATAAATATCAAATTTGACATGAAACGAGTGAGAACAAGGACGATTTTTGAAAAAACTACTGGTCCCCGCCTCAATTTGCAGTGTAACGCGCTGGTATGTGCCTTTAAGCAAGTAATTTTTTTTGATACAGTCGAAGTTCAATTTAACATACACCTGTGGTCGGTCCTTCAATAATAAACCCGTCAAATTAACCCTAATTTAACATACAACGCGGCGTATTAATTCAGAGCCATGTGGACACTAGAAGGCGACAATTTCTTTTGGGATAAAGCCACCTTTTCCGAGAAACTCTGTGGAATAGATAAATTTGTCAAAAAAACGAAAATTTGTCCCATAAAAGGTAAATTTGCCCCGAAAAAAAGATGGCCCGTTTTGTGCTGTTTTACAGCACAAATTGTCGAGCCCTGATAGTCAGATAAAACGAAATTCTCTGTAATTCAGTACTACTATATACGAAACCTCAACCATTCCGATGCGCCCACTAGCCATGCCTTGTGTGATCCGGAGGAACAGGAAGCCGAGCACACCTAAGAGTGCACCTCCCTCACTTAGCAGTGATTTACACCAACTTATCATCAAATAAATTAATAAAGAAATTTTAAATTTCCTTGAAAAAGACCGGGCTAAAGTGCCGTATATGCGGGTTGTCCAAAAATCTGTTTAACTACTTTTTCGTGCGTTCCAGATGCTGGATTCGAATCATAAAAATACCGTAAAAAAAACTTTTCGGTAACTTTGGCACCCCGGTCTCCTAAATTTTCAGGTGATCTTGAAAAAGCGGCAACACTTTGTCATATAACCTCGGAACGCTCTACAAGAATCTGTAAAAAAAATCTCTCAACAAACTCTTAAAAAAGACACTACTTGGGGGAGGAGCGAGGAGGAGCAAGCTGTGAGCGAGGGCAGTGGCGGGGGTGCGTGATTAATTTACAAGCCTCGGGACTGAAAATGTTTGAAACACCAGTCCAGAATGAATTTGAAGGCTTTCGAAACACTTCTGAAGTCAAAGCCACGATATTGCCACTCCTCTGGTTCGATAAATCTTGATCCTTCTCGGCTGCCGTTCTGAAAATGACCTCATCCGAGAGGGAGGCCAACGGGGAGCCACCCTAGGGGGGAGGCCAAGCTGAGCATGATGATGAAAAAATTGAAAAAAGTAACGGTGCAGGATCATAATACCAAAGACAAAATACCCAAGGACAAAATACCCAAAGTACAAAATACCCAATGGTCAAAATACCCAATGGTGAAAATACCCAATATACATATTGTGCAGATAATGTTCACTAAACGCTATTATCATAATATTATTATCATAATATGCACCATCTGCTACTATCATATTAATAGTAGAGACAGAAACCGGGATTACCGGGATTTTGCATAAAACGCATTTTTGACCCACTTTTCAAGTAAAAGTGCTGACTAAAAATTTTAGGTCTGTATGCTACTTTTTATTCCTCTATCGACTGGCTCTTTTACTTTTTGCTTTTTATACGAAAAATCTCGACCTCCGACCTTGAATCCCGGTATCGACAAACCGGGATCCCGTTTCCGTCAGTACCGGGATTCAAGGTCGGAGGTCGAAATTTTTCGTATAAAAAGCAAAAAGTAAAAGAGCCAGTCGATAGAGGAATAAAAAGTAGCATATAGACCTAAATTTTTAGTCAGCACTTTCACTTGAAAAGTGGGTCAAAAATGCGTTTTATGCAAAATCCCGGTAATCCCGGTTTCTGTCTCTAATTAATAGGACGTCAAAAGTCCACTGAAAACCACTCTTGGGTATTTTGGATATTTGGGTATTTTGTCTTTGGGTATTTTGACCATTGGGTATTGTATTTTGGGTATTTTGTCCTTGGGTATTTTGTAATTGGGTATTTTGTCTTTGGGTATTTTGATCCTGCACCAAAGTAACTCTACGGCGGTCAGCGGCCTTTGTGAACCATCAATGTCACGATTTTTGCCTATGCCACTTCAAAGATGTAAACATGCCACTATTTCAATATTTTTCTTCTTTCATGTGGAAAAGAAAGCGCAGATTGCGAGCTTTCAAATGGCATATAATGGAGGTATTTATGACAATCATATGAAAAAATTTCGGCTTAGAGAAACTATTGTTTTTTTTTGTTGAAAAACGCGGTTCATACGAATAAATCTAAAAAAATGTGTGGAGACGCCGTTTTTTATTAGGTTGTAACATAAGTTCCCAGCGTTTTTTTGGAATTTCAAAAATTTTATTTGTGTTTCATAAAAGAAACATACATCAACAGTTGCATATCATTCAGTAATGTAGTCTCCATCGTTATTTACCACTTCCTTCCATTTTTCCGGCAATTTGTCGATTCCCTTCCGCCAAAAGTCACCAGGTCGAGAGTCGAACCAATCTTGAAGCCAATCTTCGAGTTCCTCATTATTTTCAAACGTAACTCCGCGCAAATCATTGGAAAGGCAGAGGAAAAGATAGTAGTCACTAGGGGCCAGATCGGGAGAGTATGGCGGGTGCAGTAACACTTCCCATCCGAGCTCAAGAAGAGCTTTTTTGACAAGTTTAGCCACGTGTGGTCTGGCGTTGTCGTGGAGCAGGATCACTTGTCCCTGGCGATCAGGTCTCTTTTCTTGGATTGCTTTATTTAAGCGCACACAAGTGTAATTATAGCGCGTATGAAAGAGCAAATACAGGGCTTCATTTTGGTAAATAACATGGCACAAGGGCAGCAATCATTCGTGTCAGGAGATACCGTCAAATAAAAACGCTGGGAACTTATGTTACAACCTAATAGTTAATGGTTGATACTATATGACAGAGCAAGAAAACTGCATCAGATAGTGCTTTTAAATAATCTAAAACCAGGCTTTTTGAGTGTTTAGCAAACCTTCAGAAGTATATACCAAAAGGCGTCTTGACCTGAAACTTCAATTTCGCTACATAAATCCCAAATTCTGACACCTGATTCGTGTTCAGCATAGTCAATTGTCTTTTTGATTAATAGAATCACTGTCAAATTTCAAATCCCACTCGAGACAAAAATTAGTTAAATTCAAATTTTTCAAATTTGGCTGTATATCGATTAGAATGTTGGTAATCCGAATTTTTGACATCTGGCAAAATGTTCGATTCGCACCAAATGTAATTGGCAAAATGTCAAACTGGCAAAACGCCAACTGGGACAGTGTCACTCGGAAAACGAAGAACTCGCACAAAAAGTTATTCGAATTTGGATAACTCGTGAAAAAGTAGTTTCAATTGCTTGTTTTTTGGGCAAGTTACTTCTAATCACATCAATATTTGGCACCTGCAATATTTTCATTTTACGAGCTTCTATCTCATATCAAAGCTATAAAAAAGTTTATTTTCAGATTTTGATGGATCACTCTAGCGATGAGGAAATTAATGTATTTGGCGATTCGAGCGATGACGACCTGCTGGTGTCTAAGGCTAGATTTTTAATTTTTTACTGGTTGAAAAATACTCCGGCATGCCGGATTAATAGAGGTTTTACGGTAATGGTAGCTATATTTTTATAACCAAGTGGACGATCAAAAGCGATCAAAAGATATTATCGATGGTTAACAATACAGTCAATTGGTACTAGAAACAAGCACACTCCAGTTTTTACACCCTTAAAAACATTAATGCTCTCTGTTTCGCTCACTTTATGTAAAACTAATAAAACGCTTGTGATAAAAATAATATTCGAGTAACGCTCACTCGAAAAATAAGCTTTGCGAGTCAACCGGTATACAAAACCACTTATCACGAAGATCAATTTTATGCAAAATATAATTTTTGCGAGTTCTTCATAATTCGAATTACGATTGTGCGAGTTGTCAAAAAATCGAGTTAGCATTTCGCCAATTCTTCGCTATTTGAAATATACGTTTTTCAAATCCACATTTTGCGAATAGTACACTTTGCCAGTAATAAATGTTCGGACAATACTTTTTCTCCGACTAAAACACTTTTTTTTCCGACTAAAATATTTTTTTTTCCGACTAATTTCATTTCCGACTAAAACACTTTTTTCTCCGACTAAAATACTTTTTTTCCGACTAATTTTCTTTTTTTCTCCGACTAATTTAATTCTCGACACGAAATCAACCATTTTTAAAAAAATTTTAGTGGTTTAAGATAGTTGAGAATGGTTAAGGGTGGAATCCTGAGCGATTGAGCCCATCGGACCCGAAATCTGATCCGCTCAATCGATTTTTCTCAAAAAGTTTACTCCCCCTTTAGTAAACCCGCAGAAAACCAAAAATTTTGGCCTTTTGGCCATTCCGGAGTGGGTCTCCAGCCATCTGGTCTTTGCCCACCCTTGAATTTCACACAAAAATTTTTAAAAATGGTTGATTTCGTGTCGAGAATTAAAATTAGTCGGAGAAAAAAGAAAATTAGTCGGAAAAAAAAGTATTTTAGTCGGAGAAAAAAGTGTTTTAGTCGGAAATGAAATTAGTCGGAAAAAAAAATATTTTAGTCGGAAAAAAAAGTGTTTTAGTCGGAGAAAAAAGTATTGTCCTAAATGTTCTACTCATTATACAGCCTTCAAATTTCAAATAATTTTGTCTCGAGCGGAATATGAAAGATACGGAGAAGTTAGGTGCGTAGGCGTTTAGGCAATTTTTTGACAAATGTCCCAAAATTGCCTAAACGCCTTATCATAATGCCAAGGATTTTAAATTTTTAAATTCATTATTACTTTTTATATAGTCGGGTGTATTTTTCACGTATTTAGCTCTTCTTTTTTTTTGGCTCTCTATGTGTACTTCAAGTTTATGTCGGCTCTAGGTGGGTGTGAACCTTTATTGTGAGGTCAAAATATTCTGTTTGATCCTTTTTGATATCGACAAAACATGTTAAGAACATCAGGGCTGCAATACATTCCAAATGGGCTGACAATCGATTGACTAACTTTAAATTTTTGCCCGAGGTTTAGGCAATTTTTGGACAAGTGTCCATTCGACGAATGTCCCGTATTTCCTGTAATAACTCACCCGAGTGAGTTATTTTTTAGATCCTCGAAAGAACTCACTCGAACTCAATCTCGAGACTTTCCGTGCTCAACCAAAATCTAAAAAGTGGAATCGGTATAGCTTGCGAAAGTTAAGAAAACGCAACAAACAGCTTTGCAAAACATTTTCTGTCGGCTGGGATATGAGTCAACAAAGTTGAGGGGGGGTGAGTTATTAGAGAAAATACGGTATATGGTGCATATTGATTGACGTTGTTTTTTTACTCCTCGGTATTTGGCTCACCAATGAGGAAAAATATGTGATTTTAAAAACTGAGTAACATAAGACTAAAAAACATGAGAGCAATATTTTAGACGATATCAATTAGACAGCTTTCACTTTCCGTTTTCTATAGGTGGCTGCACCGTAATTTTTTTTTATGTTCTCACGTACTAAACACTTTAGGTTCAAAAGACTCACTTAACACTTCAACTTTATTAGACTTCACACCAATAACAGCTCGGAAAACAGTTCAACAACAACATTTCTTAACTTTTGGTTTTTTATTTTCTCTTTCTTTGGCGCACAACATCAAAGTGGCTGTTCTTGTAGCGGATAATCGAAGTAAGCCCTGACACCAGAGGAGTCTTCAACTGAAATAACGGCAATCATAACTATCAGTCATCTTTCACGATATGGGTAAGCTTACATCTTCATAGACGAAGGCAAATATTTGGCATCTGGGAACACGTCTTGGAGGAGAGAGAACAAAAGCAGAATGTCTTCCGAGACCAGCTTGGGCACAAGAGTCTCACAAACAGATTGTCAAATTTGCGGTTCCGGCAAACGACTAGCTATATCTCTTTCTTGACTCTCTGTTCCTTTGTCATGCTGATCCTTGCTAATACGCTGTATTTCGGCCCTCTTATATTCCCGCAGACACAAGGACATATTTTAGGGCTCGCAAACCGAAGTCGTAACGGTATTCATCGGAGAGCTGCTTTTTACACAACCTAATTATGTAAACATGACAAAGAACATAATAGATACCGGCAAAAGACATACGTGAACAATGGCACAATTTTCTTAGCAAGGGTTTCAGCAGTCTGGAAGCCTTACGAGAGTAGCTAAAATTCATCATTACAGTTTCATGTAGCGGCAAACGAATCAGAAATTTACCATGACTTCAGCAATGAGCTTTCGATCTGGTTGCGTCATGGCGAGCGAGCGGAAAAGTTGCTTCAAATTATCAGGTAAATTGGAACGTCCAGAATAGCCTGTAATGAGGTAATTTATTGACGTATTCACAAAACAACGAATTGGAAATACCGGGATTCATTGTTATGAACATGGCATATTAGAATTAACAGACAGCCTTTTTCCTACCAGATCAACCTTCATTTCCCCGCCCGCTTTCACGGATTCTTGTATAGTTTGGATTTGTTGAGAAACAGCTGAGAGCATTCGCTCCTCCAATCGATTGAACTCATCAAAACAGCCCATGCACCAACTTGACAAAACCACACTAATATACGACCAATGGCCTGAAATTTGTATAATTACACAAAAGTTGGACAAGTTTAGAAGCGTTTTCCAAACCTGGAAATCAAAAGTCTCGTCGCAGTTGAACACTAGCACAAATCTTCCAAGGTGATGGCCCAGAGCCTTAACTGATTCAGTTTCCCGGTTCCCGCTGGACCAAATGGTGAGCCACCTAGACGACAATGCAGCGCCTAAAAAATGTTACTGTATATTATCACCATTACCGAATAACCTACTTGAGTCATTGTCAAATAACATCTATCAGTTAGTGGAGTCTTAACCAGCTTCTTTGAATACCCAAATACTCAAAACCTAAAGTTCAGAGGATTCGAATATTACAAGTCCATGTATCACGTACAACTGAGCGAAGCCTATTGGACACAAATCAAAAGTACCATCTGCCATCAATATCCCACATTGAGCCGCAGCCTTGCAATCATCGTTCGAAGCGAATACAACCAGTCCATTTTTCTTATCGGCCAAGGACAGCCACCTAGAACACATCAAGCTACCAAGGGTATCTAAAACAATTATTGACATACCTCTCATTGCTTTCAGGTACAAAAGACTAGCGGCTTCACACAACAACGATATGAAAAATAAATAAAAAATTATAACAGCTACACGACAACTTCTGGGCTTAGGTATGGAGGTAACGCAGCTTCCTTGGGCATGTGTCGGAATATTGTCTTAGGCACGCACTTCTTGTTATACTGTAGCTTGAAGTACGCATCGACATCTTCGGTTTCCACTTCCTTGTTTTTTAGCTGCTGCAACTTCTCGACCACATCAGTGTTAGTCCAGGAGAATTCTTTTATCTGAAAAAAGCAAAAAATATGTGAAAGGAAATAAAAAACTTTTTTAGATCAAGAAACTCTAAAAATAAATAGAAGAGCTTTAAAAATACACCCGACTATGGAAAAAGTGAAAATGATTTTAAAAATTTAAAATCTTGGCGTTATGTTAAGGCGTTTAGGCAATTTTCGGACAAATGTCCAAAAATTGCCTAAACGCTCCTATGCCGAGAAGTTACAGAGAAGATGTATCTTCTCTGTATCTCTAACTTCTCTGTATCTTTTAGATAATGGCTCAAATTGTTTTACCCGCCAAATTACTGATTTACCCCGCCAATTATTTTTTTACCCCGCCAAATTTGAATTTTGAGCAAAATACTCGTTTACCCCGCAAATACTGATTTACCCCGCCAAATTACTGATTTACCCCGCCAAATTTAAATTTACCCCGCCAAATTTGAATTTTCGGTGAAATACTGCAGTAAATTTTGCGGGAATTCAGATTTTATAGTCAAAAATGACTTGGATCGCTCAAAATCCCACCCCCGAGTGGCCAGAAGCCCCTGAAAGTTGGTTTTTTGGGGGTTTACTAAAGGGGGGTGAACTTTTTGCGAAAAAATCGATTGAGCGGATCAGATTTCGGGTCCGATGGGCTCAATCGCTCAGGATTCCACCCTTAACCATTCTCAACTATCTTAAACCAACCTAAGCACTGATTTAGGGTAGTTAGCTACTGGTCTGGAGCAGTTTGGGATGGTTTAGGGTGGTTTAAGATAGTTGAGAATGGTTAAGGGTGGAATCCTGAGCGATTGAGCCCATCGGACCCGAAATCTGATCCGCTCAATCGATTTTTCGCAAAAAGTTTACCCCCTTTAGTAAACCCCAAAAAACCAACTTTCAGGGGCTTCTGGCCACTCGGGGGTGGGATTTTGAGCGATCCAAGTCATTTTTGACTATAAAATCTGAATTCCCGCAAAATTTACTGCAGTATTTCACCGGAAATTCAAATTTGGCGGGGTAAATCAGTAATTTGCGGGGTAAATTAGTTACAGCCTTTAGATAATTTACCCCCTCCCCCCCCCAATTTACATAACCATGTTCCAATTCCATCTTCTAAAACATTTTGTGGTCATCCACTTACTCTTCTAGGGTGAATTACTTTGAACTTTCAGTTCCGAGAATTTATCGCTACAGTGAGAAAACAGAAAAATTAAAATTTGATATTTAAAATAGTTTTGTTCAGGGAATTTATCAGGGTGTGAATTGATACGGGGTGTGAATTGACCGGGGTGTATTGATGGGCAGGAGAAGAATGCGCAAAATCAAATTGTGCAAATTTAATTTGTGCAAACTCAAATTGTGCAAAATCAATTTGTTCAAAAATCAGTTTGTGCAAATTCAGTTTGTGCCATCATTTACGAGGATTTTTGTAATGAACAGTCAAGGACTTTGTACTCGAAAGGTCAAAATATTAAGCTTCTGCAATGGCTATGCAATGAGCTTTCATCGGTTGAAGCAGTGAGATGGCAAATGGACTGAATTTGTACCAACTGATTTTGCACAAAATGAATTTGCACAAATTGAATTGCACAATTTGATTTTGCACAAATTAAATTTGCACAATTTGATTTTGCGCATTCTTCTCCTGCCCGTATTGATAAGGGGAGTGAATTAGTACGGGGAGTGAATTAATACAGGGAGTAAATTTACCGTGCCCCACTAGAGTTGTCAATGTGGAATTTAAAAACTTTGGAACTTATAATCGTCGAACAGAAAGGCCACGTGCATGAAAATTTCGAAACTAATTTTGACGCTTTTGATATACCATTTCGCTGGAAAAATCGCAGAATTTCTAATAGGGACAATAGTTTTTTTCTGCAAATATACTTTTTTCCGCCGCATATATACTTATTTTCGCCGCAAATATGCCTTTCTTGTCGCAAATGCTACTGTTTTTCGCCGCAAATTTGGTGCAAAATTATTTGCGGCAAAGTCGGCAGTAGAAGAAGGCTAAATTTGCGGCAAAAATATTGACCTTTCCAAAATATCCGCATCAAAAAAAGATGATTTTTAAGCCAAAAAAAGTACAAAAGTAAAAAATTCCACGCCCACAACGTCTGGCACAACAGGACATGCGCCTCAATAAGACAGTGAAACTACAACGAACAGTGCAATTTATTCGTAAACGGCGACCAAAGGTCAACAACAAACAGGTTTGAAAATGTAACGATAAAGTTGTTCAGAGAATGCTGAGCACCAATTCATGAAGCTTCGTAAAGGCATTCTTGAACGTCCCAGAGATTTCAGCCAACTTCACCAAATCATCTGTAAAGTAAGAGTAGTGAATATTATTCCATCCAGCAGGAAAAAGAATACCTCGAGTAAGATCACGCACTAAGCCGCTGGCAGAACCAGTAACAGCCACTTCAGGAGTCGGAACTGTAGAACGCTTTGCGGATCTTCCGGAATAGGCTCCTTCGTGACATCAACGACATCCTCAACGCCAGCCAGAACTTTGGAAAGCTTGTTCAAGATGGCACCAGTAGCAATAGCATCAACAGCCCCAGAAACTTCTATAACTTTTTACAGGTAAAACATGAAGTCTGAAACTGGTAGAGATATTACCCTTGTCGACTGTGACAGAGACTGCAGCAATGACAGGCTGCTGTACGACATTCTCAGCAATCTCCACGCCAGCAGCGATTTGGTTCTTGAGCTTATCGGAAAGTGAAGTGCCGCTGACAACCATCCACATTGTTACGATCTAAATAGCAGCATTAGAGTGAAATTCCAGAGTATCAACACTGAACATGTACCGTGCACAGTAGTAGCTGCCTCAACTAAAGGCTCCTCGACTTTCAGGTTCACAATTGGCTGGACTATTGGCTCTGGTTGTTTCGGAGGAACTGACTCAACAACACTAGGCTTCTTGAAGGCTGCGAATGGCGACGGCTTGGTGACTGGAGTGGCATCCCATTCAGCAAGCCGAGCTTCTCTTCCTCAGCTAAAAAAAAATGAGAATCCCATGATGAGGACCCACAAAAATGACATACTCGGCTGATAAGAAGAGGTTGCGCTGGGAGCAGCCAAATCACGATTATCCTGAGAGCCTTGGTTCGCTGAATTAGAAAAAGACTTTGATTTTGATCTTTGCTATACCATAAGACTTACAGTATCCACCACGCCCACCACCTCGATAGCCTCCGCTTTGCTCTCCATCAGCCTGACTTCCACCTCCACGATTGAAGCTGCCTCCACGGTTGCTGCCACGATAACCTTCTCCACTTCCACGGTAGCTCTGGCCTTCAGTAGCACCACGAAAAGCGCCTCCACGACTCTGACCATAGCCTTCAGCGCCTCCACCACGAGAATATCCTTCAGCGCCTCCGCCACGAGAATATCCTTCAGCGCCTCCGCCACGAGAATATCCTTCAGCGCCTCCACCACGAGAATAGCCCTCAGTTCCACCACCACGAGAATAGCCTTCGGTTCCACCACCACGAGAATAGCCCTCGGTTCCACCGCCACGAGAAAAGCCGCCACGATAGCCACTGCTTCCGCTCTGATTTTCGTCTCGCTGACCATAACCGCCTCGTCCTCCACGAAAGCCTTCTCCGCCGCTGGAACTGTTGTCACGCTGTCCATAACCACCACGAGGAGCTCCGCCACGATAAGATCCGCTGTTTCCGGCTGCATTGTCATCTCCTTGGGCGCCATAGTTGCTAGCACCTCCGCGATAAGAGCCACGAGCAAAACCACCACCATCAGGAGCGCTTGCATTGAACCCACCACGGTAGCTTGCCATATTTCTTTAGCAGATTATGAGCTCGAACGAGATTGATAACTAAATATGGTGAATTGAAGTCGGAAATCTTTGCATTCTGGAGGCCCAAAATCACTTTTTTCATTCATAACAAATGGATACAGTCGAACCTCTCATTAACATACTCCCCTATTAACATACACCTCCATTAACATACGGCTAGTCCCGGCCCCAGGGGTGTATGTTAATGGGAGGTTTGACTGTGTAGGTGAATCATCATACGCTAAAATTAGATAATGCAGTGCGATCGTACGCTCGCACCGATGATTCACAAATGATTTTTTATGATAAATTCAAATTTACTTTCGCCGTATGAAACTCAGAATTTTAACTGCGATTTTTGTAATTTTTGAGTGTCAGTCTGGATTTAAGTTAGCTTGAGGTAAAAAATATCATGTTGATCAATGGCGAATCTGGTAGCCTAAATCTAAGCTAAACGATAGTAGCAACAGATCAATTTTATGAGAAATTTAAAAATGTTATGGCTATTTCCGAGTGAGGAGACCTAAAAAATCCTCACTCATTGGGGACTAGGCCTAAGGCATGTTCACAATGAGTGGTGACCTGACTCGAGACTCGAAAGATGGACTCGAAACTTTATGTCACATTAACCCCCTCCTCTTCTAATGTCACAAGCCATTTAAAGATTGAATAGGAGATGTGCCTAAACAAATTGATCTTTGCAACTATGACAAAGCCTGTCCAAGAGGTAATTGCCTGAGGAAAGGGGAACTGAAGATTCATAAGGTCAGACCATCCACAATGGTCCACTCGGAATAGGCACATAATTGTTTTTAGTTATCTTCTTTTGTTGAAAAAGCGTTTTCCACAATTTTTATTCGGTGGTTTGTGTCCACTTTATTGGACCGCCAGGTCTATTTTAAAAACCATAGTTTATAAGGGTAGGAGCGTTTCCAAATTTTGAACTCGCGCGACATCTTTATTAATTCCAAAAATATTAATTTTTGCAGACTTGATAAAAGAAGACTGTAGGTGAAAACACCCTTAAATTATGTGTTAACACCCTTGAATTTTTAAAACTCATTGTTCTGAGTGTTTATATTTCATTTTTTTTGCATAAGCATGTAGACCTGAATTTCTAGTTTTTAATGAGCTATGAACTGGCTTAGGTGCTAATAAATGTGCTAATAAAAAATTTGTTAAAAATTCTTTTTTTTATCAAACTACAGTCGAGTACTATATAGCATCCACCCCAAAAGTTCGTTCCCACCTCGGGTCCGACACTTTTTTAGCTCAATTTCTAAAGTATTTTGCCAAAACTGATTCGTCAGTCTAGTCGGAAATATCGCAGGGATTCCGATTTTGCCGATCGTTTCTCAGAAACATGGCAATTTTGCCATTTAGACCCGCAAACCTCTATATAGCATCGCCTTAAATCTCAAAAAGGCGATGCTATATAGAGGTTTGCGGTCTAAATGGCAAAATTGCCATGTTTCTGAGAAACGATCGGCAAAATCGGAATCCCTGCGATATTTCCGACTAGACTGACGAATCAGTTTTGGCAAAATACTTTAGAAATTGAGCTAAAAAAAGTGTCGGACCCGAGGTGGGAACGAACTTTTGGGTGGATGCTATATAGAGACTCGACTGTACGTCTTTTCAGAAACATTTGTTCTCCCTTTTATTTGATTGCATTAAGCCAGTTTATAGCACATCAGCAACTATAGATTCAGGGCTACATGCTAATGCAAAAAATTAAAAAAAAACACCGAGATAAATGAGTTTTAAAAATTTAAGGGGTAAACACATAATTTAAGGGGTGTTTTCAATTTGAGCCATAAAAAATCTGGCATGGAATTTAAAATGTACGGAAACTGCTACAAAACTAGGATGCAGATACCATCGGAAAGTGTAGCTTTGGTTATAGGCAAGAAAGGATGGAGAATCAACCTAATTCAGGTTTTTTTTGTTATAATACAGGGTGACACAAAAATAGTCGCATTTGAATTAATTGAACAGCAGTCAAAAGCTGGCATGCCAAAGATTGCGCCATTTCAAACTGGGTCAATTTAAATTGGGCCCGTTCAAATTGGGCCAAATTAAAATCGGGTCATATTTTGACTGCGGAAAAAAGAGTTGGTTCTATTAGAAAGAATACGGTACAGTCAAACCTCGATATAACGTACCCCGATATAACGTACCCCTTGATATAACGTACCCCTACCAGGTAACACTGATATTTACGTTACCCTCGATATAACGTACCCTTGTGAAATTGGTGTATTATATTTAGCAATCCAATACAGTTTTTGCTCTTTTTCTGCTTCTGCAACATTTTCTGTAGTCATCAAGTTTTTTAATTTTTACAAAGTAACATAAACAGTGGGTAAGGCTGCTATAGGTATGAGTAATAGACCATTCGATAGCCCAATCTCGCTGAATCACGCGGTTAAGGCCTTTTCGTCTAATCTAGAGAAGAATTCTTCTTACAGTCAAACCTGGATACAACACTACCCAAGGGAGCGACCATAGGGTGGTGTTGTATCCAGGGTTCATTTGACTACATTTTAGTCAAATCTGACCAAATTGGTCCGTTTTTTAGTCGTGTTATGTCGGGGCGGTGTTGGATCCAGTTTCTACTGTAGCACAGGAAATAAAATATTATTATTGTGCATCATTCGGGAAAATATAGAGCAATTGAATGTGCTTTTGGAAGTTTAGTTTTGGTTTAACCGACCCCCGGTAAAACTTACCCTATATCTAACCGATGAGTATATTCCCTGCAATCAAGTTCGGTATGTCCCCAGCACTCAAATTTGGTATACCCCCAGCACTTAATCAAACAACAGGAGGGACCAATTAAGACGAACCCTTGATATAACGTACACCTGTCATCTATTTGGTTTCTGCCCTCGATATAACGTACCCTCGATATAACGTACCCTTTACCCGGCCCCCAGGGGGTACGTTATATCGAGGTTTGACTGTATTTGACTAAAATTTTAAGGGGGGTGGGGGACATTTACGGCTACGTTTGACATTGATTTCTACCATGATTTCAGATTTTTGCTATCTTCTAAATGTCGGGGTTACTTTTGAGGTTTGAGATAAGGCTTGAGGAATACCAATAGAAATATTACAAAAATAGACCCCACCCCAGAAATAAAGGTAAAAACCAATGTCAAAAAGTAGCCAAAAATGTCTCCCACTCTTTAACTTTCGGCCTTTGGAGACCGAGGTAATTGAACTTAAAGGCCCATTGCCACCTGTTTTGAATTGTCCCTCGCCAATTCAAATTTTTTGCCTAACCATTTAACTTCTTTACGGGTTTTTCGGGTTGGTTTCTAACAAAACAAGGCCTAGAATTTAACTTTAGGTATAGTTGTGTTAGAAACCAAGTTAAAAATTCCGTACAGACGTTCAATGATTAGGGAATTTTTTTGAATTGGCGGAGGACAACCGTTGTCGGAGACGGCAATGGCCTTTTAAAAGGGTACATGGATAGCTCCGAATATGTTCACGTGTTTCCCGAAAAAATAAAAAGGGCGGCCGCAATTGCTGGATTGTATTGTATTTGCAATTGAGTTTGGAAAGCTTTTCCGCTGCCGTCGCCGGCACTCGAAACTGTCCTTTTTCCGCTGTCGGAAAATAAGTCATGCCACTCGTACTTGTAATTGTTTCGAATTTGTCCTATTAGTGATCAAAAGTCATAGCAAATATTTTATACGCGTAGAATTGTGCGCAATAGATGTAGCACTATGTGGTAGTGCAGATCAAGAGCTACGGAGCTCCAAAATAAAAAAGGCGATGAGCGCTTCAAATCGGCTGGAATACTTGAGCCAACATGCATCAGACTTAAGCAGTCTGTATAAAAAAATTTAAATCCGCATAAACATATAAAAACCGTTACTGTACGCATTCGCACCCACTCCGGAAAATATGCCTTGCCCGTACCCCGCCCCTCGCTCGTTGATTGTTTTAGATTTTTTTGCAAAACTCTCAAAAAGTCTTTATTTTTACTTTTTAGTCGTTTTAACGGGAAAAAAATTCTGTTGAAAAAATTTCCTAAAATATTTTTCCTTGATCCACTAATTTGTTTTTGAAAAGCTTTTCAAATTTTTGTACTTGGCCAAGGTTAGATGCTACACTGCTAAGAACAGCACACTCCACATTCAAGGTCAACATTTCAAAACGTACAGAAAAAAAATTAACAGGGATCTTTTAAAAAACCATTTAGGGAAATTAAGAAAAAATATCTTAAGAAATGTTTTCAACAGAAATTTATTTTCCGTAAAAACTACTAAAAAGTAAAAATAAACACTTTTTGAGACTTTCGGAATTTTTTTTTTGAAAAAATCAAGGAGGGAGGGGAACCAAGGCAAAAGTTTTTAGAATTTTATATTAATTTTAGAATTAGAATTTTACAAAAAAACATTTTCGCGTGAAAAAGATAAAAAATTATAAAAAAACAATTTTTAAGACTGTCGGAGAAAAATATTTTTATAAAAAATCAACACCGCCGACCAAGGCCTAGTTTTCGTATAGAGCCATAAAACTAATTATTTATGATTTTTGCAGGATTTCACGCAAACCGTGATTTCAATCACCAAATGTATCCCTAACAAGGGGTATACTTATATCCTGATTAATGGTATGAAAGGAGAAAACGTGGTATGTGCACAACAAATGATCAAGAATGTCATTATAAATACTCGATTACTAAGCAAATATCAACTATTTGATTACTGTCACAAAACTTGTGCTGAGAACTGCATACTTCCTGGTATTAATTATGGCTCGCTTCAGCCATCTAATTTATTAGTAAGTCTCGCATTTATTTATTCAAAATTTTATTTCTATTATTTTCAATCATGTTTTAGGCTTTGTTTTCTCAAAGGACCATGGTTTTTGCGCACAGTGGCATGACAAAAATTTGAATTGGCGGGGACATTTATCTTTCGTCTCTCACTGTACTCTTTGCAGTTGTTTCGAACGACTCCAAAGAGTACAGGGAGAGACCAAAGAGAAGTGTCCCACGCCAATTCAAATTTTGCAAATGCCGCTGCGCGCAAAAACCATGGTCCTTTGAACCCACTTTTAAAAATATTGGAAATATAATACGAATTTATATTTTTCAGAGCTTCTCAGATCTGCCAGCTGAAATTATCAAAATGATCATGTAAGCTTTTTAAAAGTAAACAAGGGAGTTCGGCGATTACCGGGTAATTTCTGGTATTCCCCGTGGATTTACCGTTGGCAAACCGGGAAATTTTGGAATTTGTTTTGACTTTTTTTAGAAAGCGCATCCCCCGTAAAACAAATGATTTCAAGTGCATTTTGAGTCTTCGCAAAATCTCTAGAACCTTTAAAACATATGCTGAAGAATTTATTAAAAAATCCAGCTGTTTCGTGCGAAAAACTATGATCGGTTTCGAATGCAGTCCAATAAACAAAAACAAGGTATTTATACACTTTTGTCTCACCTCTTCTTCTATTTTACCTTATTGCTTCAGATTCGGATCCTAAACTACTACGGCGATCCAGGAGCGGACTTCTCTCCTGACCAATTGCTGAGCTTTCTGCAGTTGGTCCTTCTACTACCTGGTGGCGCATTATTTATTTACAGTTTGGACGGCAATAATTGCATGATGCAGAAAATTATTAAAGTGCTTACCCAGCTAGCAATAATAAGACCAAAACAATTTTCGCAGTCGGAGCTTATTTTCACTGGTTCCTTGCTACAAACATCTCCAGATATTGTGCTAGAATATCTCCGACTTTCCCCATCCATCAGAAAGCTACATTTCAGGTAAATTAGCAATTATTTTAATTTCTTGTTTATCTAATTCAGTTTACTTCCTAGCGTTGCAGCGTGAGCCCATCCTTCTTTTCTGATCAATTTTGACAGTTCTTCCAAATCTACAAAGTTTCCTTGTCAGTTTGGATCAGAGTTGCAAAAAGCAGCCATTATTATTAAATTTCTCCTGGAAGGAATTCTCAGCTGTGTCAAAGAAGGCTTGGAATATATATTTCTGCCTTACCTAATTATGAGATTGATACCAACAAATGGCATTCTCTGATTCAGGTAATTAGGAGAGCAGCAGTTTTTGCCCTAGATAATTTTTTAGTAATATCTTACAAAGAGGGATAGAGCAGGATTGCAAACTCAAAATTAGAAAAAAAATTGGCCAAAAAGTACCATTTGTTTATTTTTCGCCCAAAAATGACATTTTATCCAGTACTTATTGGCTGTAATTATAGTCGTGTTGAGGGTCAACATTTTTGAAGAGTACTAAAATATATAATTTTTTAGGAGAAGGTGCCAAACCTGATATTTGTGACCCCCCTCAACTTTTTGAGCTCTACAAGATGGCATTAGCAGAAGTTTGAGATCTTGTCTCTACAAATTTTTGAGAAATGTTGACCCCTGTTGACCCCTCAACATTTTTTACCCACCGATTTCTACACGTCAAAGTTTCATCAATCAATTGGAAAAGCTGCCTTTATTTTTGTGTAGAACTCGTAAAGTTGCCCTAAGGTCATAAATATTGAAAAAAACAAATATCAAGGAAAACATTGAAATTTTTTTAATTCAAGAAAATGTTGACCCCGACTATAGTTACGGCCATTGCCATTTTAAAAAAAAATTTGGTGTAAAACCTCAAAAATGAAAAAAAAACTCGGGTTCCGAAAAAATTACAAATCTTTTTAAAAAGTACGTTTCGATACCCTGGGATAAAGTGTTTATTTGCTGTTTTTGGCTTATTTTTGAATTTCGTATTATGTATTTCTGAAAATCTGTTTTCACAGATCAATTCAGATTGCGATGAGATTCAAGCAAAAACACAACTCAATCCAAATCCTGCAGATAAAAATTCTGGCTTTCTTCTTCATTATTGTCAACCTTCTTCTCTGGTCTCCGCCGGGAAATAGTTCTTTTCATGTTTCAATTTCATACTAAAAAGTTGGATATATATGTGTTGAGGTGTCCCCCGAAAAAAACTGCCTTGATCCCTCCTGTTCAGTTTTTTCAAAATTTTTTTTTCAAAATTTTTTTTCTTAAAAGTCTTGAAAATTGTTTATTAACACTTCTTAGTATTTTTTTACGTAAAAATTTTTTTCGCAAAAATTATTAAAAACTATAAAAACACTTCTGAAAAATTACTAAAAAATTCAAAAATAATCAACAAAGGGGACCAAATCAGTTTTTTCGGGGACACCCCAACATATATGGAGCCAGAAAGTTTCCAGCATAAGCTGTCGACAGGGAAAACAACAACGGGGATCAAGCTAAAAATAATGCCCTCTAAAAGTCAATAGAGCCAGCTGTCGAGCCCCGAAAAAAGGTCTCCAAAATACTTTTGACGCCCTGTTCTTTCCATGTAAACAAAAAAACATCATTTTGTGATTTTTGAAACTGTAGAACATTTTATTTTTACAATTTAACCCTTAAATTTTTATCTTCTTAAAGAAAATATTTTTTCCACTTTTTCAAGTCAATTGGAACTCTGCCTTTATGAAACAATAAGCCATTTTTCGCTTTGATCCCACTGTCAATTTTTTTAGACTGTGCTTAGGCTTAAAGTTGTCACCTTCTAATTTCATTGTTTAGAAATACTTTATGCTGTGCAATTCTTCTGTTCCTGAACAAAACCATTCAGCAATAATTAGCATAGAGCACAGCAGTGCTTCCATTGAAAAGGTTGTAAATGATATCATAACAGTGGAATCTCCGGATGGTAATGGAATAATGGCTAAGCAGGTGTGTCGCTCAAGAATGCGTTCTGACTTCAAGCCACTGTTCTATCACTCCAGTCATTTAAATGGTAACTCCAGGGCATCACTGATTCTCAATGATCACTTTGTAAGTTAGATTAAAACGTTTGCATAACCAGTCTGCCCAGTAAAAATTTTCAGACCAATGGATTTTACGCGGAGGAGCCAATTGTCTACTTTGATGATCATGAAAAATTCAGTACTTGTAATCTTGTACGTGCCATTAAAAACTCTTTGTCATATTAACCAGTTCATTTAGTATAATAAAAAAATAAAAATAAAAATGTTCATCTTGTTTCTTGTGTTTCAGTATTTTGACTCTTTTTTTGAAACAATCAAAAATATGGCTTGACTAGCGGGTATAAGTCAATAGTTACTTACCAGGGCTCTGATATGTCCTTTTTAACACACGGAGGACGGTGTGGCACCTTGGTGTATTTCAGTGCATAATTCGACGGAGAACACGCCTATCATTTTTTCTCAAAAAAGTTACTCATATACCGTGTTGAAAGTATCAAAAATTGATGTTTTTAGTTTGTTTTGCATTTATCTCCATTATATGGCAAGGCTAAACTCCCTTATATGTCATCCTCCCAAAAGCACCCAGAAACTTGTTTGTCCAGTGTTTTAGCAAAGCATAGAAAACATGTTTTTAGGTGGCGGTCGACCATTATTCGAAGAAAAAAAATTTGACCAAAATTCGATTTTTTACCTTGGGGACCGAGGTGAATAAACCTGAAGGGTACCTAGATACCACAAAAAGATGAGATTTGAACACAGTTTAAAATACTGGGGCCTACCGCATAAAAAATCTCTGGTATGCATACATTTTTATGCATCCAGAGTCACTTTCGAGTGATTTGCGTCCAAGGTATGTGGGTGTGCGCATCTCGACGTCAAGCCACCAAGCCGCCTGCGCCCCTAAAGGGCAAAAAGTTTGGGTCAGAATAATACGAAAAATGGACACTTCTGCCCGGACAAGCGACATAATTATCCAAAAAAATGCCAAAATTTTGAATTTTAGGCGCGAATTCAAGGAAAGAATTTGGCCGCCACCTAAAAACATGTTTTCTATGTTTCAAACTCCGTAAAAAAGTTTCTGAGTGCTTTTGGGAGGAGGACATATAAGGGAGTCCGGCCTATGGCAATAACTTATTCACATGTTTTATGTCAAAATGACCGCCTAAATCTCTTCTTTCAAATGTGTGTAAACTTTCTGTGCTATCACAACTAAATCTAAGTTTCTTGTCCAAAGAAAATATTTAGTCATTTTTTCAATAACGGTTTTTGTACTTAAATTTGCAAAATTAAGTGGGATATGGCCATTTTGTAAGTAAACAATTCATACCATTTGACAGAGCAAGAAAAACTGCATCAGAAAATATTTCAATTTACAGAAATGAAGGGTTTCCTTCGGGGTGCAGGGGCTTGGGGGCTTGGAGTTGAGATGCGCACACCCACATACCCTAGACACAAATCACTCAAAGTGCCTCTGGATGCATGAAAAAGCATGCATACCAGAGTTTATTTATGCGGTAGGCCCAGTATTCAAAACTATGTTCAACATCTTCTTGTTAGTGGCCCCTGTGTGATTAGTGGCCCATGTATTACCTTCCCCTCCCTATACATCGCTCAATCTTTTCAAAATTCAAACGGTGAAAAAGCCGACTATTTATTTTTGATTCTAAGAAAACGAAAATCCAAATCACAGGGGATATCATGGTTTTTTAGTACGATTAGCCAATGGTATTAATACCGGTACTGTATTAACAAAAGACCGGATATGGATAGTCGGTAATTTAAACTTGGTTAATAAAGTTGTGTTAAAAGTGGAAACCAAGGCAAAAAAGTGAAAAATTCAAAAAGTTCGAGTTTTAATACTATAGTTTCAATACCCTCAATATTCCAGCAGTTCAATAGACCTTTTACAGCAAAATAATATCCAGTGGTGCATTGGTAAATATAGTGGCAAATTACTGTTTACCACTGGAATTCCAGAAAGTAGTAGAAAAGCTTTGGCGATTTTTTAGAAGCCACTTTAATTATACGTGTTTGTGCCCAAAAGGAAGCTGAGATGTTGTATATGAGTGTTCCGGTGAAATATCTGACAAAGATTTGCAAAACATGACATAAATTAGACTACAACACGAAAATCCACCCTAAATCCAGGCCAAAAGTTACCACCTCCAATTTGGAGGGCAAGAAAAATTTTTTTAGAAGCCGCTTCTATTATACGTGTTTGTGCCCAAAAGAAAGCTGAGATGTTGCACTTGAGTGTTCCGGAAAAATATCTGGCATAGGTTTCGCAAAAATGGCTAAACATTGGGTCCTAAGTCAAAAGTGGCGAACCACCCACCCACACATGCCAAATACTATATGGAGATAGCTTTTTTCTGTTTACAGTGAATCAGAAAGCGAGCTAAAAAAAATTTAGTTTGCTATTTTCTGTTGCAGTTTTTGTCTGCGACAAGATGTTTCAAAATTCGTCCCCGTTTCTAATTGAGCCAAGGAACGTTGAAAATTGGAATCCCCGGGGTTTCATTCTATTAAAACGACGTTTGGTGAATGCAATGCCCTCATTACTACAGTTACCGGTAGGTAAAATCAACATCTAAGCAGGTTTTTTGTTTAGCAGAAACTGGTGAATCTTTTATAAGGTGGAAAAAGTAAATGTATGTTTGGCAAGATGAGTATAGCTTCTTTAAATTTTAATGCTCGAGGTCAGTACTACAGGCACCTGTTTATGGTTAAAACTTAGGGACCGGATAAATATGCTTTAAAGAAAATGCTCGTATTTCTGGTTTTTGGCAATTTTTGAAGGGAAAACGTGATTTTAAATATGCCCAAGAATTAGACCGGACTCTATAAAAGTTTTCGACGAGGACTTGAAGAAATGATAACTCAAATGTGCTGAGCTCAAGTATTATGCTATTATGTTAAGGTGCACAATCTAAATCAGGGTCCCCACCTAGAACAAGATCTTCTTAACTTATACGGCCGGTAAAAGAAGCGGATATCTCCAAGAATGACTGTATCTGTGTGCAATTTAATTTCACAACAAAACAATTGCTTACTACAGTCGTGACAAATTCAATCGAATCCGCAGTATTATTTAGCTTTATTGGTCCATTGCTATTATTATGTAAACGAAATGAATGTGCAGAGTAAAAAAAATTTTTGTGCAGAGTAAAAAATTTAACAATCAAATTAATCCAACTAGATGAATTAATACGACCGGACTGATCCAACCAGTTGGACTACCTTCTAGCAAATTCAATCCTAAAGGATGTCTATATTAATCGCTAGAGAACAAATGCATAAATAAACTTCGAGTTCGTGTTCGAGATCACACTTGAAGGTATTCATGTATATGACTTGAATCACTCCGAACCTTACCCCAGAATGGCCAAAAGCCACTGAAAGTGCTTTTTGAGGTTTACTAAAGTAAGAATCCAAGTTATACACATGAACACCTTCAATTTCGACCTCGCACTTAAACTCGAAGTACGTGAACACCTTCGAGTTCATGTTGAAGTTCGACTTCGAGTTTGAATAAAAGGTGCTCACGTAGCCGGAATTCTGTTATCAAACTTGAAATCTTATTAATTCTATATTGAACGATATGTAAAAAAATTTAGTGAATTTTTTCCCATAAATTGACAGGGCGAATTTTCAAATATCGATTTCAAATCCGGGATTTCTCAGTTTTTGTCAAAGCGGAAAATTTGTAACTGAATTTCAGGCTACTTATTAGTAGAGGTGTGCACGGGATCGGGATCCCTCCCGAACGGGATCTTGATTCCGAAGATTTTGGTATTCGCTAGTAGCGAATACCCCCCCCCAACAATTTTTTTTCAAAATCAGGTTTTAACCATTTCTAAGTAATTCTTATGCGCTGAAAACGATAAAAAAGTGTTTTCGAGCATTTACTGACCTAAAAAGTCGACTTTTGAGAAAAAAAAGAATTTTAACCAAAATTCTTTCTTTTTGCCTTGGGGGACCAAGGTAAAACACCTGAAAATGGTACCTAGACTCCTAAAAAGATAGGATTTGAACATATTTTTGTTAGCCGGGCCTACCGCATAAAGAAACTCTGGTATGCATGTTTTTTTCATGCATCCAGAGTCACTTTCGAGTGATTTGTGTCTAAGGTATGTGGGTGTGCGCATCTCAACTCCAAGCAACCAAGCCCCCTGCGCGCCCTTCGGGGGCGCAGGGGGCTTGGTTGGTTAGAGATGCGCGCACTCACTTACCTTAGACATGATTCCGAGCAGGACTCATGATCATAAAATGCATATGGAGACTCTTTTTGCCTAGCTCCAGTGACAAAACGAGGTAGAATACCTTGGTCCCCAAGGAAAAATGTCGAATTTTGGTCAAATTTGGTCAAAATGGTAGAAGAATTCATTTTGAAAAAGGTGTGGTTTTGCATGATATGGCGAATGTGAAGGTGGTTTTCGACGCGCATTCTTCTTAACTAAAAGCGAGGGCATACTTTAAAACAAAAAAGCAAATTTAAAGAAGAAATAGATCAAAAGAATCACGGCTCGCGTGAAATCCTGTAAAAAAATCATAAATAATTAGGTTTTTCAGGCTCTACTGTCAAACCTCGATAAGCCGGCACCCCTAGGGACCGACGTCAAAGTGCCAGTTTATCGAGGTGTCGGTTTATCGGGGCGTCTTTTTCCTTAAAGTGTCGAATACCTGGCCAAATTAAGTGTCGACAGGAGGCCGGTCTATCAACGGTGCCGGTTTATCGAGGTTATCTCGGGGTGCGTATGCGTATACGTTTTCACGAAAAAGTTGCATTTGCAACTTTTTCTTAGAAACGTATAAACCCAAGTTTATGGGCGCCAATTTGAAAATTTATCGCATTTATTCAACAGATTTTTCACGCTTGACGCTTATAATCAATTATTGATTTCACTGAAACCGCATAACGATATTTTATTCTGGTAAGGCAAACAACAAACAGGGCGGGTAACTGAAAGTAAATATTTGAAATATCTTAAATGACTTCGAAATGGTCAAACGAGATTTTGATTCGTAGTGTTTGCAAATCTTAATTTTGCTATATGAGCATCTAAATTACTAATGTTATTGATGAGGAGGAAAATCGTAACATACCGTATTACCTCTAAAAGCTCCTCCTGCTCTAATAACCCCCCCCCTCAACTTTGAGAACCTATATCTCAGCCCAGAGTAAAATTTTTGCAAAGCTGTTTAATGAGTTTTCTTAACTCCCACGAGCTCTATCGATTTCGCTTTTTCGATTTTAAATTTTCACCCAAAATTTTCGAGATCGACCTCAAATTTTCCGATTTTCGGGTATCCAAAAAATAACTCTTCCGGGGAGCTATTAGAGGTAATACGGTACTGATTTTTTTAGATTATGTTGTGCTCTATGATAAAGTTTATGACTAGTCGGCGAATTCTTTTGTGGTAATCTTCCGATCAATTTAATGATAGGTTCTTGATCCAAATGTTGAGGAGTAGTGCCACGGTCTAGTCTATATTGACGAAAACAACCACAGCTACTATAAGGTAAAGTTTTATTAATTCGCTGGTAGTAGTAATCTAAGCACTGATCTGTCGACTTTGCTAAGATTATTTACAAACAAATTGGTTTAGATGAACACGTGGATTATAGATTCCTATCCAGTGTTTCACTTTTCGATTCGTGTTAATCGCATATTAATTTTCAAAATTATAATTAATTACGGATTCGTGGATGTGAAAAAATAAATATCTTGTACAGGACTTTTGCTCACGCTGATAATACTCACGAAAAAAATAAATCATTGTTTGGTTTGCTCTGAAATTCAATATGGTAAAATTTTATCATTGGATATTATCTAGTTGTTGCATCAAGCAGCGTGGCCGTGAGTGTAGGCCCGGCGCAGCCTGGCCTGCGCGAGAAATAATCTTTTTCGTGGCATATTTCAGCCTTTTCGCAAACCAAATCAGTTTATGCCTATATGAGATCCATTTATAGAGATCCATGATATATGAGATCGCACACCCATTATAACGGCACCTTGGGAGAAATTTGGCTGGCCAACAGAGAAACACGTTTTCGGTCAAACTGTTCGGTCAATAAGTTTAGATTTGAGCGTAATTTTTGCAAACTAAATTTGAATTTTAATAGAATTTATGAAAGTTTTTCTCATTTTCAGTCTTCAACTTTTATTTTAGCTCTGTTTTCGCTTTTTGTCATCTGCTTTTACTGGATATCGAAAATATATAATTTTTTGGCTAAATATCATGGTAAAAAAGTAATACCCTATACAACGGCACCTATGAGCGGTCCTTAGGGGTGAAGTTATATCGGCACTCGACTGCACCCTATATTTTCAACCATTAGGGTAGCTATCATGGTTTTCACCAGAAATTTGTCAATTTTTTTCTCGAAAATGGCCAATGATACGAGTAAATAAAACTCGGACAATTGTTTACGGATAAACTTCGGAATACCCCAGCAGTCAACTTCGGAATACCCCAGCAGTCAACTTTGGTATACCCCCAGCACTTAATTCGGAACACACCCCTCATGTTACCCAGGATTGAAAGCTGAGGATGTTAGCTACACAATGGTGTAAAAATTTCTTGGTTTAGTTCACACAAATTTATATTTTTCGATTAAAATAAAATTGAATTTTTTCGAATGAAAATCGAATGCTCAAAAAATATTCAGTTCTATTTTAATCGAAAAATATACATTTGTGTGAACTAAACCAAGAAATTTTTACACCATTGTGTAGCTAACATCCTCAGCTTTTAATTGTGAGGTAACATGAGGGGTGTGTTCCTAATTAAGTACTGGGGTATACCAAAGTTGACTGCTGGGGGTATTCCGAAGGTGTGCCATTGTTTACTTGGGGGGCAGGGTCCTCTTTCCGGGGCGCAGGAGGCTTGGTTGGTTAGACTTGCGCGCACTGACTTACCTTAGACACAATTCCGAGCTAGACTCTTGATCAAAAATGCATTAAGAGACTCTTTTTGCCCAGCTCCAGTGATCAAAACGGGGTAAAATAACGTGATATAAGTTAGTTTACTTTGATTCCCCATTTCAAAAAGCCAAAATTTTTGTCACGTTGGTCCGCCAAGCCGCCAAGAAGTACCGGTAAAATAGCCGGTTGTCGAGAAACATTTACCGTATTACCTCTCATAGGAGGATATGCTCTAATAAGTGGACACCCTCGACTTTGAGCACCCATATCTCAGCCCAAAGAAATTTTTTCCAAAGCTGTTATTTGCGTTTTCCTACATGCCACGAGCTCTACCGATTCCAATGTTTAGATTGGGATTTTCACTCGGAAATCTCAAGATCGAATTCGAAATTTTTCAATTTTTAAATAAATAAACTGGACATGTCCACCTATTAGAGGAAATATGGTTTCTAGTTTCTAAATTTCGAATAGAATGCACATAATAAGTAATTTGGAAATGGGACAGAAGTGTCTGGGACAGAAATGTCCGGGACAGAACTGTCGGGACAGAATATGTGCTGCATCATGCGTAATAAAATGTTTGTTTTTGTTTGTGTTACTCAGACGTGGCAAACTTCAGTTGGAAAAAAAATGAAAAAAACAACAGGGGGACCAAGGCAAAAAGGGGAAACAGATTGTCCGATAGCGCCGATGATTCCCAAAAATACTCTTGATAATAAGTGCATCTAGAGACTCTTTTTTGATCAGCTCCAGTGACAAAAATAGGGTAGAATACCCTGAAAACCACGGTTTACCGTGGTCCCCAAGGCGAAAAGTCGAAATTTTTAAAAAAAAAATTCCCGGAAATGGTCTTCCGCCACCTAAAAGACCAATAAAAGACCAAATAAATTGAGTTGCGCGCAAACGAGTGCGAGCAAATGAGTGCGCGCGAATGAGTTGCGCGCAAATGAGTAGTAACGCTACAAATAGCTACTCGATTATGAACCTTTATATACTCGTATATTCTAACTCTCACAAGTCTGAACTCGCATATTTCAACTTATAGTCTTGTTATCTTCCTAGCTTGTGACTAAGTTTGGATGAAGCGTAGGCCGGCACATTTTAGGAAGGACTAGAACATGTTTTCACTGCTTTTTGTGGCTTATGCTGAGCCAGAGGTATGTCAACATAAGTTAGCGTGAAAACTATGGCTTCTAACCTAGTCAAAGAAGCGATCAGTATTTGTGAAGCTCCTTTTTTCGCAGACTTGTATAAAGGCGACAAGACACAAAAAATGTGTGATGGGATTTTTTTGAATTATTATTAAATAAACATTTAAAAATTTGTGGCGTTTTGTTTGAAAATAATGTGATATGGTTGATATGGCAGATTTAGAAGTATGCGGTGGAACGTATTAATCACCCGTAATAATTGAAGTTCTCAAATTTTAGTCTGTTTAAACATGCTTCCCTTCGAAGTTTACTTAGATATTGCTGATTTTGTCGACTTGAGGAACTATACTAAGCTTATTGTGCTATCCTCTAAACTTTTTCATGTGTTTGACCGTAAATGCTGCTTACACCTGATCAAGGTTTTCCAGTTTTTTTGTAGTTCAGGGTCCAAAGATCTTTGCTTTCAGCATTTATGTGACTTATTTGTGCGTTTTCAGATTGCTCATAGTATGGATTATCCGAAGTTGCTAAATTGCTTGGGTGAGCTGCGAAAAGGCGGGGCAAATTCGTCGGACGAAGCAGATGATATCGAGACGGAAGTGAAGCGTGGGATACAGGACCAGATCAGCTTCGGAAGGAAGTTTTACGTGGACAAAAACCGTGAGTTTGTGAATTATCTCCATCATTTTATCTCACATCCTTCCTTTTCAGGTCCCGCTGTTTCAGGCTCCCGAGAGACGACGCTGGATGAAATCTTCGTGGAGTTGCAGGGCTGCATCGTTTCTCTCCAAATGCTTCCTCATGTGGCGGATGTGGTCCGAAGTTCTGCTACCAGCATTGTCACTATCGGAATTGATAAGGCGGAATGTCTGCTGAAATGTCTGAGAGCCGGTCCTCCAATCAATGCGCAGCCCAATTTGCAAGTCAATCAGCTCGTCATGCCGTCGAAGCCGAACTACATGATTACTGCATTGAAGGAGTTCAGATGCCTCGTCGATCGATGCAGTTTCCCCTATAACTTCAAGAAACAAGAAAAGATGATTGGACACATCGAGGGATTCATCGTAGGAATCTCATTTGACCTAACTTCCCAGTGTGAAAATTTGAAACCTTCAGGTCAGCATACTTGGTTGAAAGGAGAAGAAGATCCTAATGGGCAAGAGCAAATTGGAGGCTTCGGACAGGATGCACCTTGATTTTTCGTCCAAGTAAATCGTTACTCGTAATTCATCATTGTTGACAAAAGGTTTTTGAATAAAATTCCTTCTATGCATTCTCTTTATTATTCTGTTTTTTTTGAACTGGGACTTTACTTTTTCTTCACGTAGGTATTGGTGAACGCGGTATGTGTCAATTCTGTCCTGCGCCGATTGTGTTCGGGTATATAAAAGGATGCGATAGTGTCCGGCTAGTATAACACGACCTGTTGTGTGGTGCTAGTATATAAGGGACAATTGTGTCCGCCATGAGTAAAACGGCCAATTATATCCTTAACACCTCTAATCATTCATAAAAAACTGTTAATTGATCTGTTGGCTTTTCCACCGTGTTTTAGTCACTATAGTGAGGCAAAAAGAGAGATCTGACTCAACTTGAGACGGTATCTACCCAGAATCGTGATTTGAACACAGTTTCACATTGCCAGATCAACAATTTTTTCAATCTAAGCCCTAACAGAATAAGCGACAAACCTCAAACATGATGTGATCCTTTAGGTATATTTTAATCGGTTCTTATCCTTTATTCTCAGTCTTGACTTCTAAGGAAGAGAACCCGAATGTGACCTGCGGCAACTTCGATCAATTTCTTTGCGTATACCTGTAGTGTGCTCCCACGAGCTGTGGAACCAAGTCAAGGTGACTTGGGCACGCTCTACATGACTGTTATCGGGTGAGGATGTTCATTGGATCTTTGATTGTATACTTTAGAATATGTTTCACTTGATTTTCGTAGTTCGGACAACATGTTAGAGTCCGTCCTAATACACGCTGACCTACCCTGCGTCTGCCAAGAACAGAGTGATAAAATTCAGATTGGGCTTTTTTACATGAGATCTAAACAATTTTCCCTTCCATAGCAGCCAGACATAATCGGTCGCCGGACACAATTGGCCCTTTTATATATGCCTGACACAATCGGCGCCAGAAACAATTGTCCGTGTCAAGGCATTTATACCGCATATCTAGCTCTAAAATTTGTAGCAGATAGAAAATTTATCTGTCATATGTTTCTCTTATAGAGAACATAAAAAGCCCTTGTCATAAAAACAGTCGTCGGAGAGAATGAATTCTGAAACACGAAGACTTACTGCAAGATTTACTGAAAATAAAAAAAGTATAACGGTAGCACCTGGTGAAAACGCAAGCAACAACAAACGCAAGCATTGAATACTGTGGTCACTGTGTCCAGTAACATTCTGGATGTCCATCAATCTCCAAGAGTGGTACTTACTGGCAACGGTAATAGGGTTCATGCGGTTGTGAAGCATGTTCAGACAACTAATTATCGAAAGATCATCGATTCTTTAGGTATTTCCAAGGGATCAAACGTCCGACGGAATCAATTGTCAAGTAGAGGGTGCAGAAGCCTGCACAGACTAACCTGTGTGCATAAACTTACCAGTCACATAGAGATAAGCAATACTCCTGAATGAAAATGCATGCAGAGGCTCTTTCTGTCTTATTCAGATACTTTCGGTGAAATGATACTTTCGGAAAATGATATTCTTCGAGGTAATGAACTTTTCGGGGGAACGACGAGCACCCCTTCGTCTTAAAATAGCAAGAACCAGATATTATACCACGGCATCAAATTTCCTGCCATTTTTTTAAGGTGATAACACTATCATATAGCCCCGCGATTCTAGTTTCTAGCAAGGTATAGATCAATAGGAGATTTATAGAAAATTAACAACAAAAATGTAAAATTATGAACCAGATAATATTTTATTTGCTTCATACCTTTATCTTTTTGTTATAAATTGTATATAGATCATCCACTGATCTATACCTTGCTAGAAATTAGAAAGGAAACGCCTGCACGCATCTAAGGAAAGGTCACAAAGCCATAATAAAAGAAACCGTACTATCTCCATTAAACGTCACACAACGTCATACAACGGCGCAATTTATTCGTAAACGACGACAAAAGGTCAACAACAAACAGTTTAAAAATGTAACGAGGAAGTTATTCAGAGAGTGCTGACCACCAGTTCATGAAGCTTCGAAAAGGCATTCTTGACATCCCAGAGATTACAGCCAACTTTACCAAATCATCTGCAAAGTCAGAGTAGTGAAAATTATTTCCCTTAGCAGAAATAAAATACCTCGAGCAATGTTTTGCCTTTTTGCGATGTTGCGCTGCGATGTTTTCGGCCATCCGTGGTTGCGCTGCGATATGCGCTGTTTTTCAAAATTTTGCGTACGCTGTTGCGCTGCGATGTTTTCAGCCCAATTTTGTTGCGTACGCTGCGATGTATCGCAGCGCCCGATTCTCTACTTAATTTTGCGATTTACTGAAAATAACTGTCAAAATAAAAGAACTCCACCTTGAAGCCTTATACTTTGTGTTTTAATGGTTTCACCGACCCTTTATTAGTCACAACTTCCGTACGCTGGCCAACCCCCAAGCCTAAGGGCTAACCTTAAAGTTGTTACTTGTAAGGGTAGTTACAGCAATTTTTAAAGGTCGGATTCTTGGGTGGGGGTGGTATTTACTACAAGCGCCGCTTTTTTGACTTTTGAAAGGACGGTGGCAAATTTCTAAAGTTAGAGCTGCACAAAAAACATGTCGGAATGTTCCTATATCAAAATTACTTTAAAAATGTGAGTAGCTTTTGAAGGCTTGTTCTCGTAAGGAACGGTTCGAAAGTCTTCTGTTTGCGCAGCAACATTTTGGATAAAGTTTTAGCTGCACCGGGCTGTGCAAGCACATCGAAAATAAGGAAGGAATCACTAGATTAAAGATGAATAAAATAAACAAGATATAAAAAACGGAGTAACAAAAATGATGGATTTTTTGACAAAGAGCAGGTTTAAAATCGTAAGTAGGTATTAGCTTCAATAATTGTGTAACCGCTGATAGTCCACCTGTGTTCCAAGAGCCTAAGGATCATTTTGATACCGAACTCGCAAATATGCACCCAGAGAGATCTGAACTAGTAACTTTAAAATGGGTTTAATTTGAATTTTTATACGGACGATAGATGTACCGGTTCTTAAAAAATAGGTATGATAAATGAAGATATCCTGGTATGAATTAAAACGTTCTGAAGGATTTAGTTTGGTTGACTAGGTTATCGCACAACAACTGTGTTTCTTTAAACGTCCATGCGCACCTGAAAAGCCTCCATTAATAAATCCAGCGTTTTTGACTTCAAAAACAACATTCCTTATTAGAATAACGTTGCGGCAGCAAGAAGCAAATTTACGGCAGAAAAAGTGAATTCGCGGCAAAAAAAGTAAATTTACGGCAAAAAAAAGTAAATTTAAGGCAAAAAAGTAAATTTACGGCAAAAAAAAGTATTTTTACGGCAAAAAAAGTAGATTGGCGGAACGCACATTTGTTGCAGAAAAAAGTATATTAGCGGCAAAAAAAGTATTTTTGCGGCAAAAAAAAGTATTTCTGCGGCAAAAATAGTCTTTTTACTGCAAAAAAATTTGCGGCAAAAAAAGTAAATTTACGGCAAAAAAAGTATTTTTACGGCAGAAAAAGGTTTGCCCTTTCCAAAAGTAACCGCAAGCGAAAAAAGATGATTTTAAGCCAAAAAAAGTACAAAAGTAAAAAATTCCACGCCCACAACGTCTGGCACAAAAGGACATGCGCCTCAATAAGACAGTGAAACTACAACGAACAGTGCAATTTATTCGTAAACGGCGACCAAAGGTCAACAACAAACAGGTTTGAAAATGTAACGATGAAGTTGTTCAGAGAATGCTGAGCACCAATTCATGAAGCTTCGTAAAGGCATTCTTGAACGTCCCAGAGATTTCAGCCAACTTCACCAAATCATCTGTAAAGTAAGAGTAGTGAATATTATTCCATCCAGCAGGAAAGAGAATACCTCGAGTAGATCACGCACTAAGCCGCTGGCACAACCAGTAACAGCCACTTCAGGAGTCGGAACTGTAGAACGCTTCACTGGATCTTCCGGAATAGGCTCCTTCATGACATCAACGACATTCTCAACGCCAGCCAGAACTTTGGAAAGCTTATTCAAGATGGCACCAGTAGCAATAGCATCAACAGCCCCAGAAACTTCTATAACTTCTTACAGGTAAAACATGAAGTCTGAAACTGGTAGAGATATTACCCTTGTCGATTGTGACAGAAACTGCAGCAATGACAGGCGGATGTACGACATTCTCAGCAATCTCCATGCCAGCACCGATCTGGTTCTTGAGCTTATCGGAAAGTGAAGTGCCGCTGACAGAACATCCACATTGTTACGATCTAAATAGCAGCATTAGAGTGAAATTCCAGAGTATCAACACTGAACATGTACCGTGCACAGTAGTAGCTGCCTCAACTAAAGGCTCCTCGACTTTCAGGTTCACAATTGGCTGGACTATTGGCTCTGGCTGTTTCGGAGGAACTGACTCAACAACACTAGGCTTCTTGAAGGCTGCGAATGGCGACGGCTTGCTGACTGGAGTGGCATCCCATTGAGCAAGCCGAGCTTTCTCTTCCTCAGCTAAAACAAAAATGAGAATCCCATGATGAGGACCCACAAAATGACATACTCGGCTGATAAGAAGAGGTTGCGCTGGGAGCAGCCAAATCACGATTATCCTGAGAGCCTTGGTTCGCTGAATTAGAAAAAGACTTTGATTTTGATCTTTGCTATACCATAAGACTTACAGTATCCACCACGCCCACCACCTCGATAGCCTCGCTTTGCTCTCCATCAGCCTGACATCCACCTCCACGATTGAAGCTGCCTCCACGGTTGCTGCCACGATACCTTCTCCACTTCCACGGTAGCTCTGGCCTTCAGTAGCACCACGAAAAGCGCCTCCACGACTCTGACCATAGCCTTCAGCGCCTCCGCCGCGAGAATAGCCTTCCGCGCCTCCACCACGAGAATAGCCTTCAGTGCCTCCGCCACGAGAATAGCTTTCAGTTCCACCACCACGAGAAAAGCCGCCACGATAGCCACTGATTCCGCTCTGATTTTCGTCTCGCTGACCATAACCTCCTCGTCCTCCACGAAGCCTTCTCCGCCGCTGGAACTGTTGTCACGCTGTCCATAACCACCACGAGGAGCTCCGCCACGATAAGATCCGCTGTTTCCGGCTGCATTGTCATCTCCTTGGGCGCCATAGTTGCTAGCACCTCCGCGATAAGAGCACGAGCAAAACCACCACCACCATCAGGAGCGCTTGCATTGAACCCACACGGTAGCTTGCCATATTTCTTTAGCAGATTATGAGCTTGAATGAGATCGATAACTAAAATGGTGAACCTAAGTCTGAAATCTTTGCATTTGGAGGGCATCCACTCGAGGATCAAAATCACTTCTTCCATTGTCAACAAATGGATATGGATTTTTTTTGGTGCAAAAAATTTCTTTTGGTGCAAAAAGATTTATTTTGGTGCAAAAAAATTTGGTGCAAATTAGATCTTTTTGGTGCAAATTGAATCTTTTTTGGTGCAAATATAATTTTTTTTGGTGCAAAAAGATTTTATTTTGGTGCAAATCGCCGTGGTGCAAATTGAATTTTTTTGGTGCAAATAATTTTCTTTTTGGTGCAAATTGAATTCTTTTTGGTGCAAATTGAATTCTTGACGCTACTGTCATATACCCCCCCAAAAAGCTACTGTAATATACCCCCCCCAAAATCGGACCTACTGTCATATACCCCCCCCAAAAACCGACTTTTTTGGGAGTGTCTAAAAACCATTTTTACACAATAATTTCGCCATAAAAGGACCAGAAAAGCAATGTAAATGAATTGCGGGCTGTATTGGGAGGGGAAGGGAATAATACAGGGGCCACTTTTTTTAGCTGCTTTACCATGTTTTTCAACTCTGGCCGTGGCAAAAATAGACTCTATATGCATTTTATGATCAGTGTACTCTCGGAATCATGTCTAAGGTAAGTGCGTGCGCGCATCTCTAACTCTCAAGCCCCCTGCGCCCCCTTCGGGGGCGCAGGGGGCTTGGGGGCTGGAGTTGAGATGCGCACACCCACATACCTTAGACACAAATCACTCGAAAGCGACTCTGGATGCATGAAAAGCATGCATACCAGAGTTATTTATGCGGTAGGCCCCAGTATTTCAAAACTATGTTCAACATCTTTATTTTTTGCTTATTTTTGGTGCCGAAGAGCATTTCCCCTCGTTCTATAAGGCCGGGCCAGAGGCCAGCATCCAAAATTCAGCCTAGCACCCAAAGTGCTAGGCCTGTGAGTAAACCCGCGAGGTCCAGCCCGCTGATGGCTTGGTCCATGAAAGTACTATACTTATGCCTGCACCACAAGTTCCTGGGTTTGAAGGCACCTTTAGACGCTTAGAGAATTATTACTCTAAGGATCCCAACCATCTCGAGAAGTGGCCCCTGTATTATTCCCTTCCCATCCCAATACAGCCCGCAATCCATTTAAATTGCTTTTCTGGTCCTTTTATGGCGAAATTATTGTGTAAAATGGTTTTTGACCATCCCTAAAAAAGTCGGTTTTTGGGGGGTATATGACAGTAGGTCGATTTTTGGGGGGGGTATATTACAGTAGCGCTTTTTGGGGGGGGTATATTACAGTAGCGCCGAATTCTTTTTGGTGCAAATAGTATTCTTTTGGTGCAAATTAAATTCTTTTTGGTGCAAATCGTATTCTTTCTGGATAATACCGTATTCCTCTAATAAGCGCCCCCGCTCCAATAAGCGCCCCCCCCCTATTTTTTGACTAAAATTTTGGAGTTGAGGCCATTTGTGATTGACAATTTCAAAATTTTTAGGGTTTGAAAAATAAGCGCCCCGGGGCGCTTATTAGAGGAAATACGGTATTTATTTTGCCCGTATAATACTCGTTTTCGCCCATTGCATATTTCTTTTTGCCTGTAGATTTTGAATGGCCGTAGAAAATTCGTTTTTGCCCGTAGATTTCTCTTTTTCTATTTTTTTCTACCTGTAGATTTAAAATTTTGAGGAAATTCAAATTTTATGGTCAGAAACGACTTGGTTTGCTCAGAATCCAACCCCAGAGTGGCCAAGTTGGTTTTTTGGGAGTTTATTGAAGGGGGAGTAACTTTATTGCGAAAATTAGATTGCGCGCATCAAGGTATGCAAAGGTCAGAAAATTTCAATGTAACTAATCAAAGAAATTACTGAAAACCGTCGATTTTCGGAAATTTAGCCCACTTCAGCCTGAATACAAGCTTCAGTAGGTGTGAAAGCATGCTCTGATAATCTTGTTGGACAGCCAAGAGTGTGAGGATCATTTTGACACAAAACTTGTAAATGAAAGGAAAAAAAGGTGTGCAGCCAGTGGTAGTCAAACCTGTGACTTAAGAAATGCGTATATGAAGTATACCTCACCCTTCAAACCACTACCAACTAGTATTTAGGTACCCTGAACCAATAATAAAGGTGGTTCTAAATAACCAACTTGGCCACTCTGGGGTTGGATTCTGAGCAAACCAAGTCGTTTTCTGACCATAAAATTTGAATTTCCTCAAAATTTTAAAATCTACAGGTAGAAAAAAATAGAAAAAGAGAAATCTACGGGCAAAAACGAATTTTCTACGGCCATTCAAAATCTACAGGCAAAAAGAAATATGCAATGGGCGAAAACGAGTATTATACGGGCAAAATAAATATTATCCAGAAAGAATACGATTTGCACCAAAAAGAATTTATTTGCACCAAAAAGAATACTATTTGCACCAAAAGAATACTATTTGCACCAAAAAGAATTCAATTTGCACCAAAAAGAAAATTATTTGCACCAAAAAAAATTCAATTTGCACCAAAGCGATTTGCACCAAAATAAAATCTTTTTGCACCAAAAAAAATTATATTTGCACCAAAAAAGATTCAATTTGCACCAAAAAAGATCTAATTTGCACCAAATTTTTTTGCACCAAAATAAAATCTTTTTGCACCAAAAAGAAATTTTTTTGCACCAAAAAAATCCATATCCTCAACAAATGGATAAAGGTGAATCATCATACGCTAAAATTAGATAACGCAGTACGCTCGCACCGATGATTCACAATGATTTCTTATGATAAATTCAAATTTACTTTCGCCGTATGAAACTCAGAATTTTAACTGCGATTTTTTGTAATTTTAGCCATTTAAAGGGGCATGCCCGTGCGTTAAGGCGCGAACCAGCAGTTTTTTTCGAATTTTTTTCGAATCGTTTCATTTTCCCCTCGTTCTGCGTCAAATCTGATATAGATGACCTTATGCTGCTTTTAAAAACTAGACAGAAAACTTAAAAAATCTAGACGAGAACGAATGCGAAAATTTATCGAGAAAGAAAAGGACTGCTGGTTCGCGCCTTTTCTCCCCATCGGGCACGATCATGCCCCTTTAAAGATTGAATAGGAGATGTGCCTAAACAAATTGATCTTTGCAACTATGACAAAGCCTGTCCAAGAGGTAATTGCCTGAGGAAGGGGAACTGAAGATTCATAAGGTCAGACCATCCACAATGGTCCACTCGGAATAGGCACATAATTGTTTTTAGTTATCTTCTTTTGCTGAAAAAGCGTTTTCCACAAGTGTCCACTTTATTGGACCGCCAGGTCTGTTTTAAAAACCATAGTTTATAAGGGTAGCAGCCTTTCCAAATTTTGAACTCGCGCGACATCTTTCTTATTTCCAACAATATTAATTTTGGCAGACTTGATAAAAGAAGGTTGTACGTGAAAACACCCCTTAAATTATGTGTTACACCCTTAAATTTTTAAAACTCATTGTTCTCAGTGTTTATATTTCATTTTTTTGCATAAGCATGTAGACCTGAATTTCTAGTTTTTAATGAGCTATGAACTGGCTTAGGTGCTAATAAATGTGCTAATAAAAAATTTGTTAAAAATTAATTTTTTTTATCAAACTACGTCTTTTTCAGAAACATTTGTTCTCCCCTTTTATTTGATTGCATTAAGCCAGTTCATAGCACATCAGCAACTATAGATTCAGGGCTACATGCTAATGCAAAAATTAAAAAAAACACCGAGATAAATGAGTTTTAAAAATTTAAGGGGTAACACATAATTTGAGCCAAAAAAATCTGGCATGGAATTTAAAATGTACGGAAACTGCTACAAAACTAGGATGCAGATACCATCGGAAAGTGTAGCTTTGGTTATAGGCAAGAAAGGATGGAGAATCAACCTAATTCAGGTTTTTTTTTGTTATAATACAGGGTGACACAAAAATAGTCACATTTGAATTAATTGAACAGCAGTCAAAAACTGGCATGCCAAGATTGCGCCATTTCAAACTGGGTCAATTTAAATTGGGCCCGTTCAAATTGGGCCAAATTCAAATCGGGTCACATTTTGACTGCGGAAAAAAGAGTTGGTTCTATTAGAGAGAATACGGTACAGTCAAACCTCGATATAACGTACCCCGATATAACGTACCCTTGATATAACGTACCCCTACCAGGTAACACTGATATTTACGTTACCCTCGATATAACGTACCCTTGTGAAATTGGTGTATTATATTTAGCAATCCAATACAGTTTTTGCTCTTTTCTGCTTCTGCAACATTTTCTGTAGTCATCAAGTTTTTTAATTTTTACAAAGTAACATAAACAGTGGGTAAGGCTGCTATAGGTGTGAGTAATAGACCATTCGATAGCCAATCTCGCTGAATCACGCGGTAAGGCCTTTTCGTCTAATCTAGAGAAGAATTCTTCTTACAGTCAACCTGGATACAACACTACCCAAGGAGCGACCATAGGGTGGTGTTGTATCCAGGGTTCATTTGACTACATTTTAGTCAAAGCTGACCAAATTGGTCCGTTTTTTAGTCGTGTTATGTCGGGGCGGTGTTGGATCCAGTTTCTACTGTAGCACAGGAAATAAAATATTATTATTGTGCATTATTCGGGAAAATATAGAGCAATTGAATGTGCTTTTGGAAGTTTAGTTTGGTTTAACCGACCCCCGGTAAAACTTACCTATATCTAACCGATGAGTATATTCCTGCAATCAAGTTCGGTATGTCCCCAGCACTCAAATTTGGTATACCCCAGCACTTAATCAAACAACAGGAGGACCAATTAAGACGAACCCTAGATATAACGTACACCTGTCATCTATTTGGTTTCTGCCCTCGATATAACGTACCCTCGATATAACGTACCCCTTTACCCGGCCCCCAGGGGGTACGTTATATCGAGGTTTGACTGTATTTGACTAAAATTTTAAGAGGGTGGGGGACATTTACGGCTACGTTTGACATTGATTTCTACCATGATTTCAGATTTTTGCTATCTTCTAAATGTCGGGGTTACTTTTGAGGTTTGAGATAAGGCTTGAGGAATATCACAAGCCATTTAAAGATTGAATAGGAGATGTGCCTAAACAAATTGATCTTTGCAACTATGACAAAGCCTGTCCAAGAGGTAATTGCCTGAGGAAAGGGGAACTGAAGATTCATAAGGTCAGACCATCCACAATGGTCCACTCGGAATAGGCACATAATTGTTTTTAGTTATCTTCTTTTGCTGAAAAAGCGTTATCCACAATTTTTATTCGGTGGTTTGTGTCCACTTTATTGGACCGCCAGGTCTGTTTTAAAAACCATAGTTTATAAGGGTAGCAGCGTTTCCAAATTTTGAACTCGCGCGACATCTTTCTTATTTCCAAAAAATATTAATTTTTGTAGACTTGATAAAAGAAGGCTGTAGGTGAAAACACCCTTAAATTATGTGTTTACACCTTAAATTTTTAAAACTCATTGTACTCAGTGTTTATATTTCTTTTTTTTTGCATATGTTCAGCATGTAGACCTGAATTTCTCCCCTTTTGTTTAATTTCATTAAGCCAGTTTATAGCACATTAGCAACTAGAGATTCAGGGCTACATGCTAATGCAAAAAATAAAAAAAACCGAGATAAATGAGTTTTAAAAATTTAAGGGGTAAACACATAATTTAAGGGTGTTTTCGATTTGAGCCATAAAAAATCTGGCATGGAATTTAAAATGTACGGAAACTGCTATAAAACTAGGATGCAGATACCATCGGAAAGTGTAGCTTTGGTTATAGGCAAGAAAGGATGGAGAATCAACCTAATTGAGGTTTATTTTTTGTTAATGAATACTAGTTAATGAATACTAGCGTTTAGGTGTCAATACCTGTAAAGGAGTTTTGCTCAATGCGCCATGTACCAAGAATCCAAGTGGTCGCCCACTTGGATCAATTTTTTTCGTATTTGGGTTCCAAGACTTGTTATTCGCACTAATTCGAATATTAAGGAAACACTCAAAATTATGATAAAAAAAGGTATGCACTCAGGTGGATGCGAACAGCATCCTCGCAGTGGCTATCCAAGTGGTCGTCCACTTGGATCCAAAAATTTTTTTTACGTTTTCGGTTTCCAAAACAATTTTTCTGCACTAATTCGAGCATGCTGAAGATGGTTTGACAGTGGTAAATCACGTTTTATCAAGAAATTTTGAGTTATCGTGAATTCTTGATTTTGATAAATCAATCGTTAGCAATAACTCTAAATTTCTCGATAAAACGTGATTTTACCACTGTCAAGCCATTTTCAGGGTGCTCGAATTAGTGCAGAAAAAATGATTTGGAAACCGAAAACGTAAAAAAAATTTTTGATCCAAGTGGACGACCACTTGGATAGCCACTGCCGAGGATGCTGATTCGAATCCACCTGGGTGCACACTTTATTTTTTACCGTAATTTCAGATATAAAAAGACTAACGTTTGACCTTTCAGGTCATTTGGGTGAATATACCCCTACTCTTGAGTTGCCTGGATAACAACCTGTCCAGGTGGTACTCAACCCTAGATTGGGATCGGGTAGGTGAAATCGCACTTTGGTCTCATCAAGTCCAATTATTCACAATTTTTTTTGGTTGGAAAAATAGATTTTTTTATTCAAATGAACTTTTTGATTTTTAAGACATCCAGGTGGGCATCCACCTGGTCAGGTGATACTACACCAGGTATTGAAGTTGGAGTGTGTAAAATCGCAACTTTGGGCTTGACAAACCCAATTCCCCACACAATTTTAAGTTAGAAAAAATGGCTTATTTTTTATTTTTAAGAAATTTTAATTTTTTAGGTTTGGGTTTGGTTTGGGTATTTAGGGTGGTACTTTGGGTGGTTTAGGATGGTTTGTGGTAGTTTGGACACAATCTGAAGATATCAATATACCTAGATCCCACGTTGAAATCAGTAAGAAACAAAAAAAAAATCGGCGTAAAAATGTCCGTCGAAAAACCTCTAATCTACCAGAATATTGAGAAAAAGGAAAAGTACAAAAAGGCATAAAAGTTCTTAACAAATCGGGATTAAGAAAAGAATGCCTTAGCAAAAAAATTCTTAGCAAATGGGCGCCTTAACAAAAAATTCTTAGCAATTTGTCGCTTAGCAAAAAAAATTCTTGGCAAAACGACCGCTTAGCAAATCGACCACTTAGCAAAATGCCGCTTAAATTTCGGGTACAGCCAGTAATATTCAACAGTCGGATAATTCAACAATGAATAATTCAAAAAGCGGATAATTCATCAGAATAAAACTCAACACTCAGATATTTCAACAATTTTTTTTGCAAAAACTTCAGCATTCGGTGTAATTTCTCGATAAGACCGAAACTTTTCTGTTGAATTATCCGGTTTTGAATATTACTTTGTTAAATTATCCGATCGATGAATATTACTCTGTTGAGTTATCCGACTGTTGAAAATTACTCTGTTGAATTATCCGCTTTTGGATTTATCCACTGTTGAATTATCCGTTTTTTTTAATATGCAGTTGTTGAATTTTCCTCTGATGAATTATCCGGGTTTTTAATTTACCGTCTGTCGAATAGACCCCCGCCTATTTTTATAGTTTTCGTAAATTTCGCAAAACGCAAATCTACCAATGTGTAACCATATTTATTATGCCTCAATTAGTGCAGAAAGCAGGTTTAGGAATGTAAAAACGTGAAAAAGCTTTTGATTCAAGTGGACGACCACTTGGTTTGGTTGCTTCATGGGACATCCAGATGATCCAGCTACCAACATGGTCAGATGCACTACAAAAAATGGCCTTATATATAACCTGGGTACTGCCAACTGAGTGCTACCATTTAGGCGCTACTATCTAGAAAATACCATCTACCACTAATCAAGTACAACTACCTTTCTGAGTACTATCAGCCTGAGCAGGCATACCTGGTAACTGACTTGGTACCACCACCTGAGTACCACTTTGTCGGCACTACCATCTGGTCAGAACTGGGGTTCCTGTAAGTGAGGTCGCTGTTTTAGAATTACCAAATCATGTTCAGGACACGATTGTGGATAGGGTACGACTATTTTTAATTACTTTCAGCTCAATCCCCAATTTCAAATTCTAGGGGTGGATGCCTCTTTAAAAAAATTACAGGTGGTTTGCTTACCATCCTGAGACTTCTTAATCGCTTAAATGTATTTTATTCAAGAAAAGCAATTGTTGCTACTACCGGGTTTTGAACATGTAACCTTCGAAAAATTGGCAGGGCCAGCTCAGGACATTAACTTTTAGGAAAGTAATAATGCCAGGAAAAGCGCCTTCTAGGAAACGTGCATATATGAAAAATGAAAGGTATGGACGATTGACAACTGGACAATGTACTCTAGGACAATGGCTGTTTGGAAAATCGGGCTCTATATGTGTTCATGCCGACGCCGAAAAAACTATGCCTTGGTCCCCCCTGTTGTATTTTTTGCAAAAAATTCAAGTTTTGCCTTGGTTCGCCCAAGCTGATTTTTTCTTTAAAAAAATCAATAATTGTTTCAAAAATCATCAAAATGTGATTTCTGTTCAGAATACACATTTACGAGACTACCGTAAGAGTAATTAGACTGTTATGTCGCCATGTGTTGGTTGCAGCACTACCAAAAAAGCAAATTTTCATTGAAAAGGATCAGGATAGTTAAAGGTTGATAAAGAAAACTGTTAAATTTAATGACGCCAGCCAAAATGTCTGCAAATAAATACTTTTCGAGGCGTCGACATGCACACATATAGAGCCGAAAAGCGGATCAAGCGGATCAAAATGCAAAAATTGCAAATCTTCAGGCTCAAACGGCTTAGGGTCAAACAGCTCTAAAGTTAAAAGTTTTAGGGCCAAACATCCGTGGCCCGGTTGTTACAGAAATCAGAGGGTAAGTAGGGTCAAGTTCGTCGTCGAATGGACCCGAAACAGCTTTCAGCGCGGAAACAATACTTTTTGGGGAAACGTATCGTTGGATCAGGACGAAACACCCCCGCCGAAACACCCCGGCCGAAACACCCCGCCGAAACACCCCCGCCAAAATACCCCGGCCAAAACACCCCCGGCCGAAACACCCTCATTTAAATGTTTTTACCATGAATGTAATTAACGGCTTTCTTCCAAAAAAGATGTTGAACCACTCTAAAAGGATCAGAATGCTGTAAAAACTGATGAACATCTGCTACTTTGGTTAGTAAAGAACTGTTTCCGAGAAAGGTCTTCAAGCGATAATTGACTTTTTCCCAGTGGACAAAGGTAAATCATTTTTAAAAAGATACCTTTATACTCCAAAAGATAGAATTGGAACATAGTTTTGTCAACTAGGACCTACCGCGTAAAGAAACTCTGGTATGCATTCTTTTTTCATGCATCCAGAGTCACTTTCGAGTGATTTGTGCCTAAGGTATGTGTGTGTGCGCATCTCAACTCCAAGCCCCTGCGCCCCCTTCGGGGCGCAGGGCCTTGAGAGTTAGAGATGCGCGCACTCACTCACCTTAGACATGATTCCGAGAAGTACACTTGATCATAAATTGCTTAAAAGGTCTCTTTTTGCAAAGTTCCATGTTGAAAAACATAGTATACATTCGACTTATAATATAAGCACACATAGGATCACTTCATTTTGGTGCTTATTCATCATAAATTTACTGTAATAGCATATGTAGTGGCACTGTAACAGCGTGAATAAACTTGTTTACTATTTAACTTTTTCAGTAAGTGCATTCTGGCCATAAACGTTTATATGGGGGTGTTTTGGCCGGCGGTATTTTGGCCGGCGGTATTTTGGCGGGGGTGTTTCGGCGGGGGGTGTTTCGGCGGGGGTGTTTCGGGGTGGACCCCGTATCGTTCGGGGAAACGAAGCTCACAATCGAGCTCACAATTGCATCGAGTTAACACTGTAAAAAGTCTCAATGAATAAAAGAGGTTTTTATCGAATGCAACGGAACAAAGCAACAAAGCCAGATAAATGTAAATTGTAACGGAAGCCGAAGCGGCAAAACAAGTGTCCACATTGTACAACGAGAAATGAGTCAACACCAGCTTCAACCATAGATGGTCGCTCCAGTCACTTGCGGAGAATTAGAATTCAACGAGATCAATGGCTTCTTGCTGCCCGAATTCAACTCAGCGATCGGAATGTGATGGCGGCTATTCTCCTCCTTCATCTTCATGTAGGCACGGTAGACAACCACTTCAACGAACACCATGAAGAGAGCAGACACCAAGAAGCAGAAGAACCAACTCAAGAGCCAGGTATTCAGGTCATCGGCACCAACAACGAGGGAGTCAAGCGGAAGCAGTGTAGGAGCTCAACGAATTGCACATCTCAGCCTTCTTGTCATCACCCAGGAAGAGAACAACCAGAAGCGAGACACCAACGATTCATGCAGCACGATGTAGACCAGCTAAGAATTGATGATATGAAAACTATGAAGTGACTGACTAAAACCTACATTGACCACCAAGGCAGGAAGATAGAGCTGAGGCACCTGCTTCACCGAGGCGAACAAATTCCAATCCAGGCAAACAGATCGATGGCCACGAGAGTGGAGACCCCAACGCAAATTGAAGAGATCAAGTTGACGATGTCCCAGATGCCAAAGAGGATCGCAAAGCCAGCGCAACTGTCTAAACTCGAAGGTACTACAACAGGCTTTCGAATAAAACAAAACAACCTCAACATCCCAAAGCAAACAGTTGAAGCGCCTTCCAATGTCGTGATAAACGTAATTAGCCATAACGAGCGATGAATTTCTTTTTTGAGCGATAAAGACCAAAAAGCTTCTGAAAATTGAAAATTACTGTGACTATTTATCCGTTATTATTGGGTCTTGCTGCTCGCGTCCATCATACATTGACAAAAGTTACAAGGAGTCATTAGAAATAGCCCTCTGATCACTGATGTGTCATCGTTATCCATTCATTCATTTATTTATTTCAGTGAAATTTGCGATAAAAAATTATTTTAATTACGAGCAGCGCAAAAATGGCAACCGACCTAGACCAGGCTTTGGCTTCCACTATCAAAAATTCTTTTTTCAAGTTGAACGAATGGCGCGTATTTAAATAAATGATATTTAGCTGCCGTAATTCATAACGGCTGTAAGTGAATGTAGAAGCTGGCTTCATCTGATACAGTGTTTTTATAATTCACACTGACATTGACACTGACATGTCAGTTTTAGCGAACCTGACATTTTTAAAGTGGTCGTAGACATCAAAAAGTTGTCTTTTCGAATTCTGTAAAGTGTGTTAGACAGCTGACGAATTTCTGATTAAGAAAGGTGTTATCAGAGTTTTAACGGTAAAACGACACTTGGAGCTGGGGACACTTGGAGCTGGACAGTTGGAGCTGGTTTTATAAAGGACACTTGGAGCTGGTCAGTTGGAGCTGGTTTTTCAAATTTAGTTAAAATTTTGAAAACAATTGTCTTAAAGGGGGGGGGGAAACTTTATATACGCATCGCCTTAGGTCACAGGTTCGACTACCACTGGCTGCAAACCCTTTTTTTCTTCTTTTATTTACAAGTTCAGTGTCAAAATGTAGCCAAGCTTCTGGGCTTTCATCTGAGCTACCATACGGATGAAAAGTTGGTATAAAGTTTTAGCTAGAATTCAAAAATTCCAATTCGGTGAATCCTAAAGAGGACTATACCAGTACTTTTGGGTACAGTCAACTCCCGATTTAGTGTACACCGGATTTAGTGTACACCTCGATTTAGTGTACACCTGGATTAAATTATTTTGGCGGGCGGTTAATTAAAATGACTAGAATGAACCTCGATTTAGTGTACATTCGATATAGTGTACACCTGGAGCCGGTTCCCAGGGTGTACACTAAATCGGGAGTTGACTGTAGTATCCTAGGAACTGACGTTTTTCCCAAGTTTAATTTACATACTCATTTGCAACCTTACACTCAAAATGTAGCCCTGCTTCTTGCCGTCATTTTCAGCATACGGTTGTATAAAATAATGTAAATTGAAACCGCAATAAAAGTCAGTTCCTAAGTAATACCGAAATCCTCCCTCAATAGTACTCTATTGTTCCTTGGTCAAACCTCGCTAGCTATCTTGTTTCAGGCTATATTAGGTTAAGTACGCATCATTTTGGCTGGTTTCCTCTAATTTTGGTGGTAATTTGACAAAAATCGCAAAATTGAGGCAGTTGATGACAGCAGAGCAGTGCTGGAAATGGTTGCAATCAATTGCTCGATGATTTTCGGACCTAAAAGTCAAAAAACTTACTAAAAAATTAAATTAAAACACCACCAGAGGGACTAGAACTTCGACGACAAAGGCGATGCGTATATAAAGTTACCCCCCCCTCTTTAAACAAAAAAAACCAGCTCCAACTGTCCAGCTTCAAGTGTCCTTTATAAAATCAGCTCCAACTGTCCAGCTCCAAGTGTCCCCAGCTCCAAGTGTCCCCAGCTCCAAGTGTCCTAGCCCCAGTTTTAACCTGTCTTTGAAAAAAAGTGTGAAAAAGTAAGTGTCAGTTTCATGTTTAATGTCAGTTTAGCAAAAAAATGTCAGTGTCAGTTTAGGCTCTTTTTTGCTAAACTGACATTAAAAATGAAACTGACACTTACTTTTCACACTTTTTTCAAGACAGGTTAAACTCTGATAATACCTTTCTTAATCAGAAATTCGTCAGCTGTCTAACACACTTTACAGAATTTCGAAAAGACAACTTTTTTGATGTCTACGACCACTTTTTAAAAATGTCAGGTTCGCTAAACTGACATGTCAGTGTCAATGTCAGTGTCACTGTCAGTGTGAATTATGAAAACACTGATCTAATATGGAAAAGTGAAAGTACAAATGTTTTTAAAAAACATGAAGTAGTTTCATAAAAACACATTTTCTTCGAATTTTTCCCAATCACGCTGAGACAGATGATAGCTCATCAGAAATGAGAGGTTCAGGGCTACATGTCGATCTAAAAAAATGAATTTTACGATTGTAAAAACACCGAAAAATACTCTTGTTTATGTAGTAACAGTAATTTACTGCGGAAATCAGTATTTCGGTACGTGAAATCAATTTTAGCCATTCATAACATGCAATGCCTGCGTGTTATACATTGGTACATTTCTAGTGAGACTGTCCAAACTGTTCATCTAGTCAGCGAATTTTTTGAATTTCCCTCATTTTTTACAACCAAGACACTGGCATTAGGCGAATTCACTATGTTTTGAAACAACATGCAGGCCCTACATGGAAGTCGTGAAAATGTGAAAGTTGCCGCTAATTCACTTTTGGGCTTGTAATTCTGCCTTATAAACACATTCTTGACTGATCATTGTTTCGTATTCACTATTGTTCCCGACCTCTTGTCCCCTGTTTTACTTCAATAAATTAAGGTTAATCATTTTTTCTGTATCTATTCACTTTTTTTGTAGCAAATTTACTTTTTTTGCGGCAAATTTATTTTTTTCTGTAGAAAATTCACTCTTTTTTGTAGCAAATCCGATTTTCATCAGTAGCACATATACTTGAGCTAGTGTGCTTATTTATTTATACTAAATTCTCAAAACTTGTATTCTGAGTCTATAAAAGACTTGGACTTCATAAAAGACAGGTGGATTAATTGCTGGTAAAGCCGCTGGGCTCTAGGCCTAATCTAGCACACACACCTGGCACACTCTCGGCTGCTTCATTACTCAACATCTTCTGATGGATCAGTTATGAAATTCTTAAATTCAAGCTTACCGGATTTACATCAATACAATGCATGATGATAATTCTTTCAACCTGAGCCACATTTTGCTCCGCCACTTTGAGAAGAGCAACATTTCAGTCCGCACGCTTTCTGATCTTAACGGTCTTTTTCTAGTGAAGGAAAGAGTGTTGGCCGAAATAGCCGGGTACAAGTGGGATCTTCTGCCAACTTCCTATGATCTTTCAGGAATTTGCAATTTTCGACTGCTGGACCAACGCAAAATTCTCAGTTCACTTTTCTCGAAAATCAGTTTTCAGTCTATCAACAGATGTATATATGTTTCTGAAATTTTTAGAAATAAATAAGCACACTGACTCAAGTATATGTGCTACAGACGAAAATCGGATTTGCTGCAAAAAGAGTAAATTTGCTACGGAAAAAAATAAATTTGCTACGGAAAAAAATAAATTTGCTACAAAAAAGTAAATTTGTCATAAAAAAAGTAAATTTGCCACAAAAAAAGTAAATTTGCCACAAAAAAAGTAAATTTGCCACAGAAAAAATGATTAACCTATAATTAATTCAAATTCCGGTTGCAGTTTACAATCCCCACCCCCCTACTGGGAGTGATCGGATGGAGGAGATAACATCATATTCGTGTTTCTCGACCCCGATTTCATGAGAAACCCGTTGTTTTTTTGGTTCTGAGAAAAAAATTCGAACCACAGGGGGGGGGGGTATCATGGTTTTTTAGTCAAAATTTGAAAAATTTAAATTGGCGCCTTTTGAATTTAAAAGGGAATAAGGGCTGTATTGGGAGAGGAAGGGAATAAAAGGGGCCACCTTTATGGCAGAACGTCAGAAATTCAAATGTTTGTATTCTTCGATTGCCTCACCATGTTTTTCAACTGGGCGTGGCAAAAAGAGACTCTATATGCATTTTATAGTCAAGAGTACTTCTCGGAATCATGTTAAGGTAAGTGAGTGCGGGCATATCTAACTCTCAAGTTCTCTGCTCTCCCTTCGGGGCTTGGGGCTTGGAGTTGAGATGCGCACACCCACATACCTTAGACACAAAGACAGCATGCATACCAGAGTTTATTTATGCGGTAGGCCCAGTATTCAAAACTATGTTCAACATCTTCTTGTTAGTGCCTTTTATGACTAGTGGCCCCTTTTATTCCTTCCCCTCCCTATACAGCCCTCATTCCTTTAAAATTCAAAAGGCGCCAATTTAAATTTTCAAATTTTGATTAAAAAACCATGATACCCCCTCTGTGGTTCGAAAAAATTTTTTTTCTCAGAACCAAAAAAACAGCCGGCTTTTCTCATGAAATCGGGGTCGAGAAACACGAATATGATGTTATCTCCTCCATCCGATCAGTCCCCAAGGGGGGGGGGGTGGTGTTCATCACTGCAACCGACAAATTTACTCTTTTTTGCAGCAAATCCGATTTTCGTCTGTAGCACATATACTTAAGTTAGTGTGCTTATTTATTTCTAAAAATTTCAGAAACATATAAAAAACATATATTGTATATCTGTTGATACACTTAATCGGCGTACCGTTTTCAGTATTTTTAGACCGAAAACCATTTTCGACAAAACCAAACCGAGAATTTCGGTTTGGTCCAGCACCCGAAAATTGCAAATTCCTAAAGATCATAGGCAGTTCGCAGAAAATCCCACTTGTGCCCGGCTATTTCGGCCAAAACTCTTTTCTTCACAAGAAAAGCCCGTTAAGATCCGAAATTTACGGACTGAAATTTGCTCTTCTCAAGGTTGTGGAGCAAGATGTGGCTAAAGTTAATAAAATTATCATCGTGCATTGTATTGATGGTAAATTCGGTAAGTTTGCGCAATTTCATTACTGATCCATTAGAGGTTGTTGAGTAATAAAGCAGCCGAGAGAGTGCCAGGTGTGAGGGCAATTGTAAGAGCAATTAATCCACCTGTCTTTTATGAAGTCCAAGTCTTTTATAGACTCAGAATACAAGTTTTGAGAATTTAGTATAAATAAATAAGCACACTAGCTCAAGTATATGTGCTACTGATGAAAATCGGACTTGCTACAAAAAAGAGTAAATTTGCTATAGAAAAAAATAAATTTGCTACAAAAAAAGTAAAATTGCTACAAAAAAGTAAATTAGCTACAGAAAAAATGATTAACCAATAAATAACTCATCGCGTATTCTGTGGGCATAAGTTTTATTTCGTGAAAAATAGTTGTGTATGACACAGTTCACCTTTATTGGGCTGTCCCTTAGTTGCGCTTTATTGTATCCAATCGTCGGACGGTCAATTCAATTCACAATTCAAAAGCTTTTTTTTCTATTTTAAAACACAAGCGAACCAAAAAATACAGTATTTCTCTCTAATAGGCCACACCCCCAATGACCTATATCTCCGGGAAACCTCAAGTAGTGTCTTTTTAAGAGTTTGTTGAGAGACTTTTTTTGCAGTATCCCAAGGTTATATAACAAAGTGTTGCCGCTTTTTCAAGATCGCCTGAAAATTTAGGGAGACCGGGGTGCCCAAAGTTACCGAAAAAGTTTTTTAAAGGGGCGTGCTCACCTGTTTCATTTTGTCCCCGCCAATTCAAATTTTATTTCGCATAATCGTACTTCTGAACGGATTTTTCAACTTGGTTTTTAACAAAGCTATACCTAAAATTAAATTATCGGCCTTGTTGCGTCAGAAACCAAGTTGAAAAAACCCGTACAGAGATCTAATGATTAGGAAATTTTTTTGAATTGGGGACCAGTGTTGTTTTTTTTACAAATTTTTGTGTACGAAAAATTTTCATTTTTGTACAGAAATGAAAATGAGAAAATTTAAATTTTGATAAATGATCAAAACAAAAACTCAAAATCTTTTTTGTACATTTGTTTACGAAAATGGACGCTAGTAGCGAATAATCCCCCCCCCCAACGATTTTCACTTTTCTTTACTTTAGTAAAAAGTACCCAAATTTATGTCCCAGACCCCGGAAGATGTGCGCAAACTCTTCATTAGTCACAACTTCCGTACGCTGGCCTACCCCAAGCCTAAGGGCTAAGCCTAAACTTGTTGTTTGCGAGGGTAGTTACAGCAATTTTTAAAGGTCGGATGCTTGGGGGGTGGGGGTATTCGCTACTAGCGCCCGAAAATGTAACCGCAACACAAAACGTTTGAGCGTTTACATGTGTACCAGGCTGTACCGGATATCCGATATCCGACATCCGATATCCGGCACTTTTTGACATCCGATATCCGGTATCCGATATCCGAAAAAAATGGCCAATTTTCGGAAAAAAATTTTTAAAACTTTTTTGAAATTTAGAAAAAAATTTTCAATTTTTTTTTTCAAAATTTCATCAAAAATATCCGAAATCCGATATCCGATAACCGATATCCGGCACTTTTTCATATCCGGTATCCGATATCCGATCCGATATTTTTTGGTATCCGGTACAGCCCTGATGTGTACACAAAACATCACTGTCGGGGATCAATTTTAAAGCGTGAACATGCCCATTTAAGCGATATTTTCATGATTAGAATCCAGGCACGGGAGAGCCAACTCTGCATCAGGACGCACTAAAACATGTTTTAAGAACTTTTTATAATTCAAACGACGTTTGAGTCCGTCCTAACGTATGCTGGCCTACCTTTGACTAAGTCTGAGTCTAAATTCTCACAATACTCTTACAAGAAACTGCTGTATTTTTTCTAGAAGATAGCCTGTGTCTACAACAGAGCCCCATTAATTTTAAAGACAACTTTCCTTTTTGGAAAAAGTTGTGGCTACGAAGTGACGACCCATTGACCCGTGCTCCCGTCATTCTCCCACACACACATGCCAAAAGATATGTGGAGATAAAACTGTATGACACTAGCTTCTTTGAGAGGGGGGGGCTGGTTTGTTGTTTAGTGAGAAGGTTGATGACACCAACTCCGGAGGCCATATTTGACTACTAGAGGGTTTTGTGTTTGCATAGGTTTTTGGCCGGCGTGACTTATATGTGGGTCGTCCTAAAAGCTGTTTCAAACGCTTTTTTGTGCATTTTAGCAGCTGAAACGTGTATAAAACATGTTCTAAGGGCGCTTCCGACCGTTAAAATTTTTTCTTTGACCAAAATTTGACTTTTCGCCTTGGGGGACCAAGGTAGACCAATTGGAGAGGGTACCTGGATGTCCTATTATTAATTTTTTCCGTGTTTTCTTACTATAGTGGGACAAAAAGGGTCCCTATCTGCCTTTTATTTTGAATAACACCTCTCAGATATCATGTCAAGCCGAAAACCGAAATTTTCGGCCGGCCGTATCCACGTAACCGTTTAGGTTGAGTTGGTTTAGCCCACATGGCAAAAAGTCAATTTTTGGTCAAAAAATCTTTTTCAAGAATGTGCGGCCGCGCCTTTCAGACATTTCAGGAGCTGGAACGCACGAAAACGTAGTTAAACAAATTTTGAACAACCCGTATATAAGGCACTTTAGCCCGTCTTTTTTCTAGGAAATTTAAAATTTCTTTATTAATTTATTTGATGATAAGTTGGTGTAAATCACTGCTAAGTGAGGGAGGTGCACTCTTAGGTGTGCTCGGCTTCCTGTTCCTCCGGATCACACAAGGCATGGCTAGTGGGCGCATCGGAATGGTTGAGGTTTCGTATATAGTAGTACTGAAATTACAGAGAATTCGTTTTATCTGACTATCAGGGCTCGACATTTGTGCTGTAAAACAGCACAAAACGGGCCATCTTTTTTTCAAGGCAAATTTACTTTTTTATAGGACAAATTTTTCGTTTTTTTGGACAAATTTAGCTATTACCACAGAGCTTCTCTGAAAAGGTAGCTTTGTCCCAAAAGAAATTGTCCCTTACAGAAGCAAAATTTGTCCCGAAATAAGTATTTCTGTCCCAAAAAGTGTATTTGTTTAAAAGGAAACTAGCGCCAAAAAATATATTTGTCCTAAAAAAGGATAACCTCCCAAAACAGCACATTTCGAACAAAAACCAGCACAATTGCCGTACCCTGCTGACTATAACTACCTCAAATAAAAGGCATTACAGGTGAATTGACCAAAGTATAGCAGCTGGCTTATTCCTGCAAAATTTCCCAGAGCTTTTATGAAAGAAATGTTATAAAAACCTTCTAGCACTAGCAGATATTTGGCTGGAATGAGTTGCTCGCCGCCTTCTAGCGTCCACATGGCTCTGAATAAATACAGTCGAGCCTCGATTTAACGCCACCCAAAGATGGACCAATTTGGTCGGTTTTGACCAAAGTTCAGTCAAAGTGAACCTCGATACAACGCCACCCTCGATATAACGCCACCTGGAGGCCAGTCCCAAGGAGTGGCGCTATATCGAGGGTGGACTGTACAGCCAAAGCTCGATTAACATACACCCTGGGTACCGGGTCCAGCTGTATGTTAAACAGAGTTGTATGTTAATTTGGGGGTAATTTGACGGGGTTTATTATTAAAGGGACCGACCCCAGGTGTGTGTTAAATTTAGTTTCGACTGTATCAAAAAAAAAATACTTGCTTAAAACTGAATTTTCAAATTTTAGTTATTCTGAGACCCTCTGTAGAGGCTTGCTAGGCAGTAAAGAAGACCAGGGGCCTATCTCACTAATTGAAGATTGGGAAAGTTTCCATGGAAAATTGGAAAATGGAAAGTGGAAAGTGGAAAATGGAAAGTTTGTGTCTCACTAAACGAAAAATGGAAATGGAAAGTGGAAAATGGAAAGTGGAAATTTTCCAATTTTCTGTCTCACTAAAATATTTTCCACTTTCCATTTGGACAAAACGGAAAAATGTCTCCTTTTGGCGAAAAAGTGCCTCCTTTTGTGAAAATGTGCCTCCTTTTTGTCAAAATGTGAAAAAAAGTTGTGAAAAAAGTGAAAAAAAAAAAGTGAAAAATTTGTGAAAAAAGGAGGCACTTTTTCACAAAAAGGAGGCACTTTTTCGCTAAAAGGAGGCATTTTTACGTATCGTCCTTTCCATTTTCCATTGGAAAATTTCCAGTTTTCCACTTGAAAATGGAAAATTTTCCATAAAATAAATTTTACATGAAAAGTCGATTCTTGTCGATGCTTGGCCCAGTAATCAGGGTACAAATACATGATCGACCAAAATAAGTATTAATAATAAATTCCCAACCTCCCTAACCCCACCCTAACCTCAATACCACCCTAACCCTAACTCCCACCCTAACCCAATTCCTGGGTGGGTACCTCCTGGTCAGGTGGGTGTCCATCTGGATGGCCTAAAAATGGAAGTAAAAAATAAAATTTGCACTTAGTGGGGCTCGAACCAGTAACTTCGGTGACGGCAACCTCTCCCCAGCAAGCCCTCCCCAATTTAGACCAGGTGGTGGTCAACCAGGTAATCGACCACTTGGATTAATTTTTTTTACGTTTTGGGGTTCCAAAACCTGTTTTCTGGACTAATTCGAGCATGCTGAAGATGGTTTGACAGTGGTAAAATCACGTTTTATCGAGAAATTTTTGAGTTATCGCTAATTCGTGATTTATCAAAATCAATCGTTCGCGATAACTCAAAATTTCTCGATAAAACGTGATTTTACCACTGTCAAACCATATTCAGCATGCTCGAATTAGTGCAGAAAAATTGTTTTGGAACCCGAAAACGTGAAAAAAAATTTTGATCCAAGTGGACGACCACTTGGTTTCCGGTGGTCCACTTGGATATCCATGTAAATCGCCACTCCAAATTTTTGAGGTTACAGGCTCGAATCCTGGTGGTAACAGACATTATTGTTTCTTTAATAACAATTATAAATTATTCTGTGAAAGACCAGTAAGCCTCAAAGTGGGTAGGGTAACCACCTGGTACCTCCTCTAGACCATTAAAACCAAGTGGTCGTCCACTTGGATCAATTTTTTTTGCATTTTTCATGTTCCAAAACCTATTTTCTGGACTGATTCGGGCATGATGAAGATGGTTTGATAATAGTAAAATAAGGTTTTCTCGGATATTTTCTGAGTATTGGGGAATAATTGATTTTATTAAAACTCGATTTTACCAGAACTCAAAAAATACTTTACAAAACGGCATTTCACCACTATCAAACCATCATCAGCATGTCCGAATTAGTCCAGAAAACAGGTTTTGGAGCATGAAAAACGTAAAAAAGAATTCCACCTGAATATCCACTTGAACCACGGGTACCTACCCTAGGTTTTGGAGTTTGAATGGTTGAAAACACAGTTTCGTTATTGTCAAACCATGTTCAGCGTAAAATTTCGGCTAAGAAGCCATGTTTTACAATCCCATGTGAGAAACTAATATTTTCGTGATTTGGAGGCAGATGCCCCCTCAGGATATGTACTTACCCCGATATGGGTGTGTAGTTGGTGAAATCGCCATTTTGGTATTGACAAACCGTGTTCAGCACATGATTTTAGGTAAGATAGGATGGTTTTCTGACTTACTTGAAAAAAATTCCAATTTTCCAAAAATTTGTAGACCGTAGCCTTAGTCATTAATTTTCCATGGAAAATTTTCCAATTTTCCACTTTCCATTTTCCACTTTTCAAATAGTGAGACAGAAGCGAAAATTTTCCATTTTCCACTTTCCACTTTCCATTTCCAATTTTCCATTTTCCAAAATGTTAGTGAGACAGAAAATGACTTTCCATTTTCCACTTTCCATTTTCCACTTTCCACTTTCCAATCTTCAATTAGTGAGATAGGCCCCAGTATATCGAGGTTGCCTATACAGTCAACCCTCTATAAACTGGCATCCAAGGCTCGGTCCCGAAAATACTCTCTCTCGATAAATAGCTTTCTATAAACGGGCACTCTCTATAAACTTGCACCTAAAGATCGGTCCCTTGGGGTGACCGTTTATAGAGGGTTTACTGTGTACGGTATTTAGCCGCTTTCTAATATTTCCACCCACCTAAGAGCATGTGAAGGCAGGTTGCAGCACAAATTCACAGCAGAAATAATCAGAGATCTTTTGATCATTGAGTGTTTTCGCCTGCACAAATGGTGTCTTCTGTAAGACAGAGGTTGCTGGAACACAAAAATGTATTTTTTTATAAGCCAGTTCTACATTTATATGTGACAATACCCGGCTTAAACTGAGTATAATAGACATGGGGACCTGAGGCTCTCACTCAGTTCTGGCGGTGCATCTGAGGGCGAAGGGGCTGAAATACCGAAACGACGCTCAATCACAGGCACTTCCACTATATTGGGTCTGTAGCAGTAGAAGAGCACTATACCTGAATTGGTTGAGATGGTTTGTAAGTGGATTTAGGTGGCTGTAAAAGTGGCTAACCATCCAACAGGATTCTAATAAAAGCAGGCACAACATATGAAAGGAAAATGTCCATCAAGTGAGCTGTCTGCAAATAGTGATTGTCAGTATAAAAAGGTAATTTTTTTAATAGTGGAATATCTTGAAACTGCGGTTGTCCGCTAGAGTTGGCTTGGAATGGATGTTTGGACCGGAACCAGAATTTTCACTTTATAAACCGGATCCGGAAAACCCGGTATTTTGTGAAAAACAGTTTCACATGTTTTTCGCTTTTTTTGATCGCATGGACACATACCGTATCCGTTCTAGTTATCATTTGGCCAAAAGGCCAAAATAATTGGTTTTCAGGGGGTATACTAAAGGGGAGTAAACTTTTTGAGGAAAACCGATTGAGCGGATCAGATTCCGGGTCCGATGAGCTTAATCGCTCAGAATCCCAGTTTTCGGTGGTTTTGAGTGGTTCAGGGTGGAGTTGTGGGCGATTAAGCCCATCAGACCCGGAATCTGATCCGCCCAATCGATCTTTCTAAAAATTTAACCCACCCCCTTCAGCCAACCCCAAAAACCAATTATTTTGGCCTTTTGGCCATTCCGGAGTGGGTCCTGAGCCATCTGGTGTTTGCCCACCCCTTAATTTCACGCAAAGAAATGAAAAATTGTGTCGAGAATCCAATCTGTGACAGAAATGAGCAAATCTATGACAAAAAACTGAATTTGTGACAAAAAAGTGAATGTGTGACAAAAACACCTTTCCGCGTCATTAGACACACACTGTGACTGTGACTGCGACTTTTGACGCGTCATTGGACACGTAGTGTTAGTAACTTCATAATAGCCACTAAAAATTCAAAAAAATTGTCAAAACTATCTTTAAAGAGCAACCGATATATAGTAAGCGTACGCCAGTGGCCGTGTACGGCTTTTGTACAGGCCTGGGAAAAAGTGCGATCCCACGATATTATCCTTGCAAGTCGGCGCTCTAACCATTTGAGCTATCGGGTCATCCTCGGGCCTGTTTCTTATTTCTCTGCTATCTGCCTCCCTTACAATATTGAAGTCCTACCCTCGGTTCTTTTTTAACAAATTCGGTTATAGGGTCGAATCTATTCCATTTTAATGACCATGTACAGGGTGTTTCAAGAAATGTAAACACCTTTAAACGCCCATAATTTTCGGACGCTGTTTTTTGAAATTCCGTAAGCTCAGATCGACTCAGAATTGGATAAAAAAATTCGGTATATAATGTCAAAATCACAATTCTTGCTTGGGCCCCCTTGTGTTTTGAGTCCTGGACTGTGGATGGCTACTGGGGAGAAAAGGTCTGAATCGCAAGGGGACTAAGTAAAATTCGTGTTTTAGGCTTCGTGTTTTTTTAAAATTCTTATCGAATTTCGAATCGATAAGCGTTTACGGAATTTCAAAAATGGTCTATTAAAAAGTGGCCCTAGTATAGAATCCGGTTCTTTTTTTTTTGCCCTGGTCCCCCTGTTGTTTTTTCTGAATTTTCGCTCTTTTTGGCTCTTTGTTTGTTGGTTGTTTTTTTAATACAGCAAAAGGACAATGAGGAAGACCGTGAATGCTTTGAAAGAAATTGGTTGGACGACCATTCGACTCGGAACGTTGTTTGATTATTCCGATGAAGATGCAATGAAATTCCTCGTTTTTTATATATTTTCAATTTTGTCATGAAAAACAACAGGGGACCAAGGCAAAAGAAAGCACCGGATTCTGTACTAGGGCCAAAATAATTATGGTCGCCGAAAAGTGTCCACATTTTTTGAAACACCCAATATATTGCTTACCTGAGACATGGTGGCATTGATCTCTGTGTTCTCATAGCAACTAAGATACTGGGGTTGTAGCTGACCAGAACTAAAAACAAAATACCTTCAAAAAATTTCCCCGGCTCGAAATAAAAATTAACCCGGATCCATAGCTGCAAAATACAGCTTAGGGTGGCCAGAACAGCCAGGGCATCTTTGGGTTGCCTCCATATGGTCCGATACTTAAACGGCTGCAAACATGAGTAAAGATTTTTGGCTGGTAAATTTGGTGGGCTGATCAACCAACCTTGAATACAGCTATATACCTCATCACCGACAAGACCAACCAGCACCACACTGAAAAGGCAGAGGTAGTGTGGATCAGGTACAGGTCTATCTAAAAATTTCGCATGGATAAATATAGTAACACATTCAAAACTTATACAAATTGCTCTAAATTACCGGACTTAAAGGGGACTTAAAGGGCCTGCTCGCCACCGATGAAATATTTCAAAAGGCGGGTACCAAGTCAAATCAAAAAATAATTATTTTCAAAAACATTTTTGTTGAGTATTTGACGGGGAATAAGTAATCAAAAACATTAGCAGAGCTTAATTGCATCAATGTGCTAGTGGTGAAGCGGCGGCGGACTGTGAAAGTCGGTCGTCGGTTCGATTCCCACTGGAGGAATAATTTTTTCCTCGACTTTTCCGAAATTCGTTAAATTAATTCTTGTTTGAATTTCGCTGGTACCCGCCTTTCAAAATATTTCCATCGGCGGCGAGCATACCCTTTAGACGTATTTTCTCCAATGAAAACCCTAACGGAAGGTGAAAAAATGTTTTGGAATTTCGGACCCTACTAGCGAATACTAACCCCCCCCCCCCTCCCCGTAAATTTCTTTCTTATGGGATGCCCCAATGGGCCGTGTCCGTGTCCGTATCCGTGTCCGTAAACGCGGGGCGTGAAACGGTCCGTGTATTTCCACCCAATCGGCCGCATCCGTGTCCGTAAAACGGGCCGCAAATACGGACGATTTTACGGACTACGACACGGGTGATTTTTTGTTGGTACTGTTTTTTTCGTTTGTACGATTGTTTTTTATTTATTGTCCCTGGCTACCCTTTATTATTTTTTATGGCAAGAATGGCAAGAAAGGATGTTGTAGAATAGTAGGAAAAAATGTTCTCTTGCTGAATGTCAATTAGTGAATAAATTTTGGTAGGCTGTATTGATGTTGTTCCGGCTCGTATCGAATCGTATTATATAACGAATTTCCTTTTACTCATCTTTATCAGATTTCGGAAATTGACAGGATTAACTTAGGTTTTGAAATTAGTGCACAAATAATTTGTCCAACGAATGTTCATTGAAGAAAGTACTAACCAATCAGATGAGCATAAAACTAGTTTTCGTTGTTTTTGTGAGTTGCTAGGTACTGTTTCTCGCATTAGTTACACTTTTTGCTGCCTTTTGGTCAAATTCTCAAAAAAATTTTTTTTGCAAAATCCGTATTCTACACGGACCGTACAAAAACACGGTCCGTGTCGAAAAAGTATCAACTCTGCATTTCATATTTTCACAAAAAAATTTCCGATGTTTTTTACAGGAACGCTGCTCATGAATTTGGGCGTTCGATTAAACTGAAAGCGGTATGCAAAAAAATTAATTTACCTGCTAACTAAAAAAATCGGCGCAAAAAATTTGACGGACCGTATCACGGTCCGTTACACGGACACGGATACGGCTCATTGTGTGGAAATCCACGGACCGTTTCACGGCCCGACTTTACGGCCCGTTTTACGGACACGGATACGGCTCATTGTGCATGAAAATACGGTCCGTGTCACGGACACGGATGCATTGGGGCATCCCATTAAACTTGAGTAAAGAACACCCAAATTTATGTCGCAGACCCCAGAAAAAAGAGCGTAAGACATTTATTATTCACAACTTCCATAGGCTGGCCTGCCCCGAGCCTAAGGGTTGAGCTTAAACTTGATTTTTCAAAGGGTATTATTTACAGCGATTTTGGGAGGGTAAGATTTGGGGGTATTCGCTACTAGCGCCGAACTCCTTAAAGGGGCATGCCCGTGCATTAAGGCGCGAACCAGCAGTATTTTTCGAATTTTTTCGAATCGTCCCATTTTTCACTCGTTCTGCGTCAAATCTGATATAGATGACCTTATACTGCTTTTAAAAACTAGACAGAAAACTTGAAAAATCTAGACGAAAATGAATATAAAAATTGATCGAGAAAGAAAAAAACTGCTGGTTCTTTTGTCTTTTTGCCTTTTCTCCCCATCGGGCACGATCATGCCCCTTTAAAGGGTCATGGCCACGCGTTATGGATTGTCCCCGCCAATTCAAAACATTTCGCCTAATCATTGAACTTCTGTACGGATTTTTCAGCTTGGTTTCTAACAAAACAAGGCATAGAATTTAATTTAGGTAAAGTTGTGTTAGAACCAAGTTGAAAATTCATACGTAAATCCAACGATTAAGAAAAAATTTTGAATTGGCGGGACAACCGTTGTCGGAGACGGCAATGACCTTTTGAGTTAAAAGCCAAATTTTTGACGAAAAATCGTTCAATAAAATTTTCCGTGTCTTTCCGAGACCCGAAAATATATTTTTGTATATTTCAGAGACTAAAGATAAAGAAGTGGTTAAAACTAATGATGATCACAATTTAAAATTAGGAAATTTTCTGGAATAAAATCGCATTGTATTTTTTACAAAAGGCCGCAGGCGTGAATGGCCAAACACTCATCCGTAGTTGAAAGTCAGATTTCAGCCCAATCAATATTTTATATAATAGAGCCTTTGGCCGCAGAACTGTTACTTGATAGAGCTTTTGGTTTCAAGGAAAACATTTCTCACTTTTTAAACGCTTAATACACCAAATTTTTTGACAAACTCACTTTGCAGAACAAGGCAGCAGTGTGAGAATTTTTGGCGGTGATTCTGTCACCACGAAACTTGACAAACACGTGAAAAGTGGCTTGTGCAAACTGGGCCATCAAACAAATACAATCGCAAATGGACATGGCCCACAGAGGCAAGGCACTTGAAGTTTCGAAGCGGAACACATTTAGTCTGCAAAAAATAGTCTATCATAGTTTAAAAAAATATCCTAGTGCAGGGCTCCCAGACCACCTTTTTTTCAATTATTTTTGTATAATTTAGGTCAACAGCAAAAGTTTAAATTTACGAGCCAATCCTATATCGGTATTTTTTCCAATTTTTACACTCTCCTGTGGTTTAAAATCCCAGCTTTCTAAAGAGCTATCATAAATAAATCCCTTTAAAAAAAACTAAGATCACGGGCTAAGCTAAGATTTTGCAAAAATAAAAAAAAAGAACCAGGGCCATAGTCATAGGCGTACGCAAAACTTTAAAAAAAATCTGGCGGGAGGGTTGCGTTGAGGCTGAAAAAAATTTTCAGTCAAAAAATCCTGACGAGCAAAGGTTCTATAACCCAGCTATTCCTCCCCCTGCGTCCACCTTTGTCGATAGTAGGGTCAGCCTCCCCCTTTGTCGTTTTTGGGGGTGCGGGTGTAGGGGGCGGAGGTTGGCCTAAAAAGGGCTCTCAGATGCGCTTATTTTTTGAGCAGGCGCCCACGAAATTTTTAATTTATTTAAGACAATCTGGCTATGTTTTACTGTTGTCTGGTAAAACAAGTCACAGAAGTCAATTTGGTATATTGCATCATGCAATTTGCATGATTTTTTCGCAAATAAACGAAGTTTTTTGAAGGCTTTTGGCTTTTGAACTAATTTTAAAGGCGTCCATTCAAAAAATAAGCGCATCTACGAGCCCTGGCCTACAAAAATTTGCGGTGTCGGTGGTTGATAGGAGGAGCGGGCGCTAGGTTTGTAGGCCATCCCTAATCTATAATACACCATTACCCACCCCAAATCGAAATTTGTCTTGGTCCCCACTGTTGATTCTCCTATAAAGATTGAGTGGGTGAAGTTGCACAGTAGACGTCACCAAAAAACTTACAATGACCGTCCACCCTCCCATTATAAAAATTTTTTTGGATGGTCTTTGGCCAGCCGTCTTCTCCTGTCCATCCCGTTTACCGGCCGTTCTCTTTGGTTGAATTACGCTGGTTCCCGAAAGCGAGATTGTGGCACCCCAAGTATGTAGAAGATTTGTGATATTACCTGGCTATGGTTCGCAACTTCCTGAGCACATACAAGTTGAGGCTGACCCGACAACAGGCACCAGAAAGTGGAGAGTGCCAAAGAAGTAATGCACAATGGATGGAAGACCACTTCGTTGATTCATTCAAAACTGCAGAATATAGCTACCATAGATAAAATCATAGGAGTAAAGACCACAACTAGTCCACAAAATTTTATCTCCCATTCAGTTGGTGGTTCTTCGAGATTCGGAATAAACTAAGTAGTTAGAAGAACAATTAACCAGACTATTTTAGGACTAAGCAAATTATTCCATAAGCCACAATATGCGTTCAATCATTTAATTGCACCAGTTCTTTCTTGTGGGTGGGTGTGATAAATTAATTAAATTTATACTTTTTAAAGGTTTTTGAGAGCAAATTATTATATGGTGACAAATTATTATATAAACAAGGGTGCAAGAGGCGGCTACCGGCGCCTCTATCAAATTTTTAAATTTTTAGAAACTGGATACCATAGTGGGGTGCCCGTCCGACGGGACGGACGGGCCCGGCCGGACAGGCGCCCCATTATGCTGGATACCCAGGGTTGGCAGGGTGTGGTTTTTTCGGCCCGGTGTAGCTTTTTTTAAGACGTTCTTTTTTAACGCTTGTTTCTTCAAGTACTTTTATAGCGCATCTAATGTTTTTATACACCAGTCAAAATAAAATTTCCTCGCCTTTTTATTGAAACTTAAAAATTTATATTATAATAAGAGAATTCGAAGTAAAGCGAGACTTCAAGAAAATTCTGCAAAAAGGGGTGTGGCCTTTTTGTGACCGAAAAACCCACACCCTGCCAACGCTGTAAATACTTCAACAGGTACTACTAAATGAATAGCACCACCTGAGTAACTCTATCTGTGTACCACTGCTTGGGTACAACTGATTGAGTACCACTACCTCAGTACCAATACCTGGGTAACACCACCCGGGTAACCCACCTGTTACCTCCAAATCGATAGATAGCCTCAATGGAGCATGATATATGATAAGTCAAAACTAACCAAAGTGATCCTAGGTGTACACTAATGGGAGGGTATACACTAATCAGAGAGTCGACTGCAGTCTTGGCCAATCAACCGACGTTATCAACCGGAAATCAATCAACCGGTTAATGGTGGATGTGGCGGTTGATAAAATCCAGGCCTCGACAAGACTGGTGGACTGTACATCCAACTGGGTACACCTACCAGATACACAAAAAAATCAATTTAGTGTGGTAAATTGAACCCTCGATTCAACGGTCCCTTTGAGAATGACCCTAGAGAGCCTTAAATCGAGAGTATGGTCTTTTATTTTTGGACTTACGGCTAAATTGAGCCCACGAGGGGGTCGTTAAATAGGAGGACCGTTCAATCGAGGTTGGCTGTTTATAGTCGACGCTCGATAATACGATCACCCAAAAAGTCTGTTCCCACCTTGTGTCCAACACTTTTTTACCCCAGATTTTGAAGTGTTTTGGTACTTAACTTTGGCTAGCCTAGTCCGAAAATTTGCCTTAAAGGACCATAGCCGTCGCCGACACGAGAATTTCAAATGTTTGAATTCGCGCGGGACAGTTCTCTTTCGTCTCGCACTGTACTCTTTTGACTTGCTTAGAATGACTCAAAAGAGTAAAATGAAAGACGAAAGAGAACTGTCCCGCGCGAATTCAAACATTTGAAATTCCCGTTGTCGGCGACCGCTACGGTCCTTTAACTTTGATTTTGCCGGTCATTCAACTTTTTGAAATTAGGTGATCGTTATGTCAAGAGCTTCGGGTCCTTTTGGCGAAAATGTCGCCAGTTACATAAACGACTGTCAAAATCGAAATCCTTACGATTTTTTAATGGATCAAATTGAATTCCCACACCTAAAGTCTGAAATCCCACACCTTTTTAATTAATTCCCACACCTTTTTCAAATTCGCGCTAAACATACTGAATTCCCACACCTTTTTTTTCTGAAATTGCTAATTTATGTTCTAAATTCTTTTCTGAGGTGTCCTACTCACGGCGTGTCAAACTGGTCAAAAACACGAATTCCAGTTTTCCTCTCAGGACTAAAAAATTCAAAAAATTTTTCGATCCATTTTTTGCCGATATTTTAGTGCTAGCAGATGAATGCATTGATCGCTGTTTCTTGTGCATCATTTTGCGTCAAGTTTGGACTTAAAAGAAAGCGGAAAGCATGCTCTACAAAACTATAGACAACAATTCCAAATAATTAAAAATTTCCATCCATAATTAAGCCGTTTAAAAATGCGTGAAATTTGCTCAAATTTTGGTGTTTTTGTTTTGGCTCTAATTCTGTCCAAAGTCGAATTTTGGCAAACCATCCGTAATTATTAAAGCTCCGGGTCTCGGCTATCCAATGCACTTTGAATTTTTGAAAAAAGTTGAAAACTCGCGATTTCCCAGCGCGCCGAATTTTGGTCGCAATTTTTTCCTCGAAATTTAATGGACTTTTAAAACGTGTGACTAGATCAAATTTTTAAAACATGTTCAGCTCAGTAAATACTCAAACGAAAGCGGAGAGTCTAAGGCTTTTTTTCAATACTTAACATCAACCATATTTGTTAAGAATAATGGGCCGCCACACGTTTTAAAAGTCCATTAAATTTCGAGGAAAAAATTGCGACCAAAATTCGGCGCGCTGGGAAATCGCGAGTTTTCAACTTTTTTCAAAAATTCAAAGTGCATTGGATAGCCGAGACCCGGAGCTTTAATAATTACGGATGGTTTGCCAAAATTCGACTTTTGGACAGAATTAGAGCCAAAACAAAAACACCAAAATTTGAGCAAATTTCACGCATTTTTAAACGGCTTAATTATGGATGGAAATTTTTAATTATTTGGAATTGTTGTCTATAGTTTTGTAGAGCATGCTTTCCGCTTTCTTTTAAGTCCAAACTTGACGCAAAATGATGCACAAGAAACAGCGATCAATGCATTCATCTGCTAGCACTAAAATATCGGCAAAAAATGGATCGAAAAAATTTTTGAATTTTTTAGTCCTGAGAGGAAAACTGGAATTCGTGTTTTTGACCAGTTTGACACGCCGTGCGTGGAGTACGAAGAATAAATTCTTTTACTTGTACTTTAGTTTTAAAAAACTCAAAAAAAAATAGCAAAAAATGCAAGCCAGACAAAAAATTTCGAAAATTTTTTTGTCTCGCAACGAAAAGAGGTAATTCGTGTTTTTGACCAGTTTACACGCCGTGTACTGTAGTAAATCGAGGTCGCTGAGCACGAATATGCCCTCAGAATTACATTGTTCCGACAAGAAGCTCAATAACTCAATTTTATCTCACTTGTTTTGACTTGTTTTCACTTGTTGAGTTATTGAGCTTCTTGTCGGAACAATGTAATTCTGAGGGCATATTCGTGCTCAGCGACCTCGATTTACTACAGTAGGACACCTCAGAAAAGAATTTAGAACATAAATTAGCAATTTCAGAAAAAAGGTGTGGGAATTAAGTAAAAAGGTGTGGGAATTCAGTATGTTTAGCGCGAATTTGAAAAAGGTGTGGGAATTAATTAAAAAGGTGTGGTATTTCAGACTTCAGGTGTGGTAATTCAGTTACAGCCTTTTTTAATTAGGTTGACCAAAGACAACTACCAAAACACTTCAACATCTGGGGTAAAAAAGTGTCAAACCCTCGCGTAGAACAAACTTTTCAGGTGATCGTTATATCGAGAATCGACTGTATAATGGAAGAGCCAAAAGTGGTTACGCCAACTTTACTGGGATTGTTATTATAGATATGAACAATTTTTTTCTCAACTTTGCAACTCTAACCACGTTTAAAAGAGCATCCATATTCTCATGCACTCTTTTAATTAATATAAGCCAGGAACGAGTAGGGTCTGTGTGTCTTTGGACAATAGAAACCTAATAAGAACACACAACTTTCAATAAAAAAAATTGACAAGACAGGATAAGAAGTTGGACTGAGTGAACTTGCTTTCAAAAAATATGCCCGGAATCGCTTTCTTCTCTGCTTATGCTTCTTTGTGTGCGCACGTGCTGTTAGAACCCAAAGTTAATTGTAAACTTCGTAAACAATTTTATAATAATTGTCGAGTGGTGGTCGTCCAAGTGGTCGTCCACCTGGATCAAAATTCTTTTTACGTTTTTGTGTTTTAAAACCTGTATTTTGGACTAACTCAGGCATGCTGAAGATGGTTTGATAATAGTTAAATAAGGTTCTGTAGGGTAGTTTCTGAGTTTGGAAGATAATTGATTTGGTACTTCTTTGGTTCCCCCCATACTCGGACTTTTTGAAAAGTGACCCAAAATCACCTCATGACGCCATTTTTTCTGCACAACACGATAAGATAAGCATAATTGAACACTTTCTGATCAAAAAAATTAAATTTTGTCGAAAAAAATTGCAATTTTTTTTGATGAAATTCAATTTTTTTTATCAGAAAGTGTTTGGATATGCTTTTTATTCGGGTTGTGCAGAAAAAATAAATTCGAGAGGTGATTTTGGGTCACTTTTCAAAAAATCCGAGTACGGAGGAGGGGGGGGGGGGGGTGGGGCGTGTTAAAGAAGTGCCATTGATTTTAACGAAGCTCAATTTCATCAAAAACTCAAAAAGTACCCTATGAAATGGCATTTTATCACTATCAAACCATATTCAGCAAGCCCGAATTAGTCCAGAAAATAGGTTTTGGGACCCGAAAAATAAGTGCATTTTCAATACAAGTGGACGACCACTTGGTTTCAATGGTATGATATGCAATTTGGGCACTGCCGACTGAGTACTACAATCAAGATACCTAAAACTACATTCTACCAGCACCCGAGTATCACTGCGCCGTGAAGGTTGATCAAGACAGAGGAAGTTATATCAGGACTACCGTATTTACTCTAATAGTAGCCCCCCCCCTCGTTCAAAATCGTGTTTGTGGCATAGCGTTTTCGACCCACTTTTTGAAGACTGTTTCATGCAAATTACCACTCATTTTGTAGCCAGTGAGATGAGCTACAAAATGAGGTATAACTTGCCTGAGAAAAGTTTTTGAAAAGTGGGTCAAAAACACAACGCCAAAAACACGATTTTGAATCAGGGGGGGGGCTACTATTAGAGTAAATACGGTATTTAAGTTAGTTCTGGAGCATTGACAAGGCATCGGAGGTACAACACCATTGAGGGTATATCTGGATCACTGAAGGTAGATTAAAACTAGTGAGGATAGATCCGGACCACTGACCATTAGGGGTTGAACTAACCATTGAAGGTGAATCGACTGTCACGAATAGACAGTGTTGCGAAACGATTTTCGCGAATCGAAAGTGTCGCTAACTGATAGTCGTTCAAGAAAAATAATGAACAAAACCTTTTTCACGCAGAACAAAAGCAAAAAAAGGAACATTTTTTCTCAAAGCATTGCGAAAATTGAATATTGGGACCTTTCGGCCGGGACCTTTCGGCGGGACCTTTCGTCGTGATCCCCCATAAACACTTTGCCACTGCCTTCCTCATAACCGCCAAAGACCCATGCTCTTTCAACAGCCTTTCAACAGCCATTCTATACTCCTACCTCGGGGGATTTTAAACAATTTTTATTTTGACAACTTTTGACACATAAGGGGGACCAAGACAAAAAGTCAATTTTTGGTCAAAAATTTTTATGTCCAGAAGTGGTCTTCCGCCACCTAAAAACGTGTTTCAAGCAAGTTTTAGTGGTCAAGCACCCGAAAATCATCATTTTGGACGATTTCGGGCGTTTCACACATTCTATACTCCTACCCAAATAAGGCTATTTGCTGGAAGAAGTTTTTATGAAGAAAAATATGCTGCAGGCCTTAAAGAAAATCGAGTCGTTTCTGCAACCGGAAGAAACACCACAAAAACAAGGAGATTCCCAGAGGAGTTGCTAATCAATTCAAAAAAAGAATTGTAACCACCAATCGACACATTAACAGTGGCCAACCTTATTACTACCCCTGTTAGCGCTTTATGAAATATATGGAGGGTGCATAACCTTTTCCAGCCTCTACACCGAAAAATAAGAATGTAGGCTCCTAATAGTAATCCCTTTTGTTTCAAGTGCAAGGCTGGCCATTCTAAGAAATAGAGAATTAATAAACTATTTGCAGCCAATAATTGCACCAGAGAAAAAGGCCAATAATTTCCGAATAGAGTATAAATAAAAACACAGAGCAGTTAGCCATCAGCTAACAAGACTAATTATCTGCAAAATGGGTTACAAGTAAAATTTTATGTGCGATAAAAGTACATCGGACTTGATTTGGCAGAAAAAAATTGAAAGTACAAAAATATTATCACAGCAACCACGCTAATCACCACATAACCGTATACCCAGAAAAAAATTAAGCAATTCACACACTATAAACAGCAACACCAAGCCTTTATTATCATAAGCGGCAATTTCCAGATTTAAAAGACACTGTTGAGATCACCAACACACTATTATTCTACACTTGCTGGTTCTTCATGCTTTTTGGCGATCATTCCCTTTGCCTCTTGGACCAAACTTGGCTGGTATAAACGGCCGAAAGGAATCGAGAGAAAAGTAGAAAGGCTAAAGAAGAAGTCATTTTTGGAATTTAAGCTTCAAATACCTTGGTCAAATCCTTAGACTCGTCTGCTAACAGACGTAACCCATTGATAGAGCTCTTCAAACACACCATGAAATGCATAAAATCTAAAATATTGACATTAACCGGCATTCTTCACATTTTAAACTCACTCCTTATTTTAACACCCCCTGTCAGATTGTGAGATAGATCAAATGGATCCTCCACGCACATGTAATACCCATTCCAGGACTTGTCCAATTTCGTCTTAATTTTCGCATTTTAAAAAATGTTAAAAGCGATAAAACTTACGACTCGCTGCTGGCTTCTGATTTGGACCACATTGAACTGAACCTCTTTGCATAAGTCTAATTATGAAAAAGAGAAAACCACCTCAAAATCGAATCGATTTGCATAATATTTTAAGAAGCCATAAAAAAGCTCTCCGACAGACCGCTTGTTGTTGCAATGCTTTTTCTGTAAAAATATTAATGCCAATGCTACACCTTAAAAACTTCTTACCAATTCTTTCAGAGTTTCAGTATCAGAGACAAACTGAGCATTCCAGCCATCCACATCGATCCTTTCAGAAGACGCATCTTTGGCCGCCTAAATATACGTCCATCAGTTACCAATATGTCTTAGTTATAGACAAAACAACCTCCTGCAAAAACGGCAACACTGGCTCCTGCAAATCGGAAGGGTGAGAACAGTCAAGAAATCCTTTTCTTCCACTTACCTCGCAATTCTGCAGGTAATTGATCATCAGGACTATATAAGCGTAGGAAGAAAGCGATCCTGTAGAAGCGTCGTTGACATCAACTAAAGTCCATTTACTCGAAGCGGAATCTTTTCGTGAAAACACTTACATAATTTTGCCCACGCTTTGATAAATAAACCCAGCTTGGGCACACGATCGTCGAACTTTGAGTAGGTTTGTAGCATAACTATACTGGAACAGATTACGACGGAAAAACGTCTTATAACAAACCAGAATTGTAGATTGCAAGCGAGTTGGAAAAGCTCACGCTAAAGATACACGAAAGAGTTATGTTCCATAAGATCTAGGAAAAGATAAAATTACTTACTCTCCCATGAATCCATTGCCATTCTTCTGACTGTCTGAGAATTTGACAATCTTGACCTTGGCATTAAAGACTAAATCATCGGGTGAAAATCGAAAAAAAAAGAGTAAAAACAAGAAACCTTTTTCAACTTTATAGCCCTCTTCCTCAAAAACTTCGGCTATTTTTGACAGCGTGCTTTCCTATAGATGATAGATGACTACAATGGTGCAGTGAAGATCGGCCAAATTGTGGTCCCAAATTTGTACAAAAGTTTGTAAATTTCGGTTAAAAAATTGCAGATACAGTCGAATCTCGATTTAATGTACACCCGATTCAGTGTACACCTCGATTTAGTGTACACCTGGATTCAATCATTTTGTCCGGTGGTTAATTAAAATGACTAGAATGAACACTCTATTTAGTGTACACCCAATTTAGTGTACACCTGAAGCCGGTTCGCAGGGTGTACACTAAATCGAGAGTCGACTGTATCTAATCTTAGTTGGATCGCCGCCGGCGGCACCCTTTCGGTTACCTTCGGCGGCCCCCGGCGGTCATAGATTTTTGAGATGAGAGCAGCACAATCATCTCAAAAAACTATGACCGCCGGGCACCGCGGGGGCCGCCGAAGGTAACCGAAGGGGTGCCAGCGGCGGTCCAACTACGATCCTAGTCTGTGGATAGTCATTAAACTAAATCCGTCTTTTAACATGAAAAAACTAAAGACCTTAGTTCGGCCAAGTCAGACATCAATGTTACAAGTTTACAGAAAAATTTTAACGCCGTCTATAAAACCGCTTACCACTTCTTCTTTAAGTCGCGTATTTGTCTCATCCAACCTGAAAAACAAAGAGACCATAAAGTCAGCTAGGTCTGATCAAAGAAAATACCTCAAGCACAAATCTAGATCGCAGTCGTTTTGCGCAAAGCCATTTACCAAAGAACTAAAAAAACAAAGTCACTTGCTAAGCACTAATTTAAAGAAAATTCACCCGAATGAAATGAGAGAGAGCATTGGCTGGTCTAGCTTGACCCGTAGTTTGCATTCCATGGTGGCAATGAAGTCGAATATTTTCCCCTGCGATCGTCTTGCAGCCGACTTTCATCGTAGACTCTATCGATTTCATCCGTCAGCAAATTTAGAAAGGAACGGCTTAACGGCTGAATTGATGGCATGAAGGCACGAAGAACACCACAGGAATTTTCACGGTGTGATTTTCCCAAAATAGTTACGATATAAGAGCGATAAAAAGCAGATTCTTAATGCACGAACCACAAATGTAGCAATGAACAGGCGGCTCCAGCTGAAATGACCAAAATAGATTCACTCAATAGCACCAAAAAAAACCAACGTTATTTGTAAAATTGTGTTTGGCGAACAAAAGCGGATTCACATAATCCTCGCAATTCTTAAGCAAAGCTTCCACTTTATCGGCGGATGGAGGCTCAAGATTGTTCCGGTCGCTGACGACGCATCTGTTTGAGGTCCCGTTTTCCTAGACATCAGACAAATAAAGAAATAGAACAATCAGCAACCGAAACATACAGCTTTGCCATTGTCGAAATGTGCTTGGAATTTCAAGTTGTAAATTGGACCTGAAAAAACCAATTATTTGTATTACTATGAGTAAACTGACCTTGTGGAGTGTGTGGCATGCACAAATATCGGGCAGCGAACACCATGCTACACTGGAAGTATGCGAATATCTCACTTCGAAATTTCGCAACGTTTTTGTCAGTAAATGGATCTAAAAACAACGGTTTCGTAGCGGAAAATATCAGTAACACCTTTAACGAAAAAATTTCGCATTCTCCGGTCATCCTTCTCCATCGGCTGCCTCTGAGTGATCTGGCACATTGTTCCCATATCGAATTCTGCTGCGAAATAACGAAAGAAACCATAGATAAGACTACCAACACTTCTTTTTGGAATCTTTTCGCCGTAATAGAGCTCAGAAATCTGCTTACACGTGACCATCATATTTGTCGTTTCCATTTCAACAAGTTGGAGCACTGGCAAACCATGCATCTCTTCATGAAAGTCATCGCGCAGAACCTAAACGCATAGCAGATAAAGAAGCACATATTGTTGATTTTTGAGCACCGAAACAACCTAAGTTGCAGGTACTTTCAACACAGACAAAAACGAATGGTGTGGATAGAGCCACTTAACACATACCTGATTCAACACTGGAAGATAGCCTGTTTGTTGAAGATAATGCACCACCATCAAATCGAACATGTAGTTGGAAACACCTGCGTAGCACGGAGAATTCAACTTCAGTAGCTGAACGCTTAGGGCTTTCAATTTTACAAAATATACACTAAAGGTACCTTAGCCCAATTTCGGACAAAGAGAGCCAAGTGTTTTGAAGTTGGCCATAGATTTACATAGGCAAGCACTAGCTTTGACGAATTCCATGCACGACGCTGAATTCGATCGTAAATCCACGGTAGATACTCTACCGACTGGGAGAAAAAGATACCGCAATAGGACCAAGACAACAATTGACGCTTATTTGAACATCCGGAAAGCTTGCAAAGAAACCGATTGAAGGCAACAACCAATCCGAGCGCTTCGTCACTTGCTTTCTGATGAAAGAGACGTTTGCTAAATAAAAGATCAGGTATGAAAGCGCTTTGAAGAGTGCCTGACCAACCGTTTTCCAATATTTCGAAGGCTTTGTCAAATAATTCCCTAGTGTTTTATCGTTATGCTTAGCGGCCAGCTCGATGTACAGGTTCAAATCGCTTTCGTTGCCGAAGCTATGAAGACCAGTCAGAAATGAGCCAAATTTATGCACGGTAATTCCTGAAAGATAAATATTTGACAAAAGCTCAAACAAGGCAGCCCACAATAGCCTCGCACAAGCCATCCCACAAAAAATAGCAAGCAAATCATCGTGAAAAAAAGCTCACCTCCATCAAACCCCTCTTCCAAAATTCTATAAAATGAAAATCGGAATAATAGTGAAATCTATTGATATCAATACATACCTTTGCACAACCAAGATGATTGAAAACACACGTGGCTCATGCTCATATTCCACGGATGGCAAGGCACTTTCGTAGAGTTCATCGAGGCTTTTCAAATGTCCCCTGGTTGGTCGAATGAAGACTTTGCGCATGATTTCTTGAAGATCTAGACCCTAAAATCAAAAATTTTTGGAAACAAATACACAGATAATAAATGTAATAGTTGCATACGATTCAAGGAAACCAACCTTTTCATCCTCAGGAGTCACGCCATTAGGTTCCACTTTAGTGCTCTTTAATCCGTTTGCTTGGTCGCTTTCATTTTCTATCACCATTTTGATTTGCTCGCAATTTGTCCTTATAAAACGCTAATTAATCTTTGTAAGAGGTCACTTTTTAGGCAAATTGTTTGACCATTTTTGTGTTTGACCATTGTTTGACCATTATACCTAATACCTGATTAAACCTAAGAATTCTGATTCTCGACGTTGACACTCCTTCAGGATGGGTACTTGGAATATCCAACTATTTTAATTTTTACTGGTGAACTCTTTGCAAGCATTTGAATTATGTGTAAAATATGATTGCTACCACCAGGATTCAACCTGTTTAAAGGACCATGAAACTTGATAAGCACAGCAATTTGGAAATTTTGAATGGACCACCCTGATTTTGTCAATAATCTTTTTTAATTAATTTTGGCTGTAAGTGAATTTCCGCACCAAAAGTGTGAAATTCCGCACCAAATTCAAATTCGTTCTAAAAATAGTGAATTTCCGCACCAAAATTGTGAAATTCCGCACCAAATTTTTATTTCATTGTCTGTGCTGTTTATCGTGTATAAAAAGTTGAGCATTGTCTCTTTCGAGTTCGGAAGTAGATCGGACACAGACAATGAAATAAAACATTTGGCGAATCAGAATTCCAGTCAGATGGGCTTTATTGCTCAGAATTCCAGGTTTATGATGATTTGAGTGGTTCAGGGTGGAGTTCTGAGCGATTAAAAATTTTTACTCCCTAAAGTAAACCCCAAAAACCATCTTTCAAGGCTTGTGACCATTCCGGGTTGGGATTCTAAGCAATCCAAGTAATTTTCAGACTAAAAAATTTGAATTCTTGCAAAATTTGGTTGGTCTTGGACAGAAAATAAATAAATAAATAATTTTTTTAAAAATTTGGTGCGGAATTTCACAATTTTGGTGCGGAAATTCACTATTTTTAGAACGAATTTGAATTTGGTGCGGAATTTAATTAATGGCTAAAATTGATTTCACACACCAAATACTGATTTCCCGCAGTAAATTTATTATTTCCCGCAGTAAATTTGAATTTCAAACAAAATACTGATTTCCTGCAGTAAATTACTGATTTCCCGCAGTAAATTTTGTATTTCCTGCAGTAAATTTTGCGGGAATTTGAATTTTCAGGTCAGAAAATACCTTCAACTGGTCAGAATCCCACCCAGAGTGGCCAGAAGTCCCTGAAAGTTGGTTTTTTGGAGGTTTACTAAAGGGGGGTAAACTTTTTGCGAAAAATCGATTGAGCGGATCAAATTTCGGGTCCGATGGCTCAATTGCTCAGGATTCCACCCTTAACCATTCTCAATCATCTTAAACCACCCTAAACCATCCCAAACTGCTCCAGACCAGTATCTAACTACCCTAAATCAGTGCTTAGGTTGGTTTAAGATAGTTGAGAATGGTTAAGGGTGGAATCCTGAGCAATTGAGCCATCGACCCGAAATTTGATCCGCTCAATCGATTTTTCGCAAAAAGTTTACCCCCCCCCCTTTAGTAAACCCCCAAAAAACCAACTTTCAGGGACTTCTGGCCACTCTGGGGTGGGATTCTGACCAGTTGAAGGTATTTTCTGACCTGAAAATTCAAATTCCCGCAAAATTTACTGGGGAAATCAGTAATTTACTGAGGGAAATCAGTAATTTACTGCAGGAAATCAGTATTTTGTTTGAAATTCAAATTTACTGCGGGAAATAATAAATTTACTGCGGGAAATCAGTATTTTGGTGTGTGTTTTTAGTTACAGCCTTTAATTAATTTGGTGCGGAATTTCACACTTTTGGTGCGGAAATTCAATTTGATCCATTAATTTTGGACAATACTTTTTTCTCCGCCTAATTTACTTTTTTTTCCGCCTAATTTTTTTTCGCCTAAAACACTTTTTCTCCGCCTAATTTACTTCTTTTTCCGCCTAATTTACTCTTTTTTCCGCCTAATTTTGATTCTCGACACGAAATCAACCATTTTTAAAAATTTTGTGTGAAATTCAGGGTTGGCAAACACCAGATGGCTGGAGACCCACTCCGGAATGGCCAAAAGGCCGAAATAATTGGTTTTCTGGGGTTTACTAAAGGGGAGTAAACTTTCGAGAAAAAACAAAAACAAACAACAAAAAACAATTCGAAAATATTATTGACAAAATTAGGGTGGTCCTGCGCGAATTTGAAATTTCCAAATTGCTGTGCTTATCAAGTTGCATGGTCCTTTAAAAGCAATCGAATTAACTGCTTTTGTGGACGAAATGACCGGGAATGAAAAAACCGTCGCTTCGAGCATTAAAAATCACATGATCGCCAATACATATTCGCGAATCCATGTAGTTGCGATCCATGGTCGCGAATCCAAATGGTCGCGAATCCATAGTTTTCCAATCTCGAGACTTTCGGGTGCTCGAGAAAATTGAGCTTTAAAATAAGATATTTTTTGTAAACAGTCAACTCTCGATAATCCGTCACCCCTTGGGACCGGCCGTGGGGTGACGGATAATCAAGAGTGACGGATTAGCCTTATTTATTTAAGGCAAAACCAAACAAAGTGTCACGAAGGTGACGGATTATCGAGAGTTGACTGTAGAATACTTTTAACTTTACACTTTCAAGTGTTGCAACACTTTCACTTTCATCTTTCAACTGTTGCAATAGGCCCCAGATAAGCTATTAATAAAATTATTTCGGATTAAAAAATGTTGAGAAAAAGTCGACAATCCTCACTCACAATCCTGACTCGGCCTGAGTTTTCATTCACACCAACTTGAACAATCGCCTAGCCTGAGTCTCAGCTACAAGATAGCACCAAAAGAAAATTTGTTAGAAAACAAAAAAATATGGCCATTTTTAAGTGAGGATTGTTGAATCTGCAGTCCACCATTGTGAACAAGGCCTTACTATTGGCTGCGGAAGCGTGTTGCGGAAAAATAAATGTTGGCAATTTTATATAAATTTGCAAAAGTTGGTGAGTTTCGCTATAGTTGGTCCAAAGTTTAGGCCCCAAACTTGACCTCTATCTTTAGGCCGATTTGGCAACCCTTTTGCATTCTGAAAATAGTAATTCGTTAAATTTTTTGTCTCACTCCGACAAAATTTGCTCACATGAACTATGAAACTTTTTCAGAGAATATTTTGAGCTTGTCTCGTGTTGTATGTCTTCTCTCCAGCTTTTTTTTTCGATTTGCAAATTTTTCACATGAGTTATGAACTCACACTGAGCTTCAAGTTGCATTTTCGCCTCAAACTGGGGTTTACTAATTCAACATAAACATTTTTATTCATGCCAAGCCGATTTCGTGTATTGTATTTTTAAGTTTAACGGTGGACTGAAATCTTCATGAGGTTGGATTGAATAATTCAGATTGATCTTAATGCAGTCATCACAGAGAAAAGTTAAAATAAGTTTTGACAGACGAGTCTTGATCTGAATTTGTTGTGCTTTTGCATTATAGAATACTATGGGGTATACTTTTGTGTTTAGATATCTGCTGGATGCCTGCAAACGAAAAACCCTCTCGAACAGCTGCTGCGGTCGCTCTGGAGAAAAGAAGGTATTTTATTTCATACCATTGCCATGTCATGTCCAAATTGATCTCTTCAAATTTATTTGATTGGATTAGATTGAGATAAGAATTTAAAAGCGTTGCTATATCTTTCCATTACCGAATTTATTTCTTTGTCCAGAAGTTTACCAGCACATTTATTTTTTTATCAAATGGATTTTAAACCGTTTGTTCTACCTTCTGAAATTGTGCGAAATATTGTTGCGCATTTCTCATTGATGGACTGCAAAGAACTGGCTTTGACTTCAAATATCATGTACTTTCATATTCTAACTCATCTGAAAAGGTCTAAGAAAGTCAGTGTAACAAGTGTAACAACCTCTTTTAATCTTAATTTTTAGTTGGAGGAGCAAAGAAATCAGAAGAAGAAATTGATTGAGGCTGCCAACACCGAGATGAAAGTGAAAGTGGCCGAACTGGACAAAAAAAAGGCGGAGCTCGAAAAAAAGAAGGCCAAAGTGGATGAGTTCATCAAGGCGGAAAAGAATGAGCGGGATGTCTACATCAAAAGAAAGAAGGCTGAAATTGATAGTATTCGAGCTATTCCTGATAATCAGATCACTCTAGGTCAGTAACACGGCTTAAATTCAGAATACACCACCCCCCCCCCCGCGGGGAGTGATCAGACGGAGGAGATAACATCATATTCGTGTTTTTCGACCCCGATTTCCTGAGAAAGCCGGCTGTTTTTTCGGTTCTGAAAAAAAAAATTTTCGAACCACAGGGGGGTATCATGGTTTTTTAGTCAAAATTTGAAAAATTTAAATTGGCGCTTTTTGAATTTTAAAGGGAATAAGGGCTGTATAGGGAGGGGAAGGAATAAAAGGGGCCACTAATCACACAGGGCCACTAACAAGAAGATGTTGAACATAGTTTTGAATACTGGGGCCTACCGCATAAATAAACTCTGGTATGCATGCTTTTTCATGCATCCAGAGTCACTTTCGAGTGATTTCTGTCTAAGGTATGTGGGTGTGCGCATCTCAACTCCAAGCCCCCAAGCCCCTGCGCCCCCGAAGGGGCGCAGGGGGCTTGAGAGTTAGAGATGCGCGCACTCACTTACCTTAGACATGATCCGAGAAGTACTCTTGACCATAAAATGCATATAGAGTCTTTTTTGCCACGGCCCAGTTGAAAAACATGGTGAGGCAGTCGAAGAATATAGATATTCAAATTTACAATGTTCTGCCATAAAAGTGGCCCCCTTTTATTCCCTTCCCCTCCAATACAGCCCTTATTCCCTTTTAAATTCAAAAAGCGCCAATTTAAATTTTCGAAATTTTGACTAAAAAACCATGATACCCCCTGTGGATCGAAAAAATTTATTTTTTCAGAAATAAAAAATGCAATGGTACTGATAAAGAAGCTGCAAGCGGAACAATGCAAAATAAATTTTTAAAACAGATTAATTTTTAAAAATAGCGCGATAAAATCTATTTCATCCGGCTTTCTAGTCCAGTGCGGATTTTTTTTGTTCCGATCCTAAAGAAGCTTTAAAATACAGGCCGGGCACGCCTGGACTGCAAAGCCCAGATCGCCTTGTGGACAGGTCTTTCCCAGGGAAAAAGGATGACTTCTGGGTTGCAGTGACGAATCCCCACCACGGGACTGATCAGGTGGAGGAGATAACTTCATATTCGTGTTTCTCGACCCCGATTCCATGGAAAGCCGCGCGTTTTTTTATTTCTGAAAAAATAAATTTTTTCGATCCACAGGGGGGGTATCATGGTTTTTTAGTCAAAATTTGAAAAATTTAAATTGGCGCCTTTTGAATTTAAAGGGAATAAGGGCTGTATTAGGAGGGAAGGGAATAAAAGGGGGCCACTTTTATGGCAGAACATTGTAAATTTGAATATCTATATTCTTCGACTGCCTCACCATGTTTTTCAACTAAGCCGTGGCAAAAAAGACTCTATATGCATTTTATGGTCAAGAGTACTTCTCGGAATCATGTCTAAGGTAAGTGAGTGCGCGCATCTCTAACTCTCAAGCCCCCTGCGCCCCCTTCGGGGCGCAGGGGGCTTGAGAGCATGAAGCATGCATGAAAAAGCATGCATACCAGAGTTTATTTATGCGGTAGGCCCCAGTATTCAAAACTATGTTCAACATCTTCTTGTTAGTGGCCCTGTGTGATTAGTGCCCCCTTTTATTCCCTTCCCCTCCCTATACAGCCCTTATTCCCTTTAAAATTCAAAAGGCGCCAATTTAAATTTTTCAAATTTGACTAAAAAACCATGATACCCCCCTGTGGTTCGAAAATTTTTTTTTTCTCAGAACCGAAAAAACGCGCGGCTTTCTCATGAAATCGGGTCGAGAAACACGAATATGAAGTTATCTCCTCCACCTGATCAGTCCTCGTGGGACGGCGATTCTGAACTAAGCCGACTTCTGTCTGACTTTTGTCAAAAATGCTTATAATAAGGTAAAAATTATAAAAAAAACAAGGACCATAATTGTTGATGCAAATGAGAATTTGACAAATTCAAATGCGCGCGGGACACTTCTATTTCGTCTTTTACTGTACTTTTTTGAGTCGCTCGAAATAACTCCAAAGATTTTTTCACATTATATATCATTCGATCGCAAATATCGTCAGCTACAAAACATGTTTCAACATATCAGCAGTTTTGTCATTTAGAATTTTTTTTCTTATAATGATTCAAATTAAATTTAATTTGAATCATTATAAGACATTTTTTTCTAAAATGACAAGTTATCGAGGTATACCATTCGACTGAGCAAAAAAAGCTGCACCAGAAATAGCTTTGAGAAAGGGTAACCAGAAACTTTGAGAGTGTTTAGCAAGAATTTCAAAAAAAATTCAAAAAATTTTTTGACGTAAAACTATGTGCTCAAAAGATACAAAATACCAGAAGTCATAGAACAATTTTGTATGAGTTAATTTAGATTGTGTATGCTTTTTCGAAAAAGTCATACGAAATCTAAATTAACTCATACAAATTTTTGTATGACTTTTGGTATTTTATATATTTTGAACACCATAGTCATACCCCAATTTTTAACACCGGATTGGAGTTCAGCGTGTCAATTTGCTTAGAAAACTGCTCTCAAGCATATGAACTGGCTGTCAAATTTCCGAACATTTAAATTTGACGGGCCGTGAAGTGTAAGACTAAGATCAGGACTAAGATGTTGAAATAAAAACCAGTATCCTGAAAGGATTCTGGTCTGAAAACCAGGATTGATTAAGTTACCGCCTTTGACTTCTATTTTACACCCATTTTTTAGCTTTTGCTATTTCTGTTTTGACAGTCTGGTCCCAAATATCGCAAGGATTCCGATTTTGCCAATAGTTTTTCAGAAATTTGAAATTTTTCTTGAATTTTTTTTCAAAAAATTCCTGTTTCTAAAGGGCACGACCACGCTAATAAGAGGTGTGCCCGGGAATTCAATTATTTTTCCTAATCATTCAACTTCTGTACGAAATTTTCAACTTGATTTCTAACAAAACTAGGCATAGAATTTTATTTTAGGTATGTTTTTGTTAGAAACTAAAAAATCAAAAATCCATACACAAGTTCAATGATTAGGAAAAAATTTTAATTCCTGGGCACCACCTCTTATTAGCGTGGGCATGCCCCTTTAACTCAATTTTTTGCTTTTTGAAAAGAAAAAATTTTTAATTTCTGAAAAACGATCTGCAAAATCGTGATCCTTGCGACATTTGGGACTAGACTGTCAAAACAGAACTGGCAAAAAAATTAAAAGTAGGGCGATAAAAAAAAGTGTTGGACTTAATGTGGAACGAACTTTTGTCTTTAACACGAGAAAGGCGGACTGAACCTTTTGACTACCTGGGATTTTCAGACCTGCTGAGCACGAATATCGCAAAATCAGACCCCTGAACTTGTGTGCAAGCCCTTACGAAATATTTTTCACGCATATTTTATAGCACGAATATTTTTTTCACCTCGGTTGTTGAGGTGAAAAAAATATTATTTTGCTTGTAAAAGACAATATAGACCTATTTTTGTAACATTTTCTACCAATTTAAACATTGATTTTTTTTGTCTCGAGCGAAATCTTTTGTCTATCTGAAATTACCTTTTTTCAAATTTAAAGTCAGTTTTAAAAAAATAAGTGCATTTAGCACTACACTTTAGCCACTCACACATTTCGGGCTGAAATCAGGGCAAGAGTTCGGCATACCAACTCCTCACAAAATAAAGTTCTAAGCCCTGTTTTGTGTGTTTTAGGACCTGAAACGTGTACAAAACATTTTTTTAGATGGGAGAAGGCATTTTTCAATTTCAAGCATTAGTGATTCATCTCTCACAAGACCTTTTTCTTCGTCTCTCTCGACGCCCGCCTCTTCAACTGTCGAATAGCAAAGCACACACTTATCTTTTTTGTAACAATGTCCACTAGAGCATTTATGAAAATGAAAGTTCTGACACAATTCCGAAAAGTACCGTAACCCCCTGAATTGGACCAGGGCAAATTTTTCGAAAAAAAAATTGTTTCCGAACTTTGATCTCATGTGTTTTTTGTCAGGTGGATTCATGGTAATAACGATTGGTGTAAAAAAATTTTGAGGTTTAAAATAAAAATTAAATTAACTTAAGGTAGCGAAATACCCTTTTCTAGTCAAAATCCCTCCCCTATTGTCTGTCCTCCTTTAAAGGTCGGTGAGATAAATCTGTTGCCATTCAAGGCAGTTTAAAATAAACTCAGTGAGAAATGCCAAATTAGAACTAATGGCGCGAAATTTTTTATTCAAATTATTTTGCTACTGCTATATCTTCTTGTTTACGATCTCAAACACCATTTCAGTGTATCACAAATACATCTATTGCCATTACCAATGGTTCGTGCTTCAAAACGCAGAGCCTCTCGTCAATTAAAAAAGGAACTAAAATTTGAGGAAGTTCAAAATGAACAGGAATCCATAAAGGTATATTTTTCAAGTTAATTAGTGTTAAGCTAGTTGACTTTCCTAGCTTTTGAAATCTTAGCTTATCGTTTTTTGAAAATCCTTGGTATTCGAAATCAGGGAAATTAAATTTGGTGTGGAACTTCTATCCACAAAAGTGACAAAATGTACCTCAAATGACTTTATTTCTAATTTTCGACCAAATAAAAATTTATATTTTATCTTATTTTACATTAAATTTCTTTGCCACCGCTCTGCGATGATTCTCGCCTGTTTATCTAATTTTTTTAGCTTGATCTGATTTTTTAGAACTTATATTTGTTACCCTTCCTACTTCTTGATACACCTACAGACAGTTTTTTTAGCATTTTAGTTAATTTTCTTAATTTTTTAACTAAATTTGGCTAAACTTCCAGATTTCGAGCCAATCCAAAATAAGTAAACTTTGTCACTTTTGAAGAAAAGGGCTTCATTAGAGGTTATAGAGTGATCAATATAGTCTGGCTCAAACTCTAAGATTACTTTTTTGCATAATAATCAAATTCTGAAAAATATTTTTCTAGAGAAGAAAAGAGATCCTTAGTCGGTCAAAAAGGGACTTATATAAAAATATTTTTAAATGTAAAAATTACATAGAAAGTCTCGGCACTTTTATAGTTCAGAAAGGTTTATTTTATCGTGTGGAGCAGGAAAATGAGCTTGTGAGGTGATTTTAAGTCATTTTTCAAAAAAACCTCAATGGGGCGGTGAGACTTAAGAAGTATCCCAAAAATTGATTTCTAGATCTATAATTCTAAACCCTGGGTCTAAGAATCGGATCAGAAATCTCAAAAACTCGTGTTTTTTTCTAGGAAATCGACTCATTTCTACTTGACAGACGTTTTTCAACCACATCGGTAGATGTGGACATGAAAGAGTTTTATTCAAACGAACTGAGGTTTGCATATTGCTACCTTTTAAAGCAAAATATTTAATCTAAAACATAATTTTAGCTGTTGGAGCGAAAGTAGCAGTGCAAACACAGCCTTGAGCCCTGAATGCTTAGCTTTGAAACTAGACCAATTCTGCGAAAAATTGGCTCATTCGCATAAGAAAGATTATTGTGACTTTGCTGGCGTAGAAATCGAAGTTAGTTGACATTTTAAGAAGGCTGTTAAAATCAATTATTCTCCGACTGATTCACCATATAAATTTGATCTAAAGCTAGGAGTCTTGGTCTTGCACAAGACGAAGTTTGAGCTTATAATTATTTTCGGGTTTTGTCACATTCAAAATTTGACTCAAAGGACACGCTAGCGCAAAAATACAAAACTAGAAAATTTTTCTTAGCGATTGCGTTTTTCATAAAAGTCGGCGACATTATTGATATTTTTTCAAATAAAAACACTACTTTTCACTACCGAAAAAAAATTGCAGAATTTTATTTAAATTTGATTAATAGCATTTGAATAAAAAAAGCAAGACACTCAAAAAGTTGGATATATTTTCAGGGAATTTTTCAAAACAATTAGAAACTTTGATATTTGCTATCCCATTTTTGGCGCTGCTCGAATTTGACCACGCACCCCGTCCCCTTCAAAACCCCTACTATAATATAAACCCTCCCCTTTTAGGTTTAGGAATTAGGATTAGCCTATAGAGTATGGCTTAAACTTCGGGCCTTAGGCTCAGGGCCAAGCTTTAAAAAAAAGGTTTCAGGCACCCTTAAAAAATGATTTGGGGGGGGGGGGGTGGTTATATTTCAGTTATTTATTTTTTCAAGTTTTGTTTAAATTGCTACACTAAATTTTCAACAAAACACAGCTTTAAAACGCTCCACAAATACGTATTGTGTAACTTTTGTCTCGTTTGGGAAGGCCCGGTGAAACGGTTTATTAGAATTTTGTTTAAATTCTAATCAATATCCCTTTATAATATCTAGATCAAATAGTTTGACGATTTCTATCTTTCATTGCTGTTTGAACAAAAAATATTCAGGACAGTATTGACACATTAGGAAGGTTGAGAGATTTGCGAGAAGTTATGAATGAGAGACTCAGCATATTTGACAAAGATGGCAAAACAGATGTCAACTTTGACGGAGCTGCAAGTAAGTTGCATCGACATTTTACAAAATTCAAAAATTCATTTCAGTTGCTGGAGCTAAGGTTGTGGTCGATGAGGGTCCAGCGACAAGGAGCATCACAAGAAAGTAAATTCAATAACTTTTTGTCAACCAAAAGACTAAGTATAAAAACTTCAGGTTGGCTGATGGTACTGGTATTGAAGAATTTGATTTGCTTTACAAAGGCATACCATACGAAGGTAATGAGGTAGGTCAGATTATTTTTTGAGAATTACTAAAAGTGTTGTAAATTTCATTTTTAGATCTTTGTTGCCAAGGAAATTCATGAGTAAATATTATTCGAAGTTTTTTCAAACATCGATGATGTTTTTAGGCAAAGAACTGATTCTATAGGTATATTTGTGTTTTAGTATTTTTTAGTAGTATTTTACTTGTAAATAATTTAGTTGAATCATTTGTTGACTTCCAAAAACAACTCCAGTTCAAACTGCAAGTATTAAATCACGCTAAAAGAAAAGTTGAAATCAGTAAGTTTTGGGAACATTAGTGTATCGGTCTAAGTGTAATGGTCGAGGAAGTGATCGAAATCTTGCACCAATACCTTTTAACCTAGAAATTTTTGATGACTTGGAAAACAGTGCTCCAAATGCTACATAGTACCTCATTTTTCAACAGTGTTTTGTTTTAAATAGCTGAGGTTCGAAACCATATTCATGGTTTCATGAGTTTAGTGCAGGGCTCCAAGTAGGATGACCCAAAATCAGGATTTGGGGTCAAAAATCAGCCAAAAATTACCAAAAATCAGCCAAAAATCAGCCACACATATTGTTAGGTACTTATGCCGTTTAACCGCCAACCAAGCCACCTTCGGGGTCTTGGTTGCTTGGGGTCGAGATACGCACACCCACATACCTTAGACACAAATCACCCGAAAGTGACTCTGGTTGCATAAAACACATGCAAACCAGAGTTTCTTTATGCGATAGACCCCATAAAGTAAAAACCTGTTCAAAATCCATCATTTTTACTTCAATTTGACTCGAAAAAGGCTAAAATTTGGTTAAAAATACTTTAAAAAGATAATCTAGCAGCAAATGGTGGGGGGGGCTATTTTTTTGACGAAATTTAATATTTGTATTCAGAAAGTGTTTAAATATGCTTCTTGCATCGTCTTATTCAGAAAAAATGAGCTCCGGAGGTGTTTTCGGGTCACTTTTCGAAAATTTGGGGGTGAGAAGGGGGTTGGATGGGTTAAACGGGATAAGTATCCATTGTTACAAAATTACTTTATTTGGATAAAGCAACAACAAAACAATACTAAATTCCAATATACAACACTATAGCATAAATGTTTCAATAGAAAAAGCGGAATTTAGCAACTATACCCAAAAATTGTTAGTCGTTTTTATCAATTCTTCATTGAATCAGTGAAAGTCAGCCAAAATCAGCCAAGTTTAGCCGAAATCAGCCAAAATCAGCAAATCAGCCAAAAAAAATCAGCATTGAGGGCTCAGAATCAGCAAATGGCTGATAAATCAGCCATTTGGGAGCCCTGGTTTAGTGCAAAACAAGAAATCTGAACAATTTAATAATTTATGACTTTGATCTTTTTTAAAGGATGGTATTTTTTTCTCACCGCAATTTGATCTTCCCGCAAAATACTTTTTTCTCACCGCAAAATACTTTTTTCTCACCGCAAAAATACTTTTTTTCCCCCGCCAACCTAATTTCTGTCTAAGACCAACCAAATTTTGCATAATTTTGCAAGAATTTGAATTTTTCAGTCAGGAAACAACTTGGATCCCTCAGAATCCCACCCAGAATGGCCAGAAGCCCCTGAAAGTTGGTTTTTTCGGGTTTTACTAAAGGGGGGGGGTAAACTTTTTGCGAAAATTCGATTGGGCGAATCAGAATTCCGGTCCGATCGGCCTAATCGCTCAGAATTCCGCCCTGAACCACTCCAAACCGCCATAAACCTGAAATTCTGAGCGATTAAGCCGATCGGACTGGAATTCTGATCCGCCCAATCGAATTTTCGCAAAAGTTTACCCCCCCCTTTAGTAAACCCCAAAAAACCAACTTTCAGGGGCTTCTGGCCATTCCGGGGTGGGATTCTGAACAATCCAAGTCATTTTCAGGCTGAAAAATTTGAATTCTTGCAAAATTATGCAAAATTTGGTTGGTCTTAGACAGAAATTAGGTTTGCGGGGGGAAAAAAGTATTTTTGCGGTGAGAAAAAGTATTTTGCGGTGAGAAAAAAGTATTTTGCGGGAAGATCAAATTGCGGTGAGAAAAAAATAATTTGCGGTGCATTCGCAGTGTATTTGCGGTGAGAAAAAAATATTATCCTTTTTTAAACTGCGTTTCAAGTAAAATTTAAATTAAACTGCTGTAAACTTTAAGTTAGTTTGCTTCTCCAAAAATTACAAAATGTATAGGATGGGCCGCATACTTCAGTCTATTACGAGACTCAAAAATACCCATTTTATTTTAAAATGAGCGCTAGATTTTATTTATTTATATATTTAACTGATTTACAGGCTCTACTCTTGAGCCATATAGATGACCGAAAAAAATTTTTTGCACGCAATACGAAGAGTTACTGAATTTAGTTTGAAATTTGTCTGATTAAAAATGTCTACAAAAAATTTATGCTCATAAAAAAAAATTCAAAATTTGGATCACTGTTTTTTTTCAGCAGGAAACTCAAAATCCGCTGTCAATCATGATCGTCTATCAAAACGCAATGCAGTTTTAAAAGAAAAAGGAGTAAAAACAAAAGCAGCCATGAATCTTGCAAAAACGCCAAAGAAAAAAGGGAGGATAGATCCACTCGGATTCACCAAGGTGTTAATACGGTCCGATTTATCAAAAATATCTAAAAATTTCAGATCATCGATCACTACGCTTTGGAAGTTGCTTCTGGAATAGTGGATAGAACTAGAAAGTCGAATGGTCGAGGAAGTGATCGAAATCTTGCACCAATACCTTTTAACCTAGACATTTTTGATGACGTGGAAAACAGTGCTCCAAACGCTACATAGTACCTCATTTTTCAACAATGCTTTGTTGTAAATAGCTGAGGTTCGCCTAGTTTTCTCTTCAAAAATAAAATGTGCATATTGGGTTGTACAACATTTTTGCGGCAGCAATGAGACAATCAATACTGTTTGATGAAGCTTTGGTGAAAACTCGTTTTTTTGGAGACATGTACCGTATTTTCTCCAATAGAACGACCCCTAAATGTGAAAAACATGTTTGTGGCATTGTGTTTATGACATATTTGTTGAAGAGCAATTTCAAGGCAAATAACTAACTATTTTGTAGCTCATCTAGATAGTATTATAGCATAATCCTCACATAATAGCATTAAAAAAAAACACAATGCCACAAACACAATTTTTGAATCAAGTGAAGGTGGTCTTTCTATCAGATGAATACGGCACGTGATTTTTCAGTATGATGAAAAAACCTATAATGAAGTTTAAAAACTTACAAACACACACACACTTCTTACGTTATCTTCTTACTTTATCTTAGTTGAAAATTAGTGACCCCGGGGCTACTATTAGAGTAAATGCGGTAAGTGAACGTTTAGTAGGGAAAGCCATCATAAACACGGTAATTTCCATTAAAAGCTTCAAAAATTTTAAAATCAACAAAAAATATGACTTTTCAAGCCAAAAAAGTTTAAATTTTTGACCAAAATGGAAGACGGGGGGGGCAAATGAAATAAGTACCAAATCATCAAGTACATAAAAGTTAGGTTTGTCTTCCGTGATTTGTACCATGACAAGGTATTGAAAAATCAGAAATTTTGCAGCTAACCACCTAAATTCTTTTGGCTGTAACCTTCTGTTGCATTTTATTTTTTTCGGGGTTATTCTTGAAAAAATTAAATATTCTCTTCTTTTATGAAAGCAACTTTATTTTAAAATAATATAATTATATGGACAAACTCTTATGGCTTAACGCAAGAACTCAAAGGTCTACAATAATTAATTATAATCGTATTTTTCTGCAAATACCATTTTTTTCATTAAATCAACCATCTGTCGCAATGTTTGAGGGTCATTTTTAGCTAAAATAAGATAATTAAAATAGGGGTGATCATAGTTGTGCATCTCCGAAAAACCACCACCGCCGCCGCCGCCACCGCCGCCGGCGGTCAAAATCTTGCTAAATTTCACCGCCGCCACCGCCGCCACCGCCGCCACCGCCGCCGCCGCAGCCTATTTACTCCGCCGCACCGCCACCGCCGCCGCCGACCTCATTTTCAGCCGCCGGCGCAGCCGCCGCCGCCGGCGGCACCTTATATTTTGCCGCCGCCGCCGGCGGCACCTTATATTTTGCCGCCGCCGCCGGCGGCACCTTATATTTTGCCGCCGCCGCCTGGCGGCGCGCCGGCGGTGGCGGCGGCGGCGATCCAACTATGGGGGTGATACTTTCATTATCTTGGTCAAAAGACTTTCCAACCCGTCCGAAATGTTTCTAACAAAGTTTTTTGATTTTTTAGATTATTAAACGCTAAAACGCAACGTAAAAAATATTTTATGCAGGTAAAATCATTTTTTACAAAAAAAATTACTGAAACATTCGACTTTTATACGTGTACTTTTGGAACCCCAAACCTTTTCTCTTTTTGGAATTTTCAGTCAAAATCTTTTTTCGCTTGAAAATGACAATAAGCACTTGATAAAATGATTTTTTTCCTTCAACAATGTCAAAATTTCCCTTTTCACCTTTCCCCAAAACGACAAATTCCGACAACGGTTTATTTATCCTACGATGTGTTAAGCATTTAAAAAGTTATCGTATTCCGCGCCCTCTCAAAATACCGTAAAACCTCTAATACCGGGTGCGAGAAAAGTCTTTGGACAACTTTCAAAGCCTTTTATCTCAGCATTTTATAATTATATCTGTAAAAAATTAATGCCAATTTGTAGCTCTGAATCTCCTCTTTCAAATGACATATTACACTTATCTTGATTATTTCAGATAAGTCACTATTTGGCTCCAAACATTAATCTGGTCATTATGAGAAGTTTACCAGCGTTTTAATGACTTTCAGTGATCAAATTTTTTATTGAACTTTATACATCGATACAATATTGTATCGCCATTTTGTAGCGCAACTCAGGACTATAAAACATATGTTGCAAAATGGTTTTTCGAAATTTAAGTGTTGAGATATGGCTTTTTGGAAAAAATCAATTTCCTTAAAATGACAAAAATCCGAAAAATTAGGAAAACTTGCATTTTAAGGAAATTGATTTTTTCCAAAAAGCCATATCTCAACACTTAAATTTCGAAAAACCATTTTGCAACATATGTTTTATAGTCCTGAGTTGCGCTACAAAATGGCGATACAATATTGTATCGATGTATAAAGTTCAATAAAAAATTTGATCACTGAAAGTCATTAAAACGCTGGTAAACTTCTCATAATGACCAGATTAATGTTTGGAGCCAAATAGTGACTTATCTGAAATAATCAAGATAAGTGTAATGTGTCATTTGAAAGAGGAGATTCAGAGCTACAAATTGGCATTAATTTTTACAGATATAATCATAAAAGTGCTGAGATAAGAGGCTTTGAAAGTTGTCGAAGGATTTTTCTCGCACCCGGTAATAGCCCCCTCTCTCCCCCCCCCTCTCTCTCGTTCAAAAAATCGGGTTTTGTGGCATTGAGTTTTTGATTCAATTTTGAATACTGTTTCATGCAAGTTACCACCCATTTTGTAGCCAGTGATATGAGATACCGAGTGCGTGGTAATTTGCCTGAGACAACTTTTAAAAAGTGGGAAAAACATAATGCCAAAAACACGATTTTGAATAGGGGGGGGGGCTATGGTTGTCAAAAAATACAATTTTGTAAGCAAGACATACAAAGAAGATACAAAGTTTGACTAATCTTTTTTTGTCTTTTTATCTATAATTTTGCCTAAATCATCTTTCGCGGTGAAAAGTAAAGTTATGCAGGAAACACAGCTTTACAACTTTGCTTTTTACTGCGGAAAAAAATTTAGACAAAAATAAAGATAAAAAGACAAAAAAAGATTAGTAAAATTTTGCATCTTTTTTGTATGCCTTGTATATTTATACAAAATTGTATTTCTTGACAACCACGGGGGGGCGGCTATTATTAGAGTTTTCACGGTAACTGTAAACAAAATAAATAATAGGGTAGACTCCCTTGTTCTCTGCCCCCGTAAAAGCACTCAAATACATGTTTTTCTATATATCTTTTTTGGACAAAATTTTTTTGGCATTGGGCTCCAAAGATAAAAGGTACCGATGGGCACTTGTTTACCTTTTTTTAAATTTTACCTTGTTTTTTACTAGAACTCAGCAAAAAGAGATTCTACAACAGGGCTCTTAGATTTTTTTTCAGAAAAGGACATTTGGGCGAAAAGGGAAATTTTGACCATTGTTGAAGGAAAAAAATCATTTTATCAAGTGCTTATTGTCATTTTCAAGCGAAAAAAGATTTTGACTGAAAATTCCAAAAAGAGAAAAGGTTTGGGGTTCCAAAAGTACACGTATAAAAGTCGAATTTTTCAGTAATTTTTTTTGTAAAAAATGATTTTACCTGCATAAAAATATTTTTACGTTGCGTTTTAGCGTTTAAAAAAAACTTCGTTAGAAACATTTCGCACGGGTTTGGAATACGCCAACCGTACCGTTATCTGGAGTTCTGAAAAAAATAAAAAGCACCATGATCCGAAATTCCTGCTCTAGTCAGAATGTGCCAAAAGCAAGGCTCTGTTGGATAGTAGATGGATGGCGCATTTAAGATGTGCATTTCCAGTTTTTCCTTGGTTCTACTATTATTTGCAGGAGATAATTTTGGTTCTAGCTTTCCTCCACCAAAAAGGAAAGCGTACGAACAGCAGCTGGCAGCACTCATGAATTTCTGCAAAAGTTAACAATCACTTAACCCATTTATGCATACTGGTCGAAAATTCGACCAGTGAACGTCTTTTTTACTTTTTTTAGATGTGCCTCTCACGAATCTTCATGAACCTCATGAATCTCCTCACGAATAGCTTTTTTAGAAATTTTTGATTATGAAAAAGTTTAAGAAAAAGAGAAAAAATTCAAATCCCCGTGTTTCCTCTAGTAGGAGCACCCGCTCTAATAAGCGCACCCCCTGCCACGGTTTGCATGAGCTCACAACATCGTGAGCTCATCCTCATGAGGACCGATTCTCACGTGAGCTCACCTCACGTGAGGAGACGTTTTTGAAATTCTCACAAAACCTCATATTTCATGAGCTCATGTCGTCCTCATCCTCATGAGGTTGAGGACAAGTTTTGGGGTCAACTTCGGGTGAATGATTAAAAAATAAGTGCACCGGTGCGCTTATCAGAGGAAATACGGTCATTTTCTTAGCATTCTGCTTTTACTTATTTTTTTCTAAAAAAGTTTTTACTCAAAATATAGCTGATACAATATGCTACATTTTGAGTGGTGACTCGGTCAGGTATTTCGCAATAAAAGTAGGTCGAAAACATTTCCTCCCAAAACAGTTAACAAAGGACAAAAACTAATTCTTGAAACTTGTCAAAATCTCGAGGTTTTATCATCCTAATTATTTTTGACTGCATTTTCATAATAAAACCAGTCATTTTACACTTGTAAATGACCATTTTAATTCAAAGAAAAAACTTGATTTTTCAAAAATTAATTTAAGAAAAAATAGGTTAACAACCATGTTCACGCGTTCTAAATCGGTCCCCGCCAATTCAAAATTGTTTCCTAATTATTGATCGTCTTTCCGGTATTTTAAACGGGCATGTCTAAATTTTGCGGCAAATAGTCGGAATTTTGCCATGAAAAATCGGAATTTTAGGCTGGAACGCACAATTGCGCAGTGGCTCTGAATGACTCCAAATCAAGTTTTCTCAACGTTTTAGCATCTGAAAACGTGTGGAAAGCATGTTTTTAAAGCAAGGTCGACCATTTTTGACCTAAATTTGATTTTTCACTTTGGGGGACCAAGGTAAACCAATTGGAGAGGCTACCTGTATGTTCTATTATTCATTTTTTACCGACTTTTTTCACTGGAGTTGGGCAAGAAGAGATTCTCTATACATTTGTGATCAAAAGTACTTCTCGTAATCATGTCCAAGGTAAGTGAGTGCACGCATCTCTAATCCCTTGGGGTCCAGGGGGCTTGGTGGCTTGGGGTTGAGAGACAGTGCGGTCAGAGCCAGTGCGTAATAGTGCAGTTTAGCCGAATTTTGTAGTAAATAGGCGGAATTTCGCCACCAATTTCTCTTTTTTGGGCGAGAATTTTTCCGATGCATATTTTCACTTAATCCATGGGTCCTGAATCGGATTTTTTGAAGTTTTAAGCTAGGTAGCGATGATGAAAAAAAAAATTTACCTGTACCAGCAATTTAAATAATTTGTCGATGTCTAAATTTGTACAAGCACCAACAAGCAAACACAATTCTCTAGATTGGTTATTAGGCAGAGGTTTGGAGTTGAGATAGTCCACCAAGTCTTCAATATTAACCTCTATTGTTCCATATACCGGCACTATTAATCGCTGGCATTGCTGCAGTTGATAAAAGTCAAGAAGGGAAGCCGAAGGAATCAAGGGTCTATATTCTCCCACATTCCTCTCGCATATTTTGTGAGTATACCACTCTTTTCGCTTCAAAAACTTTTTTAAGATGTAAATAGTGGGTATACGTGCAAGTTTAGTTGGATGACGAGCACTTTGGCCAAGGCAAAGACTGGAAGTAGTTCTGCAGGTAGATCCACATAATACATGGTGACTTCGAGCCGCTGGCCTTCCCACAAATGACTCAACTGCAAAATTTTGGAAATAAATTGGCGGCTGGATTTGGTGGAAGCAGGTTCCAGAAAGACAATATCTGTCTGCTTCACCCTCAAAAATTTGGACAAGAGCAGAGGGTGAAGTTTATGGAATTTTCTCCGCCAGCAAATATCAGTGCCGGGCACAGTAAGGTTTGTTGGAGTAATAATAGGGGATCCGGTCCAACCTGGTATTAGAAGAGGTCCACGCGACGGTCCAGTAATATGACCGTAAATGCACACTTTGCGACCGTTTTTCACCTCGTTGCGGCCATTAGTGTAGCAGTCGCCAAAAGCATCTAGGTAAACATACTTCAGACATATATATGGAGGATGGTTTTGGAAGAAATGTTGGATAAAATCGTTAACTGTATGATTCACAGTTTGTAGAAGAATTAACTCTTTGCGTGAAAAATAAGAAAATATTTGATAAAACTGGTCATTAGATGAAATTGTCATATTTGGTTGGAATTAGAAAAAGCAAGTGAAAAAGAAAAACTAAAATTTTGTGCGATTTTTTTTATCTGTGTTATCTAAATGAAGGATAAAATCTCGTAACTGTTTAAGTGAACTACAGTCGACGCTCGATATAACGAACCTCCCGAAAGTTCGTTCCCACCTTGGGTCCAACACTTTTTAACCTCGATTTTTCAAATTGTTTGCCAGATGTCTTTGGCTAGTCCAGTGCAAAAAATCGCAAGGATTCTGATTTTACCGGTCGTTTTTGTAAATGGCAATGGTTTTGCTAAAAAGACCCGCGCCACTCGATGCAACGAACCCCTATTTTCAAAAAAGGTGTTCGTTATATCGAACGGCGCGGGTCTTTTTGGCTAAACTGTTGCCATTTACAAAAACGACCGGTGAAATCATAATTCTTGTGATTTTTCTGATTAGACTGACGAATCAGATTCGGTAAGGTAGAGCTAAAAAAAGTGTCGGATCCTAGGTGGGAACGAACTTTTGGGGGGTTTGTTATATCGAGCGTCGACTGTATAAGGTTGTTTCTAAAATTTCCTTGTGACTTCTACAGTTTATGTCAAGAAATTTCATAAATTTTCAAAGGCCATAATTTTTTTTGTGGTCCGAAGTTCAAAATTCTGTCGATCGACGCAGAAACGCTTGAGAATTTTTTCGGTATATAGACTAAAAACACGATTTTTGCTTGGTCAGTTCTGTGTTTTAGTTGCCGGTCTGTGGATGGCCTCCGGATGGGTAAGACCCAAACCACAGGAAGGGCCAAGCAAAAATCATTTTTTGAGTTTATACACCAAACAATTTCTCAAGCAATTCTGAGTCGTACCTGCGTTTATGGCTCATTTATAAATGTTGTCGTCGTCGTTGGCATTGCATTTTTCATAAATAGGTAGTCGTTGTCGTTGGCGAAAAAACGGTTTTATAAAAAAAAATTCCAACGACAAAGTGAGCCATTACAGAATTTTGAAATTCGGACTACAAAAAGTTATGGCCTTTCAAAATGTATCAAATTTCTTGACACCTCCTGTATTTTGACTTGTTTGGGCTTTCACATGATTTCCTCTTTTCTTGTGATCTACCATTTTTCCTCTAATAGGCCCATCTCTTCTAATAAACCCACCCTCAACTTTGAGGGTCTATATGTCGGGGCAGAGAAAATATTTTGCAATTTTTTTTTTGCGTTTTTATAAATCCCACGAGCTCTACCAATTTCACTTTTTGGATTTTTGTTGAACCTAGATAAATCTCCAAATGTTTCTAATAAACCCACCTCCTAACCCACCGGTGGGTCTATTAGAATTAGATTATAGCAATCTTCTTCAATTTTTGAACATCCGCAGACTTGTCTGATTTTTTTCAGTAGACTTGGAGGGGGGGGGGGTGGCTCAAGTTCGATTTAGCCAGATCCTGGCAAACAACAAAACCATTTTTGGCTAACTTTTTTTTAAAACAGAAGTATATTATTGTGCAAACAAGCATTTGTAGATCTTGTAAACAAACAGTGCAGATATTCAATAATAGCACTGTGCTCCAAGACTGTTCAGTGGCCCAGCGAGAATGACTCACGTTTACAAGAAATTGTATTTCCCTCTCTGCTTTTTAATGCACAAAATTGGGAGGGAAAAACAAGTTAGAGAAAGCTGGACAGCAGTTACACGTAGTAAATAAAAACTGATGTACTTTTTCAATTTTTGGTCTTCTTTTTTTATATGACTAATGTAAGCCGCGACAGAAGGAAAAATTGAACAAAGAATAGGATTAATTTTATTCTTTTCAATTTTTTTGTGGAACTTGAATTGGCTTTTTTTAAATTACATACAAAGGTGGAGAATTGTTCTACATTTTCTTGCAAGCCAAGAATATTGTTTTAGTGAATAAATAATAAATTTAATTTAATTTACTGAACGGTTTTTAAATAAAATTTGTGTTTTTTTTGAGAAAAAGTCAAATGTGATATTCACTAGTGATGTCTACTTTATATATTTCAATTGGTAATGTGAAAGGACCGTAAAAATATGCTCTGAAGAATATGACCGTATTTCTGTTGTTTTTTTGCGTTTTCGGCCATTTTTGAGGGGAAACGTGATTTTTCAATATGTCTAAAAATTAGTCCGGACTCTATAGCAGTTTTCGGTGAGAACTTAAAAAATGCACATCAAAAAATTTTTAGCGAAAGTTACAGCCCTTTTTAAGACATATTTGCATATTGCATTTTGAATTTGCGACAAATTTAAAAATACTGAGAGGGAAGGGGGGGGGCTACTGTAGGTGGTATTTAATTTCGCCGCCTAATTACTGAAAAATGCCCCCTTATCAGAAATTGAAAGTTTTTTTTCTTTATTTTCAAGCTTATTTTCAAAAAAATTCAACAATCGTGTAGCCTAGAATCTTAGCATTCTAACGAGCTATCAGACTCTATTGAATAATTACGGAAATCTACAGATTTATGAGTTGGTATGAAGTAACTTTTACTTTCTTCAATTCATTCAGTAAAGTTTGATAGCTGGATAGAAAGCTGAGATCTTGGGCTACATGATCGTTGAAAATTTTTTAGAAAAGAAATTTAAAAATCAAGAAAAAAATGAATTTAAAATTAGGGAGAATTTTTCAGCAAATAAGGAGGCATTTTTCAGGGGCGTAATCATTCTGCCAATGAAACTTTTGCCAATGAGATCTCTTTGCCAATGGTATGTTTTTGCCAATAGCTTCTTTTCTCAAGTATTGTTATTTCCTTGTCTGGCAAATTACCACTCATGTAGCCAGTGATATGAGCTAGAGAATGAGTGGTATTTTGCTGTATAAGGGAATAAGAATACTTAAAGGGGGAGTGTATCTCTTGTCCGTATCTGGTCCCGCATGGAAATCATTTAAATTCAAATTAAACCACTTTCTAAGCTTGCTGGTTCGAATCCCCATGGTTGTGAACTTTATTTTTTGATATGTTATTTAACATTTACAATAATAATTGTCAGGGTCTTGCGACTGAGCTAGATTATCAGGCATGATTTTACAAGCATAATAGTTAAGCTGCAGTTAAAACCAAGAATAGAAATTTGACTCTCGTCCAAAAATCGGTAATATTTGTAAATCAAGCGATCCGATTCCTGAAGTAATTTTGACATAATGTCTACCGTATATCTTCTAATAAGGACCCATGGGGCCTTATTTTTCAACCCCTCTTTGGAGTGGGGTCTTAATAGAAGGTGGGGCCTTATTAGAAGATATATTAGAAGATATAATATTTAATGACGATTTTTTTATGAGGTAGCTTGCGTATTTTTGAATCTAGAAAATGGCTATCACCCTTTAAAAAGTAACAAAATAACCGATAGATAAAATAGACATAAACCGAAAGATATGGTTTCTGGCTGATTTTGCAAATTTAAGACAGTTGTTGACTAAAAAAGCAATCCCGGAAATCTTTGCCGATCGATTCGTCAATATTTTTAGCATGAATTCAGCTCAATCGCTGAAAAACTGCGAACAAAATAAAGTTAACAACCATGGGCATTCGAACCAGCAAGCTTAGAAAGTGGTTTAATTTGAATTTAAACGATTTCCATGCGGGACCAAATAGGGACAAGAGATACACTCCCCTTTAAGAAAAGAAGCTATTGACGAAAACATACCATTGGCGAAGTGATCTCATTGGCAAAAGGACTTCGCCACATTTGTCAGTAATTAGGGTGCGAAATTAAATATTACCGCTGCTATTAGAGGCTTTACGGTGTTTTGAAAGTGTGCGGAATAGGATAACTTTTCTAAACGCTTAACACATCGTAAAAAAAAAATGGATCATTGTCGGAATTTGTCGTCTTGGTAAAAGTATCACCCTATTTTAATTATCTTATTTTAGCTAAAAATGACCCTCGGACATTGCGATAGATAATTTATTACATAATTTTTTTTAACTATTTTATAATAATCAAGTGTTCTAGTTCAAGAAACCAGACAAACCACAACTATCTTTTTTCTCTGCTACTCTGTTGCTGTGTGTGCAAGCCTAGAAAGAGTATTTTTTCTCTTTCCTCTTTTCTCTTTCACAAATAAGTAGTAGTGAGAAAAAAGTTTTGTTTGGCTGTCTGGCTATTAGTTTAACCTTGTTGATTTTCTTTTCCTTTCTTGCAACCATGTTCCCTTTTTTCATCATTTTTTTGGTCATATAGTTTGCAGCAGAGTGCTTTTGTGTTCCCTTATCAGTTGTAGTAGATGTGTTAGCGCCTAAGTCGTGTTTATATCCATCATATTGATTCTTGCTTTTGTACACTTGTTTTATTCATATTTTCGAAGCTTTGGCACAAATCTCTAATAAACTTGTTTCCCCGATATAATTTTCAAAAAAAAAATCTTTACCAAAAGGCAACTAATTCTTCCTGCGTATTTGAAAAAAAAAACTCATTTTAGCATTTTTGTCTAAAACATGTGAAATTATTGAACATGAATATCAGCGAAAAAGTATTACATAATTGAACATCAATTGACCAATAGCACAGACGTATCCATGGGGGGGGGCTAACCGGGTTAAAGCCCCCGCCTCCTGAAATTTTTAATTTCATTATACAAACACCATAAAAGCCGAAAACTGTGTAGGTAAAATGACCTTTGGGGCTTTAGCCCTCCCCCCCCCGGAAATGTTTTCTAGATGCTCCATTTTGTGACAACATTTTTCCAAAAAAATTTAGAATGTTATCTATGCACTTTTTTCATTTCTGTGCTGCTAGATTTTCTCCTCATTTTGTAAAAAAGCCTTCAAATGTGAGTTAAACAGCCAAAAAAGACTAGAGTTTAAAAAAATTACGAAAATTTCCAACTGAATATTTTTCAATTTGTGAAGACGGAAAATTTTGCTCGGAAAATGTTAGAAAAATTTTACTTTAACAAACCTAACTTCAAGTAAACATTAATTTTGTTGCTATGTAATGTGGTTCCGCAAATAGAGAACGATGATCGATAAATTTTTTTGTGCATTTTGGTGAAAACTTTGATTTAGTTTTGATGGGGGCGACTTACTTAAAAAGATCTCCGTGTTTTTGAAAGCAACTTGTACTTTTTGCCTTTTTCCTGTGTAGTTTATGTTTTAAAATGTGGAAAATATTTCCGTAATGAATGAGTCTATTATAGTGTGCATTTGCGCCTCAAGCATTGGTACAGAAGAAAACATTTTCTATCCTTTTACATTATGTAATCAATGTCATCAAAGCTTTGGTTACCTCTCTGTTTTTATTGCTTGCGAATATTATGCTCCAACTCTGCGCCAGACTCGCCTGACCTTCCCGCTTTCAAAAGAAACAGACTGCCGATAACCCAATTAGAGCAGGACAACATTTCGTAATAACTAAGTTCTTTTTTAATGATTCTCTTTTTTTTGGTAATCCTCAGTATTTAGCGGAAATTGAAAAAATTGCTTGTTTCAAGTTGCCAAATAAGGCAAATTTAGCCTTCCGCTCTAAAAACTTTTGGATTGAAAGGGAAGCCATTTAGGTTTGAAAAAGTGGCTTCCATTGCGAGTGTTCACGTGTTTTTGGCCCAAAATGGAGCGCAGGTTCAATCCCACATGGTGGCACGCTATTTTTATTGGCTTGTTTGACCAGCTCTATATGTAATTTGGATCGCTGATTCCGAATCTGGCGTCAAAAAAGTCGAATTACTCCTAGAACTGGTCAAACAAGCCGAAAAAACTAATCCCCCCCGCACCCCAAAAAGCGGGGGGGAGGCCACCCTACAAAATACTTTCTCCCAGTAAATTACTGAAAACTACCAGTAACTTTAAAATCACCGAATTTATTGGGAAATTTCAGAAATTCACTGGGAGAAATTTACTGGTAGACAAGTGTATTTTGTTTGGAATTCAAATTTACAAGTAAAAAGTAGTAATTTACTGGGTGAAACCATCCGATGCCATTTTAAATATCAAAGTAGTGCCTCAATTTTTTTCGCAAAAATTTCAAGAAGAGCCCAGTAGTCAGTCAGCATTTAAAAAGATTATATTACTTGGAACAAGTTTTTTATGAATCCAATCCATCATTTCTCAAAGTAACTTTTTGCGTTCAACTTGGTTCTAAACAAAGTACAAATTGTTTTAAAAATTACAGGTCGGAACCCTGATTTACACCTAAAACCTAGAGGTCGACCTATATTTTTCTGATTTTCGGTGTTCAGGAGGGGGGAAGGGTCGTTTGAAACAAATACATGGGTAAGGATAATATTTTTAGGCGATGTCCATATAAATTGCTAAAAATATGGCCACGAAATTCTGAATTTTGCCGTAGATTTGTGTTCGCAGTACCGTAGCGTACTATTTTGTCTAAATTTAGAATTATACGGCCCAATTTTAAAATTCTATGGCCAATTTTCAGTTTTTGGGCAAAAATAATACTACCCGTTTTTTGTACAGTTTTGCCATCAACTATCTGTAATCTCATCTGATGTTATATTAACTATTTTTTGTTCTTGTCCGTGTTCATCAATGCGTCATCTAGGCAGCAATAGTGCTGGCTACTCCTTATATAAATATTTTGACCGCCTCTTGTGCATTCAGCTCAAATATGTGGGGGAGTAGGGCCTGTTATGGAATTGTTCTTCACATTCTTTTGCCTCCCTTGTTTCTTTTGATTGCCAAACCCATATATGTTCTTTTGCGGGTTTAGTGCTACTACTGATTTGGCTACGACCAGTCACCGTCCTAACTGTGCTCTGATCCAACTAATAGATAAGGCAGGTGGACTCTGACATATCTTGTCTTTTTATTCTTTTTTCAAAAGTTTTTGCAATATAGGTAACATTTGTGACTATTTATTTTCGGATGACTATCAACTTGTGACATTATATTGGGCAGTACTTTTCTTAGATTAAACGTTTTCTGTCTCGGCTTTAAACTATCTCAAATTTAATAAAATTTGAAACTGCATGTTCTTTCTGTGGTTTTAGCTGAATATATGGCTCGGAACTCAAAATTTTATAAAATAAAGGGCATTTGGTTAAGAAAAGCCATTTTACCCAGTGCTTTTTGGGGTTTGAGTACCAAGCCCTCTCTCTTTTTCGGCCATTTTTATGTCAAACTGGAGGATTTCTAAAAAAATTACTTACAAACTTAGAATCAAAATTCTCTGTGAAATGTTATCACTCAGAAAAAAAAATTATGCAATGGATAGCCTTGATTACGTGCAACATTTTCAGCTATTATACGTCTAGCGGGTACATAGATTCGAACAACTACCAACCATAAATACTTCAAATATTAGATGTGCGCATGTAGTCGAAAATCAGTTACTTTCAAACATTCGAAAATTGTCAAAGAGGAAGCATTTTGACACCGTTCTTTTTTCAATCGTGTTCTTCGTAAAATTCTACACCAAAAGCCTTACTTGATACACGCGAGCCTGACAGTGTTAATCACATCCTCAACTGTTCGAAGTAGGTTGCCTGAATCTTTTTCCTCTTTTTGACGTTAGTTTAGCTAAAAAGGCTGGTCGAACAGGTAGATTTTTATGATGTTACTACCTTATTTTGTAAATTTGGAACTCAGATAGTTGTGCAAAAATTTGTGCTTGAAAAAATGTTTAAATTCAATAATTTTGCTCACTGTAAGTTGGTTCTACTGTATGGAAGGAAAAAAATTGGCTACACTTCCACCTCGATCCAACACACTTCGGTTTTGCCATTTTCCTTGCCGATACTAAAATTACCACTTGCAACTATAGCCCAACACCTCAATCTCAAATTTTCAATAAAAAATAAAATAATATAACAAAGTGCAAAAAGTGGTGTGAACGGAGGGGATTCGAACCCCGCCTCCGAAGAGACCAGAGCCTTAATCTGGCGCCTTAGACCGCTCGGCCATCCGTCCTCATGTTGTTATTGAGAAAATAACACTACAGATTGAATGGAATATTAGAGAATATAAGAGCAGTATTTTTTTCTCAGTCTTTATTACACAAAAAAATTCTTGTCCTAGTATGTCGTTACAGCCATCCTAGTAAATCCTTTCTCCCATGTTTTTGGCCAAAATTACCCACCAAATCATTACAGTTTGCACGGATAAGAAAGTTTCAGTTAGACCTCGTTTATCCGGCATCCCCAAAAGTTCGATCCCGCCCAGGATCCGAACTTTTTTAAAACTTGAATTTCGAATATTTTTGCAAGTTCTTTTTTAACAGTGTGGTTTCAAATATCGCAAGGATTCCGATTTGGCCGATCGTTTTTTTAAAAAATTAATACGTTTGACTGTCGAAAAAGCAAAACCTCGATATAAGGTCACCTCTTTTGAAAACAGGGTGACTTCATATCGAGGTTTCACTTTTTTAAAGCCAAACGTATTAGGTTTTTGGAAATGATCGGCAAAACCAGAATATTTGCAATATTGGGACCAGACTGTTCAAACAGAACTTGCAAATATATTCAAAATTAAAGTTTAAAAAAATGTCGGACCCTAGGCGGGAACGAACTTTTGTGGTGACCTTATATCCAGGTTCGACTGTATTTAAAAAAAATTTGATTGTGTTCTACTGTGTAAAGCTATATAAAAAAGTTTTTCGGGTGCTTTTTCGAAAACTTTATCATTTTGCCATTAAGACTGGCAGACTTCGATATCTGCTGTATCAGTGCTGAAGTCGTTTTGTGGTTTCTGCTTTCTGGGATTTGGGCTCTCTGTTTATGTTTTTGTAATTTTTATGTGTTTTTGGAAAAAAGTTTTTGATTTTGAAAAAAAAAGAATTTTTGATCAATTTTACATAAAAAATTAAAAAAAATTAAAATTTTGACCCGAGTAGCGAATATCCCCCTCCCAATTTTTTTTTCTAAAACTTAAAGGAGGGGTGAAAGCTGTTAAGGAGATAGTCTCGACACGAACAGATTAGTACTAGTTTACTAGAAGGCGCCGCCCCGCTACGCGGCGCATAACCGGAGTAGCCGTGACATATCATGCTGTGTACCGCCATGCTATCTTCTTCTGGTACCCATCCTGGCGGTTCGCGTGTGCCCACGTGGTCTAGTGCCCATTCTGATGGTTCGGAAGTGCCAACGTGAATCAGACGCCATCCTTGTGATCCGGGATGACACCCACCTGGTGGTTCCGACCCGATCCTGGTAGTTAGAGGCCGATTTTGGTGGTTCGTGTGTGTCCACGTGGCTTGAGGCCTATACTGGTGCTTCCAGCACCCTTGTGGTGGTCCGACCTGACCACCTAGCGACTCCCAGCCCACCTACGTACCGTTCCAGACAACCTACCTTCTTTACCAGGCCACCCATCTACCTACCGAGCAACCTAGCTACCCTAGTTTTCCAACTACCTACCCCACTGGCCACCTACATACCCTACCTGACCATTTACCTATCTTAGCTGGACCTAAATGCCATATAAAGGTAGCTACCTATTCCACCTGGCCACTTATCTTAACTACCAGCACACCTACCTTAGCCACTTACCTAACTTGCCTGACCACTCATTTACCCTACCAGGCCACCTACCTTCCTTGTCTGACCAACCACCTGACCACCTTTGCTGGCGCCGATAAGAGACCAATAGGAACTACCTACCTTAGCCGACTCGACCACTTAACTATCCTACCCGACCACATACCTAACTTATCAAGCCACCTAAATACCCTCGGTAGCCACCTGCCTACCCTACCCGGCCATCTACATAATCTATCTGGCCACTTAAGCACCCTAGCAGGCCATCTACATACCTTACCTGGCCACATACACACTCTACCATGTCACCTTCTTACCCTACTTATCTAACCTATCAGCCCACCTACCTAGCCTACCAGGCCACCTACATATCCTACCACGCCATGTGGTTTAGCGCTGATATTAGTGGTTTTAGTGTGCCCACGTGGTTTGAGCCCCATCCTGGTGGTTTGGCGCCGATATTAATGGTTTGGTTGTGTGCACGTTGTTTGGGCCCCATATTGGTGGTTCGGGGTGTCTACGTGGTTTGAGCTCCATCCTGGTTGTTTGGTCCCGATATTGGTGGTTCCGGTCTGCCCACGGCTTCAGCCCGATCCCGGTAGTTTAGCGCTGATATCAGTGGTTTGAGTGTGCCCACGTGGTTACGTGGCCCATCCCGGTGACTTGGCGCCGATATTAGTGGTTTGGGTGTGTGCGCATTATTTGGGCCCTATATTGGTAGCTCGTGTGCCCACGTGGTTTAGCCTCATTCTGGTGGTCTGGGCCCGATCCAGGTGGTTTGGATGTGCCTATATGCTTTAGCCTTCTTTTGTTGGTCTGGGCCAAATCCTGGCGGTTCTGGTGTGCCCACGTGGTTTGAGCTTCATCCTGGTGGTTTGGGCCCATTCTGGTGTTCTGGGTCCAATCTTGGTGCTTCGGGTGTGCTCACATGGTTCTAGCCACATTCTGGATGTCTGGGCCCGATCCTGGTGCCACCACGGTGTCCTATCAGGCAACCTACCTACCCTGCTGGGAATCTACCCACCCCACCTGGCCACCTAGGTACCTTACCAGGCCACCTAGGTACCTTACCAGGCCACCTAATTACCCTAACCGGCCACCTACCTACCCTACCAAACCACTTACCCACCTACCAGGTCACCTACGTACCCTACCTGGCCACCTACATACCTTACTGGGAATCTACCTACCCCACCTGGCCACCTAGGTACCCTACCAGGCTGTCTAGTTACCCTAACCGGCCACCTACCTACCTACCAGACCACTTACCCACCCTACCAGGCCATTTGACTACCCTACCAGGCCACCTACGTACCCTACCTGGCCACCTACATACCCTATCAGGCAACCTACATACCCTGCTGGGAATCTACCTACCCCACCTGGCCACCTAGGTACCCTACCAGGCTGTCTAGTTACCCTAACCGGCCACCTACCTACCCTACCAAACCACTTACCCACCCTACCAGGTCACCTACGTACCCTACCTGGCCACCTACATACCTTACTGGGAATCTACCTACCCACCTGGCCACCTAGGTACCCTACCAGGCTGTCTAGTTACCCTAACCGGCACCTACCTACCCTACCAAACCACTTACCCACCCTACCAGGTCACCTACGTACCCTACCTGGCCACCTACATACCTTACTGGGAATCTACCTACCCCACCTGGCCACCTAGGTACCCTACCAGGCTGTCTAGTTACCCTAACCGGCCACCTACCTACCCTACCAGACCACTTACCCACCCTACCAGGCCATTTGACTACCCTACCAGGCCACCTACGTACCCTACCTGGCCACCTACATACCCTATCAGGCAACCTACATACCCTACTGGGAATCTATTTACCCCACCTGGCCACCTAGGTACCTTACCAGGCCACCTAGGTACCTTACCAGGCCACCTAGCTACCCTAACCGGCCACCTATTTACCCTACCAGACCACTTACACACCCTTCCAGGTCACCTACGTACCCTACCTGGCCACCTACATACCTTACTGGGAATCTACCTACCCCACCTGGCCACCTAGGTACCCTACCAGGCCACCTAACTACACTACCAGGGCACCTACTAACAATAAACTTAACTAACTAATCCTTTCGAGACCAAATAATGATGGTTGTTACCACCTAGATTCGAACCATTTTGCATGCCTTGGTCCCCCAAGGTAATCCAAAAATGACCCGAAATTGCCTTGGTCCCCCTGCGGTTTTTGACAACTTTGAAGTGGCCGTAACTTTTTTTTCACTTGACCTATCCTAACTTTTAAGAGTTTTCCGAGAAGGAAACCGACCATGCTGCGTCGAATGGTGTTAACAGATTTGTGATACGATCAGTGGAACATGCAAACATTTTTTGTGACCAACGACGACGACGACGACAACAATGGCCATCTAGAAGGCGCCACCCCGCTACGCGGCGTATCACCGGAATAGCTTTAACATATCATGCTGTGTACCGCCATGCTTTCTTTTCTTTCTTTGGTACCCATCCTCGTGATTAGGGTGTGCCCGCGTGGTCTAGGGCATGTTTTGGTGGTTCGGAAGTGCCAACGTGAATCCGACGTTATCCTCGTGATTCGGCGATACCACCCACGTGGTGCTTTCGAGCCGATCCTGGTAGTCAGATGCCGATTTTGGTGGTTCTGGTTCTGGTTCTACCCTATTAGCCAACCTACGTACCCTACCAGGCCACCTACATATCCTACCAGGCCCCCACATATCCTACCAAGCCATGTTGTTTGGCGCCGATATTGGCGTTTCTGGTGTATGCATGTTTTTTGCCCACATTGGTAATTTCGGTGTGCCCAAGTGGTTTGGCCCTTTTTCCGGTGGTTTGGCGCCGATATTAATGGTTTGGGTGTGTGCACGTTGTTTGTTCCTCATATTGGTGGTTCGCGTGTGCCTACGTGGTTTGAGCCCCATCCTGGTTGTTTCGTCCCGATATTGGTGGTTCCGGTGTGCCCACTCGGTTTGGCCCCATCCCGGTAGTTTGGCGCCGATATTAATGGTTTGGGTGTGTGCACGTTGTTTGTTCCCCATATTGGTGGTTCGCGTGTGCCTACGTGGTTTGAGCCCCATCCTGGTTGTTTGGTCCCGATATTGGTGGTTCCGGTGTGCCCACTCGGTTTGGGCCCATCCCGGTAGTTGGGCGCCGATATCAGTGGTTTAGGTGTGCCCACGTGGTTTGAGCCTCATCCTGATTGTTTGGGCAAGATCCCGGTGGTTCGGATGTGCCCACATGCTTCGGGCCTTTTTCTAGTGGTCTAGGCCTAATCCTGGTGGTTCGGGTGTGCCCACGTGGTTTGAACCCCACCCTGATGGTTTCGGCCCCATTCTGGTGGTCTTGGCCCGATCCTGATGGTTCCGGTGAGCCCACGTGGTCTGGGCCCCATTTCGGTGGTCTGGGCTCGATCCTGGTGCCACTTAGGTACCCTACCTGGCCACTTACATACCCTACCAGGCAACTAACCTACCCTACTGGGAATCTACCTACCCCACCTGGCCACCTAGGTTCCCTACCAGGCCACCTAGGTACCCTATCAGGCAACCTACCTAGCCTACCAGACCACTTACCTACCCTACCAGGCAACCTACATACCCTACTGGGAATCCACCTACTCCATCTGGCCACCTAGTTACCCTACCATGCCACCTAATACCCTAACAGGCAACCTACATACTCTACCAGGCCACCTGCCCACCCTAATGACCACCTACATACCCTATACGGCCACCTACGTACTCCACCCGGCCACCTTCCTACCCTACCAGGCCACTTACCTGACCTACCTGGCCACCTAATACTCAAACGTCCACCTACTAATCATAAACCACACTAACTTATCCTTTCAAGACAGAATAATAGTGCATGCTTATAACAGGATTTGAATTATTGATAATGCCTCGGTCCTGCAAAGAAACTAAAATTCACTTAAAAATGCCTTGGTCCCCCCTGTGGTTTTTAGCTAAACTTTGATTTGGCCATAACTTTTTTTTCACTAAGCCGATTCAAACTTTTAAGAGTTTTCCAAGAAGGAAACCGACCACGCTGAGTCGAATGGTATTAGCAGAATTTCGATACGATCAGTGGAACACCCCAAACATTTTTGTGACCAACGACGACGACAACAATGGCCATATAGTAAGTATGAGATTTGTTTTTTAAATGTGCTTATCGAGTTATATTTTTTCGACAACTCGGTGTTGCTATCTCAGACGAACTTGTGCATAATTAAAAGTTGGACACTGCATCATCAATACCAAAATTTCTAAATTCCTTCGAAAAGTGCCCTTAAAAAACATAATTGCAATAGAAGACTAACCTTTTTTAGATCGGTTTTCCCCTTTTCAATTTTGATTTCCTGGGAATTTTTTGAAGGAATTTAGAAATTCTGATATTGATGATGCTAATCCAAGTTTTCATTTTGCACAACTTTGTCTGGGATCGTAACGCCGAGTTGTCAACAAAATATGGCTCAAAAAGTACATTTAAACGGAAAAAAACCAGGGTTTATCCTTTTGTCTCGAGACTAACTCCTTAACAGCTTTCACCCTTTCTTTAAGTAAAGACTGCCCAAATATATGTCTCAGACCCCAGAAAAAGTGCGTAATACATTTATTAGTCACAACTTCCGTACGCTGGCCCACCTCCAAGCCTAAGGGCTAAGCCTAAACATGTTGTTTGAAAAAGTAGTTACAGCGATTTTTTATAAGAAAAAAATTTTAGGGGGGCGAGGGGGGGGTGGATATTCGCTACTTTTGCTATTTTCAAATATTTTGGAAAAATTTACGCTTTCTGATATTTTTTCTGCATTTCTAGGTTTTTATGGTTACCGTTTTCTGTCTTTTAAATCTGCCACCCGTGGAAATAAAAAATCCACCCGTGGTCTGTGTCTTGGAACAGAGTAATTTTTGCATTTATCTCTACCGACTCTCATTTTCGATTTTTGGTTTACACCCGAAAATCTCGAGATCGGCCTAAAATTTTTTTATTTTCAGGAGCCTGAAAAAACCACCAATAGCTTTTTTTAAAGGAACTAAGTTGTTTTTTTTCAGTGGGCCACCGTCCAAAATTATTATTATGCTCTTTGTCAAAGAATATATATCAGTCATTTTGTGTGTTTATTGATTTTTATCACTATCAATATTGTACAACAAATGTTATTCAGATGTATTATTGCTCAACAACAACCATTGCTGCTTGCCTACCACCAGCCTATACTAAACCCAATGCTATTTATTGTGGCGGCAAGGCAAAAACAAAATGGTCTATAATGCTTGCTCTGCTTCTTCCCCTGATCTTTGTTGTGCCAGCTATTGATGCTGCCTCCAGCAGAATGGGCGAGGACAGTGGCAGGGAAGAGCAAGGTTAGCCACTGCTTTTATCTCTAAAACCGATCTTTCATTGCGAAATACTGATTGATCAATTTAAATATTTTTTGAAGTTCGAATAGAGAATTGGAAGGACGAGGTGGATTAGCGACGGACAATGAGCGATTGCTTTTTTCTAGTTTTTAAAGGGTCGTGGCTGGAGCTTTTTCGGAGTCGTTTCGGTCATCTTTTATTAGTGATCTCCAATCACCTTGCAGCCATCAATTCAATTGATTTCAAGCTGAGGTCTTTAGAAAGACTGTTCGAAATTACACCAACTTTACACTAAAAACCAAGTCAGAGGCTTACCGTATTTCCTGTAATAGGAGCAACCGCTCTAATAAGCGCACCCCTCAATATCGAGGGTCTGAATCTCGGTGCAGAGTCAAAAGCTGTTTATTGCCTTTTCTTAATTACCACGAGCTCTACCGATTCCACTTTTTAGATTTTTTATTTTTACCCAAGAATCTCGAGATCGAATTCCAAATTTTCCAATTTTTGGGAGATTGAAAAATAAGCGCACCGGTGCGCCTATTAGAGGATATACGGGAAATTGGTTTTTTTTAGTATGAAGTTAGTGTGATTTCCTCAGAAATTATTTCTAATTAGCGTGATTGATCACTCAATCAATAAAGAAAAATCTCAGCTACAAAATGGCGTGAAAACATTTGAGATCAGAAAACAATAGATATGAAAAAAAAATAAAAAAGGCGATGCCAGAAGGAGCCCTAAAAGTGCCCTGCCTACTTTAAAAAGACAATTTTGACTTAGCACCAAAATATTGGGTTGGTCAAAAATTATCCAAGATATTTTATTAAGACTTATATTTTATCAATGTTGCAATCATATCTATTCTCTTTTCATACCATTTTGTAGCTCTGCATCTCCTCTTTCAAATGGCATATTAATCTTAGCTTGATTATTTTGAATAAGTCGCCGTTTAGCTCTAAACACTTGTCAGGTCATTTTGAGAAATTGACCAGCGTTTTTACCACTTTAACTGGTCAAAATTTTAATTCTGAATTTTACGATCTAGCAACATCTTACAACTAAGTTGTAGCGAAGCTCAAGAGCTACAAAATTCACTTTACATTATAATTTTTGGAAATCTAAGTGTTGAGATATGGCTTTTTGGAAAAAACAGACTTTCTCAAAAATGGCCAAAATCCAAGTTATTCCAATTTTTTCAGATTTTGGCCATTTTTTCAGAAAGTCTATTTTTTCCAAAAAGCCATCTCTCAACACTTAGATTTCCAAAAATTATTCTCTAAAGTGGATTTTGTAGCTCTTGAGCTGCGCTACAACTTAGTTGAGCTTCACTGTTTTTTAAATTAGATTGTGAAAGTATAAAACCATAGAAAAAGAGCATAAATATTTTTACAAAAATATTATTTTGTGGGAACTTTGCTGGGGTGGGTGTTCTACAATCGACCGAAATGCGTGCTACAGTACCGATTTCAGCGCTTTACAAATGTTACAAGAGCACTTTCCACCCCAAGAAGACCAGAAAGAGCCTTGCCTGAGTCGTGCCGAGTACTGTATAGGCAAGATGTGCATCACTACGGTTCCCATCAACATACTTGCAGACCAAAGTTGGTTTCTACCTTATTTACACCCACCACCATCTTGGCTAATATTCACCATTTTCAGAAGTGCCTATCCGCCGCAGCTGTCTCAATGACACAGTGGGCATAAAGCCAGGTGAGTGCGGCAATCTGTCTGGAGGCTTACCTGGCACAGCTGAACGCATTTGTGTGTGCACTGGCAACTTCTGCAACGGGGCTGTCAGCAGCAATTCAGTGCTGACTGCCTTCTCAGCCACCCTCTACAAACTGACCCTGGGCAGCAGTCTGCTTTTCAGCCTCTTATTGCATTTGTTATAGAGTTGAAAATGTATTTGATGTGTAAATATATTTTGTTTTTGACATATTAGTTTTTTTGCCGAAAGCCCTCTCACAATTTTTATCATTTCCAATTTGCTCCTTTTTAATTTTTCAATGTTTTCTGGCTGAACTCCATCCAACTTGGATAATACAGTCAACTACTCTACATAATTCACAAAAATTTATATAGACTCTCTATATACTTTATTTGATCTTAAAGGCCAACAGGTTGATTTATTTTTCGAGCCACCACCTTCTTCCTTCCAAGACTCTAAAAATTTTAAGGTCGATCTTGAAATCTTGACGCTCTTAGCAAATACCTCGCCCCTCCAAGAATCTGACCTTTGCAAAATCGCTGAAACTACCCTTTCAACCGAAAAGTTTAGGCTCAGGACCAAGGTGGTGTACTCAGCTGGCTGAGGTTAACATCGACCTTAAAATGTCATCAGCCGGCGGAGGCTGACGGCTGAATTAAAGTTTTGACCTGGCTGACGGCTGAGGCTGAGAAAAATTTCCAGACCTCATCCGGCTGAGGCTGAATGCCGAGGTAATCGTCGAGTATACCACCCTGCTCAGGACTCAGGCTTAGGGCAAGGCCAGCGTATGGAAGTTGTGACTAACAAATGTCTCACACACATTTTTCTGGCTCTGGTACTTATACAGGGTGTGCCATAAAAAAACACGGACATTTTTTAAGATTGCTTGAATTAGGGCCTATATGGTTTTTACGAACCATATACAAGCATATGTATTGGGTAAATGCATTTTCTTTTTGCAATCAAGATCAATATACTGAAAAATTCAATGGTTTCGGAAAAAGTATTGTGGCCTGATCTGAAGTAGGAAAGAATCGTAATTCAATAATCGGGTTTTCTTATTATTTATCATGTTATTTTTTGAAACTGGCTGAAAAATTATCCTGTCCAATGCAATAATCATTGAAGGTATTGATTTTTTTCGGTGCTAAAAGGATCTTTTTTGGTGCAATTCACCTTTTTTTGCACAAATCTTGGTTTTACGGTTTTTTGTTCAATTTTTCAACCTTTTTTGAAAGTGAAAACACCATCTGTTAAGTATTAAAGCAGGGTTCGTCCTTTTTGAAAAAGGTTGTCCTTTTTCCGGGACCCAAAATCTTTTTTATTTATGACGTCTTTAGTCAAAATCTTTTTTTTTTCGCTCTAAAATAGCAATAAGCACTGGGTAAAAATAAAATAAAATCTTTTTTTTTACCCAAATGTCCTTTTTTCGAAAATTTTCGTTACGAACATCTGTATTGAAGGTATTAAAAAAGGTGAAAGTACGAATCGAATAAATTTTCCTGACTTCTTTATATTTTAACCTTTTTGTGCTTCATTTTACGAAAATGTTGCATTTGATCATATCTCGTTAGAAAATATTTCCGGAGGGCTACTTGATGGCGTTATCACTTTTAAAAAAGGGCTGAAAAATTAAATAGAGAAACGCCAAACCCAAAATTTGCTCCGAAAAAAGTAAATTTGCACCAAAAACTATCCTTTTTGCACCAAAAAAATCAATATCCAATCATTGTGGCTGAAGCTTCATCTAAATTGTTGGTTGAAAACGAGAAATTTTTTAGGGTTTTCAACGGTGGGCGGAAGCCATCACAAACTTTTTTGCAAATCTTTAGATACTTTTCACTAAAGTCTATAAAGGGAAAATCGTTGGGGATGGGGGGGGGGGGGGTTCGCTAGTAGGGTTACAATTTTTTAAGTGCTCAACCAAAATCGAAAAATCGGGTTTGCTAGAGCTCAGAATGGGTATAGACCAGTTCAATTAAGTGATAAAAACTACAAGAGACATAAAAAAGTTGCGGTTATGAGTAGTAGTATCAGCATTATTACCACTGTTTCCAAAGCAAATGTGTTAAATTAAATTTTCTTGACTTGTAACATTAAATTTGCTTATACGGGTCTTTTATTTAATTATTTTATTTTTTATGTTTGATAAATAAAAATGAATTGTATGTTAAACAGCACTAGAAATTTGAGGTGCAAATAATAATAATTAAACTTACAGTCAAGCCTTGATATAAAGAGCTGCTGGGTGACGAACAGGCTTGTGCACGACCTACTGTTCACGGCCCGACCGGACATTTTGTTCGGCCCAGCGCGGAACTTAATTTTATTTTTGGGGCTGGCTTGTATAATCAGCATATTTGACTGTAAGTACAGTGTCACACAAATATCCAAAAAATCAAACAAGAAAAAAATGTTTGGAAATTTTATAATTTAAGATCACTCGAACCTAGTATCACTCTCCATCGAGCAATCCTCAACACAAACAGAGAAAATTGATTCTGTAAATGAAGTTCTCAACTCTCTTTTAAACTCTCCTTCTTTCGATTCTCTTGCCGGGTCGGCCCAGCCCGGAAGAAATTTAAACGTCGGGCATAGCCCTGGCAAGCCCGCCATAGGCCTGGCACAAGCCTGTGCACGGATAAAATGTCCGTTAAAGCCTTGGTCATTTGAAGATTTAATCTTTAGAGAAAACTTGAAACAAAAAATTTGGTTTTATTATCTTATTATTATCGTTTTACTATCTACTGCCAAAATATGCCTTAGTTCTCTAATCACCCTAATCGAAGTTTTACCATGATCGTAATGAACATGGAAGACCAAGGCATTTTTCAAGAAAAAACAACAAGTGGAACAAAGGCATATTTCGGCACCAAATATTGGGATAAAACCAAACATTTTCTGGCATGAAATTAAAACTTAACTTTTTTATTTCTAAGTTTTCGAAAATTACCCAAAAACATTTATTTTTTGTTGTTTTTATTTTTTACTAATTTCTAGGGTTGTCGCTTCGGTTACCCGATTTCGGTTTTTTCCAACCGAAAGCCAAAAAATTATCGGTTTTCGATGATCGGTTCGGTTAACCGAAATTTTCGGTGATTGGTTATCGACTCGGTTCAGCTAACCAAAAACCGAAGTTTTCAGTTTCGATCGAAACCGAAACTTCTGGTTAGCCTACTTACTTATTTTATTTTTTTCACAACACGTTTTTGACGTTTCAATTGTCTGCTTGGAATTACTTCAAGCTTTTGAGTAAGTGGTTTTATATAGACCTGTTAACAAATTTTCAAATTAGTTCGAGACTGACATATAGGTTCTCATGCTTTGGTCACAATGGGGGAGGGGTCAAATTCCAGGGTGCTTTAGAAAGAATACCGCAAACAAACAGCTGATTAACCAATATGATTTGTGATCAATAGGCTATTGGGTAATCATCTAGATATGTTTTGCATATTATTTGAAAAAGAAAGAATTGAGTTACAAAGCGATATCGATATCTCATATAAATAATGAGATAACAAAATAGATATGATAACAGGTAGGGCTTATGAGCATGCATGTGCAATTGATCATTTAAAAAGATCAATATTGAACATGAAACAAGTTGCTTCAATGACCAAAATAGAAAAAAACAGTTCAAAAAAAGAGCGAACTAGTACACAGCCGCACTCTTTTTTTGAAATGTTTTTTTTTTCAGCTACCGAAACAATTTATTTCAAGTTCATGCTCTGACTAGCCACTTCGCCTCTTTTCGAACGCTAAATAGAACGGTTAAAAGAAAATCAGACAGAACATAAAAAAATTGAAGAAAATTTATTACTTGCATATTTATTGTCTTGAGTGGAATCTGAAGTTTGACAGTAATTTCAATATTTTCAAAGCAATTTTAAAATTGAATCGGCGATGCTAAGCACGAATCCGGTGTCAGGATTTTAAAAGCTGTTTAAAGGTGAAGAGATTTAAAGAAGTTAGTAATACAGGGTGTTTTAAGAAATTCTGACTTTTTGAAATGGCTTTATTTTTTTATAAAGTGACTTTGAAAATTCTGTAAACGCCAAAATATTTATGTAGACGGGGATTTTTGTTTGGTATATAATGTCAAAAACACGATTTTCGCTTGGTCCTTCCTGTGGTTTCGATCCCGGTCTGTGGTTGCCCTCTGGACGGGCAAGACCCAAACCACAGGGGGGACCAAGCGAAAATCGTGTTTTTTAAATTATATACCGAAAAAAGATCCCCGTCCAGATGAACATTTTGGCGTTTACAGAATTTCAAAATTCGCCTTATGACAAAAAGTTAAAGCCATTTCAAAAAAGCAGAATTTCTTAAAACACCCTGTACGACTTTAGAAGATGTTTTATCCGTTCGAATCGCTTCTGTTTCCGAAAAACTTTCAGCCGCCGTGTTTATCTTGAACTTCTACACAAAACGCTTAGTTCGGCACACACCGCCTTTCTAGTCTAGTTGTTAATTAACAAAACATAGTGCATTATCACTTTCTCTGTTGGCTCAAATTGTTTTACTCCGCCAAATTATTCATTTACCCAGCCAAATCGTAAAAATGTGTTTTTATCTCAAAAGTTTTTGAATCTTTATACATTTTATACCAGCGTCTAGGCCTGGATCTCAGCTTTCCAACAAGCTATCAACTGTTTTACTGAGATTTTCAAAAATTTGAAGAAAAAAGTATTTGTGTGGAACTATATTTTCAAAAAATTTAGTTTATACAAAAGCTTTTTTCTCCAAATTTTTGAAAACTCAGATAGTCAATTGATAGCTTGTTAGAAAGCTGAGATCCAGGGCTACATGCTGGTATGAAAATTTAAAAAATTAAAATAAAGAATCAAAGAATACTTGCTAGAAACCAATGTTTACGATTTAGCGGGGTAAAAAAATAATTTGGCGGAAGTACTTACAGCCTTTCTATTTATAGGGGACATAGTGAGAGACGAAAATTAATTTATTTTATTGGCATAATGTTAATTAGTGACAGACTAATCTTATTCACTGGTTTAGGCAAAAAAGCAAATATGTCTGTTGTTGGGTATGATTTCGGTAATTTCAATAGCTGCGTGATCGCAGTTTCTTCTCATGGTGGAATAGATGTGCTTTGCAATGACTTTTCTCTTCGTGCTACTTCGTAAGTTAATTGCTTGTTTCTCTCTTTCTTGTTATCGTTCAATTTTAGAACGTGTGTAGCTCCTGGTCGCAAGCGTCGCTTGATGAGTTTCACACCCAAAACTCAAGGTGACACCAATCTGCAGAACATAATGATCAATTTCAAACATCTGCTGGTCGCAAATTCAGTGATCCAATTGTACAATTATACAAGAAGTTTATTTCTTGTGAAATGGTGCAGACTGAAAATGATGGCATCGGGTTAAAGGTAGAGTACTTTCGCGAAGTTATCTAAACTTAGAGAACCATACTGGTTGATGACAGTGAGAATTTGGAAAATTATAATGCGCGGGACACTTTTTTTTCACTCAAAGAATACTTTTTGAATTTTATTTTATGGTATAACAAAATAAAAAGACGACATTGTCATGTAAGTGACCCAGTTAGCTCAGTGGTAGAGCAGCGTTGTTTGTCATTGTCGATTCTAAGTTCGATTCCCTGTTAATCCCCCATTAATGTAAATACATAATGAATGAGTGGAATAATAATTTTGTAATAAAAAAGTGTTCCGCACGCATTTGAATTTGCCAAATTCCCATTGTCTTCAACAAGTATGGTCCTTCAACAGCTATTTTCAGGTCAACTTTCTGGGCGAGTTCACAGTTCTTTCCCCTGAACAACTGGCAGCTGCTTTTTTTGTCAAGCTAAAGCAGATCACAGAGCAGAAGCTGGGTACCAAGATGAATGAGTGCATGATTTCAGTATGTTTTATTTTCAAGGTGTTGGTACAAGGTGTTACTTCAATTTGGCAACAATTTGTTTGCCCATAATTTTTTGGGGCCGAATTTCAAAATTCTGTGAGCGCAGATCGAATCAGAATCGAAAAAAAAATTATGAGTCAAAACACGATTGCTTGTTCTTTCCTGTGGTTTTAGCACTGCCCATCTAGAGAACATCCACAGTCCAGGGCCCGAACCACAGGGGATACTAGGCGAAAATTAAATTTTCGATATCACATAAAAATATATATATGTATCGCTTTTCGATTTTGAGTCGATCTTATCTTGTATTTCGAATTCCGAAATGTGGTCAAAAAAGTTATGGCCAAAACAAGATTTTTAAAATTCTTGAAACACTCTCACTTTTACTTTCTTGGTGTAATAAAAGAACTTAATTACAGCTTCCCACATATTTTCGGAAGCTCAAGCAAATGCGCTGAAAACTGCTGGTCGAATTGCTGGTTTGAATGTTCTGGATCTTATTAAAGAAAACGAAGCTGTCGGCATTGCTTATGGTGTGTACATGAACGCATCTCTGCCTTCTATACCCATTAAGCTGGTCGTCTTTATGGACGTAGGGTATTCAAGTGCGCAAGTTTCGTTGATGGTATTTAGTAACAAGCAAGTTGAGGTAACAGGTGACTTTTGCTTAGACCATATCAACATTATTTTTTTTTAAGATTCTCTACAATTGCTATGACATTGAGGTTGGAGGACTGTTCTTCGACGATGTCATTCGTGAGCACTTCCACGATGAATTCCTTAGACGGTTCAATGTGGACGCCAAGAAAAGCCCAAAAGCTTGGCTGCGATTGCTCGATGAAAGTGAGAAGGTGAAAAAGCAGATATCCACTAGCACCATGAATATACCTCTCTCGATTGAATGTTTTATGGATGACACAGATGTCAGTGGAACAGTTAACCGGTAAATTATTTTTCGAGCCATTCTTACCCTACTTTTGGATTTAGTAATCAGTTTGAAAAGTTGGCCAAACCATTGTTCCAAAAACTGTGTGTCCTACTAGACAAATTCTTGAATGCCATGAAGCATATGGGTATCACAACCGAAGATATCTCAGAAGTGCAGCTGATCGGCGCATCTTCTCGAATTCCTAAAATCAAGCAAATTGTTGGCGAATACTTTAGGAAGGAGCCTAAAAGCACAATGATTGAAAAAGAATTAGTGGCCAGAGGAGTGGCTATGCAATGTGATATCATTTCTCCTACTACTCCTACCAGAGTCAAAAAATTGAAGTAGTCAGGAAGAAAGTGGCTCCATCTGAGACTGAAGAGAAGGTTTCATTGAAAATTGAGGAATGCATCACATTAGAGGTTGCTTTTCTTGGAGTTTTGCGACTAAAATTTATTGATAAATTTAGGATGACGAAGATGACGACTGCGATAATTCAACGATGATGCAGACGGTAATCCAAGCTGTTGATTTGGGTCAGAAGCAACAGCTTTATTGCGGTCGAGAAGAGGCTAGCCAGGATGTTTTTGTCAGCACGCTTTCCCCTTTGCAGAGTGCTATCGATTCAGTTATTGAGCAGCGCCAAGATCATCTGGAGAATAAGCAAAAGAACGAAACGAAAAAAAAGCAGTGTGGAGTGGCGGAAAAAGAGTATAATCAAAAACAGTCTGTTGCCAACATGAAAAAAAAGTGGCTGACAAAGATAAGACAGTCAAAGAAACAAGCAAGGACAAGGATACTGCAAAAGGTTCGAGCTAAATTTAAGGCAAACGACACCCTCTTATACCGACACCTTTTCAAATTTAAAGAATTTGTTAAGTATCAATAAACCCAACCATCACTCACCACGACTTAAAACGAAAAGCCGCGGAGGTTCAGTTGTAGAGTAGCGGAGGTTGGTGAGATCAGGACGTTGATCCGATTTTATATTGGAAGCTCAGTTTCCCCTTAATCCTTACAAAATTGAGTCAATTTGATTTTAGTTTGTATAAACATGGTGGTTGTCTTTGAAAATATTTCCATCGGCTAAAAGCATGCCCTTTAACTTTTCAATTATCATTTACATTTAGAAAATGATAGCACTTCTCTGCAAAATGAAAAGCAAGAGTTACCTGATGCAGTTCTGTCTAAGTTGGATATCGTCTTGGATAAGCTAAATGAGTGTAAGTATGCCGGTCCCTTTGCGGCACCTGTAGATAGGGTCATCCTTCCCGTATACTATGAGTACGTCGACAATCCAATGGATCTGAGAACAATGCGTCAAAAGCTCGATTCAAACAAATACACCAGGGTCGGTCTTAACTTGGCTTTTTTGCTTGACCTTTTCGAAATATTCAGATTGATGATTTCTTAGCTGACATAAAACTGATTCTTTCAAATTGCTTTTTTTTCAACGACCCGTTGTCTGAGACATTCAGGTTGGGCTCAAGATGAATCGCCACTTTAATCAGATTTGGCCACGCTTCTTTCCTGGACACAAATGCTTTATCTGGGTCAAATGCGAAGTCAATTGCTTGAGGAAATATCGAAATATAGAAAACGAGCCCTAAAATTATCATTAGGTGTTTTGGTTGTTTTGTTCGTTTGAATGAATGGTCTATTAGAATAAACTCTGAACTTGTCATTGTTACTTGCGTCTTATATTTCATAAACAAATTGTTGAGTAAATCCGGGTGATAATTGAATTCAGGTGTTGCCTTTTTGAAATGCTTATAGTGTAGGTTAAATGGATTGAAAATGACCACAAAAAGGAGCAGGATTGAGCATTTTGCCTTTTTTTAATTTACCGTATTTCTTTAATAGACGGGCCGGCCCGTCTATTTTTCGTTACTGAAAAAAATCATCTCTAATAAGAATTCAGCCGTTAGAATTATCATTGTCGACAACATCATTGTCGACAAACTTCCTTGCACTTTCAAATTTATTAAGCACTCAAAGAAAGAATTCCACCCTTAAAGGACCATAGCCGTCGCCGACAACGAGAATTTGAAATGTTTGAATTGGACAGTTCTCTTTCGTCTCGCACTGTACTCTTTTGACTTGCGTCGAATGAAAGATGAAAGAGAACTGTCCCGCGCGAATTCAAACATTTGAAATTCTCGTTCTCGGCGACGGCTATGCCCTTTAATGAACGCATTACTATCATTGGACATATTTTCTTCTTCATCAATGTCTATTTCTTCCATTAGCTCAGCTAACTTCTTTTCTCTCCGCGACATTTACAGCTTGCTTCGACCAGCAGGCCAAGTTATGTGGCACTGGATGATCTTTCTTGCAGCAGTTTGTCTTCGCTTCGATCACCACATGATCACATAAAAATCACAACATGATTTGAATGAATCGATGATGAGCATCATCGGTAGGTTTTTCCCTGTGCATCTTGGTAGACGGTCATCGGAGCTCATCATTCATCTAAGAAGGGAGGGACCCTGACTGTGACCTGGGGTAACTTTAATAAATTTCTTTCGTGCATATTCTTGTAGAGCGTGCCCAAGTTCCTGACAAATCTGACTCCCTAGCTCTGAAGGTCCACAAAACCTGGTACAAGGGTCACTCAAAGTTTCAAAAACATCTCGATACCCGTATCATGGTTTTCCATAATGGTGATTCTTAAAAGTTTTTGTTAGCTTTCATAGGTGCGGAGCCGAATTCACAAGGGATTTAGCACGCTCTACAAAAATATGCGTATAATAAAATTTATCGAAAAAACCCCGATCACAGTCAGAGTCCCTCCCTTGTAAGTTGTACCCTCCCAGGCCAGTAAGAGCTAACCCCGAATTTCTTGACGATTGTTGTTAGACGATAGAAGATTGTCTATGAAAATGAAGAACACGACCGATTTATTCATAGCCAGGAAGGTGCCGGAAAAAACTCGGCTTCGGAAAACTCAAACTTTAATGCCGATTAATATGCCCTTAGATGTCAACACCGATTTATGCTGAAAATTTTGAGTTATGGCCTCTTATAGTGGAATGACTATTTTCAACCACCGAAAATGACCTCTTTTTTCAAAATGGATAGAAGTGGGCTGTTTTGGTCACACTTATATACACACTAGGTTGACTGGCGCCTTACAGGCGCCTTTTCACAAAAGCGCATAATTACTTTTAAGTGACATGACACCCACGAAAACAAATTCTGCTGAAAAGAAACTCAGAGAAGTATCTTCCGGGTAAATCAGTTACAGTCAAACCTCGATTTAACGACCCCACCTCAAGTTCGTTCCCACCTAGGGTCCGACACTTTTTTTACCCCATCTTTGAAATACTTTATCGATTCTGTTTTCACAGTCTGGTTGCAAATATCGTAAGGATTCCGATTTAGCCGATGGTTTTTCAGAAATCTAGAGTTTTCGCTATTAAAAAACCATAACCTCGATTTAACGACCCTCTAATTTTCAAAAGAAGGGTCGTTAAATCGAGGTTTTGATTTTTTAAAAGCGAAAACTTTAGGTTTTTGAAAAACGATCGGCGAAATCGGAATCCTTACGATATTTGCAACCAGACTGTCAAAAAGAATCGCCAAAACATTTTGAAAATGGGGTTAAAAAAAGTGCCGGACCCTAGGTGGGAACGAACTTGAGGTGGGGGTCGTTAAATCGAGGTTTGACTGTACTATTTATCCGGTTGAAATATCCACCAACTATTTGGGGTACACTTTAAAGGCTGAGATAGCCTTGAGAGCGGGTAGTTAAGGTGTGCTTATCTCATGGTTGGGGTGCCCTCGAAGTGGTTGAACTTACCAGTTATGTAAGGTACTCATGTAAAATCAGGGATGCTGCAATGCTAAAAACCTACTCTTACTTAAGTTGATTTTCTGGCTGCTGCTGACAGTGCTGTAACTTTTTGCTCTAGAAATTTTTCCCCACAAATTGTTGATCTGAATTTAGGGTGTGGAGTTGCAAGAGAACGGATCCCTAGTAATCAGCCGTGTGCAGGCCAACCATGCTGGTCTGTATGAGTGCCATGTGTCCAATTTGGCTGGAGATGACTCCATCACCTACTCTTTGAATATCCAGTCACCACCCACCATCATCTCTGATGCATCACAAACAGTCATGAAAGCTGTAGTCGGCTCCTCCCTAGACATTCTCTGCAAGTCCATTGGATCCCCTGAGCCAATTGTGACCTGGGAAAAAGACAGCTTGCAATTTCTATCCTCTGATTTTACAGTTGTGGACCCTTCAGGCATATTGAGGATCAAGCAGGTGAAAAGCAGTGATGCAGGCGAATGCAAGTGTTTGGCCAGGAATGCAGCTGTTGAGACTAGCAGGCTGATACAACTGGAAGTACAATGTTAGCAGTTGTTTTTCTGAGACTGTGGTAAGAAATGGAAGACTGATGGCCTGTTCACATACTGAGAGTGAGAGTGGGAGTGAGAGTAAGAGGGTGTTCACAATGACAACTTTATTCATTTGAGCTATCATACAGATGAAAAGTTGGTATAAAGTTAGGGCTAAAATTTGAAAAAACGTTGAACCGTATCCAATAGGATGAAATCCTCAATAGGACTATACCAGTACTTTTCGGTAGTATCCTGGAACTGACGTTTTTTACCCAATTTTAATTTACATACTCATTTGCAACCTTACACTCAAAATGTAGCCCTGCTTCTTGCCGTCATTTTCAGCATACGGCTGTATAAAATCATGTAAATTGAAATTGAAAAAAATCTCAGTTCCTAGTACGCATCATTTCGGCTGGTTTCCTTTAATTTTGGTGGTCATTTGGCAAAAATCGCAAAATTGAGGCAGTTGCTGACAGCAAAACAGTGCTGGAAATGGTTGCAATCGATATTGCTCTATGATTTTCAGCCCTAAAAGTCAAAAAAACTTACTAAAAGAGTAAATTTAAACCCCCAGGGGGACTTGAACTTTTGACAAAAGGTAATGCGTATATAAAGTTCCCCACCCCCTTTTAAATGTACGCAAGATTAAAAAACAATAAATACTATGCGACGGAAAAATGTCCGACGGAAAATTGGTACGACGGAAAAATGTCCAACGGAAAAATGTCCAGTTTCCCATCCAGTGTTTTCATAACTAACACTAACGCCTAACACTAACCTAACGTGGGGACCCCATCCCATGGCTGCAATCAAATATTAAAATGGAAAAATGTCTTTTAAATTCGAGCTCAAACGTTTTAATTTTCTGATTGATTCATTTTCAATGTGATCAGAACTGTCAATCAATTTTTTTATTTTCTCTGTGTACTTCCAAAAAGTATTAATGTTTATATGCATCTCTGAACACGTCAATATAAAACACTGTTGTTCTTAACTGAAAATATGATTCCGGCAGAAATTTATTGTGACATAGCTGCTTTTGTCGATTTTAAGACATGTCGCAAACTGGCGCTTATGTCATCATGTACATCTGGCTTTTTTGTCACTAAATTAGTAGTTCATGGTCGTAGAGAGGTACTGATTAAAAAGATTTATAATCAAAGACTATCTTTGATAAAAAAATCAATATGAAGTCATTTTAGATGGTTTTTCGCCGACTTGCTGATTTGATTGACAAGATGGAAATTGAGCAGAGCAACGAGATGAATCAGATGACGACTACGATGAAGCAAGCAGGTACTGCTTGGGTCACACTCCTTGAAGCTTATGCTCGCAGGTTACTTTTTTGATTTTAACTAAAGACTGCTGTTTGGTACCCTTTAACCTTTTTAAAGGCATCAAACTGGCTAGAAAAACTCGGAAAACCACATTTAACTTTTCATTTTTTCAGTCATGAGATTGACATTCCCGCCGCAACTCCTGCTGATCTGGATGCGCCTGCTACTCCGCCTGCTGCTGCTTATGTGCCTGCTGCTCCCAATGTGCCTCCTGCCGATTTGCATGCGCCCTCTACTCCGCCTACTGCTGCCAGTGTGCCTGCTGCTGATGTGCATTCGCCCGCTACTCCGCCTACTGCTGATTTGCATGCGCTCGCTACTCCGCCTGCTGCTGCCAACGTGCCCGCTGCTGCTAGTGTGCCTGCTGCTGCCAATGTGCCTGCCGATGTCAATGTGCCTGCCGATGCCAATGTGCCTGCCGATGCCAATGTGGCGGTTTCTCAGCATGGTCGTAATCGAGTCTCTCCCAAGCAAATTAGTCCTCCTCTCACAGACGACAAGGGCAGATATGAGGTAAAATCTAAGAACAAGCGCAAGGCTTAGGGTCCGAATGAATTTTTTGTTGTTCTTGCTGTTGTTGAAATAAAGATTGTCAGTTATTTGTTTCATTTGTTTTTCCGTGCAGGTTGTGTTAAGTGCGGGGCCAAATTTCAGTGCTGCCCTACGACCGGGTACACTTTTCTTGTAAAAGTTAAAAAAAGTATGCTCAAATTACACGTTTGAGTCCGTCCTAACGAGCGCTGGCCTACCCTTACCTAAGCTCTAGTCTGAGTGCGCAAAAAAATAAAAAATCGAAAAAAATTTTAAAAAATTAACAGGGGGGACCAAGGCAAAATTTGGCACCGTACCGGTCGTTGTACCAGGTCATAATGTGTACCCGGTCGTTGGTATACCAAATGGCCACCGATAATTTCTAAAATTCCCCTTAATTATTACGGGCATATCGTAATTTTGCCGCAAAAAGTCGGAATTTGTCGCAAATATTTGTTTTGCCCTTATTCTGTTAATTTTTCTCAATTTTTTTAAAGCAATAACACTATCTGGTAGCTCTGTGATTCTACTTTCTAACAAGGTATTGTTGAGTGCAAGGTCTTTGCAAAATGTGAACAAAAAATGTTATACCAAATTTCAGTCACAATGCAATTTTATTGTGCTTTAATTTTCTTGGTATGTTGGCTTTTGCTTAAGAGTGGTTTCCTAAGGGCAGCTATGTGGTGCTATCTTCCGTTGCAGCGGATTTCATTTGTTATTATATGTTAATCTTCTGATAGTTAAAAAAATTTCATTTTCCCGTCATGACCAATTCTTCTCGAGAAGTGGTCTATTTTTACAGATTGTGTCTTTTAATATTTTAAATTTTCAATAATATCCTGTGGCCACAATATCCCCGCGGCCACAATATCCCAGGACAAATTTTAATTAAATTATTTTCTCAGCAGGAAGCTACGGGTGGTAGTTTATTTTTGAAGTTACTGGTGGTGGCAGATAGTTTTTTTAAATTAAAGTACTTTAATTTTTATTAAGCCTAGTTCCTACGGCGTTAAGCGAATGTATCTACACCGAATTCATCCACACACGAATCGGTGATATTTAATTTTGCCCCCTAATTACTGAAAAATGCTTATATTTTTAGGTTACCCTGTGAGCGATACGTGACAATTCATCGTTAGGGAAAATTCATCGTCCCTCGTATAATAGGAACGATACATCGTCCTTCGTATAAAAGGGACGATTCATCGCCCCTAATTAAAAGCGGTAAATTCATTGTCCCTTTAAAAAAGACAATTCATCGCCTCTTCTGGGACGGTGGTCAATTCGTTGACCGGTCATTTTCGGTAGGTTTTTCGGCTTGAGTTTACAATCCCCCACGGGAAGTGGTCAGAGAAAAGAGATAACTTCATATTCGTGTTTTTCGACCCCGATTTCATGAGAAAGCCGGTTTTTTTTTTGGTTCCGAGGAAAATTTTTTTTTCGAACCACAGGGGAGTATCATGTTTTTTTAGTCGAAATTTCAAAAATTTAAATTGGCCGGTAAGCCAGGGGTGCAACTTTTCTGACTTATTTATTTAAAGTGACTATATCTTAGATGAGAAACATTATTTTGATCTGATCTCAACGGATTCAGATTTAGGATGAGATTTTGGTATTTGGGTCGACTTGGGGGAGATATTTAACCATGTGATGGCTGCCACTTTTGATAGAGTGGCCAAACTCTACACCAAGTTTATATTTCCTCCATCGAGCACTTGCAAAAGGGGCTGCACCAGTTTCCTAATGAATAATATCGTTTATTCACCAAAGAGCTGTCTCGCAGTACAAAATCCATTAAAGCAGGAAAAACAACGGCGACAAAGTGCTGGGAACACCAATGATCCAACTGAAGCAGAATAGATTGTGCAACCGTATATTTAACATGCATTTTTGAGATTTATATAAAAAGATAAGTGAAATGTGTTCAGATTATTCTATGAAAATATTAGATGCGCTGGTAGAATACACGAGAAAACAAACAATAAAAGTGAAAAACTGATTTTTTTAAAGCCACCTTTTCCTGTTGGCCTGAAAAGCCACCTCCTGCCAACCCTGGCCCTGACAAGTATGCCCATGTTCAAACAAATATATAGGGATACTTAAAATACTTTTTTCCGACTAATTTTTCATTTGCATTTTTCTTCGAGGTTTTGTGATAATTTTTAATTTTTTTTAGCATTTTCGTGTAGTTGAGAATCTCAGCTTTCTAAGGAGCCAACTCCACTGAATAATAATATAGAAAATTGTTCGAAAAATAGAGATTTAGAAGTAAAAAAAAGTAATAGCTATTTTTTTCAAACCCCTAAATATTTTCATTCATGAAATCTTTTCCTCCAGTATGATAGCTCGTTAGAAAGCTGAGATCCTGGGCTGCACGATAATGCTGAAACTTTAGTAAAATTGAGATAAAAACTTGAAGAAAATTTCAATTATCAAAATTAGTCGGGAAAAGAGTGTTTTAGTCGGGAAATAAAGTATTGTCCTTCTGAATGTATTAAAAAGCATTTTTTTGTATAATGTCAACACGCGGTTTTGCTTTGTTCCCCATGTACGTAGCCGTACACAAGATTTTCGGACGAGGGGGGGGGGGTTTGGCTAAAAGCGCGAAAATCGCCCTCAGCCCCCCAGCCACCCCTACCTACGCCCCTGTGTAATGGAGGCAGATATCAAGAACATAAGAAACAAGTCTGGGGCGACCTAATAGCTTAATTGGTAAGAGAAAAGAAGGATATCGAAGAATCAAACTTTCCCAGGCCTGTTCAAAAGCCATACGCGGCCACTGTCGTATGGTTACTGATATCATGTATTGATTCCGGCAACTGGACATTTTGAATAATTCTGACGAATTGCACAATTATGCAAAATGTCGGTTGCCATTAATTTCTCTCTTTATAGGAAATCTAGACCCCACAGTTGTATCGGATGTCCGATACCTGGCTCTTGTTGGGATCCGATATTTTTCTTTTCCGGTATCCGCTGAACTAAATCCGTCCTCAGCCGGCTAAGGACACCACTCGGGCCTTACATGAAAAAGTCGATTTTTCGCAACAAAAAGCATCATTAGTATAAGCCGTGTAAAATCTATCGGGCAATTACTTACCCACTCTACGACTCTAATAGTATGCCTTTTCAGCAAGTTATCAGAATTGAAGCAATAAAAGACATAATGAACTTTAATCCCACTAACAAGCTACACCGACAAACACAACAACTGAGGTATTATTCATAGCTAGCTAGAATGATCCTATCTTGACCCACCAAAGCTCTGATACTTTCATGATTGCCCAACACGCGAAACTGCCCCAAATTAGTGCCAATTCGGAAGATCATATGGCTTGGATTGACTTCATGCACTTTATTAGGAATCACTAGATGAGCTGGAATGCTGAATCGACCAGGGTGATGGCTCGCCAGGAAAGCTTCAAGTCATGGATGTTGACCGACGGAACTGGTGTTGGAGGCGGATTCATCCTCGAATGTGCAATGGAATAACCTTAATATGAGTTTTAAAAAAGCTAATGAGAAATGAATACTCACCAAAGAGCTGTCTCGCAGTACAAAATCCATTGAAGCGGGAAAAACAACGGCGACAAAGTGCTGGAACACCAATGATCCAACTGAAGCAGGATAGATTGTGCAGCAGTACATCCTTGAGCGAATGGGGTGTGATTGAACTGAAAAGACTTTCTTACTTAAGTTTGGTAACACTACATACTGGTGTATGAAGAAAAAGTCTACAGCCTCGTGCACCCCTGCACTCCCTTCGGGGGCGCACACCCACATATCTTAGACACAAATCACTCGAAAGTGACTCTGGATGCATGGAAACGCATGCATACCAGAGTTTTTTTATATATATACTATTCAAAACTATGTTTAAAACCTTAAGATTAAGGGTTAACTTGCTTAAGGGTTAACCGTTAGCTATTAAGGGTTAACTATCGGGATTTAACTATAAAAAGGCGTTAACTACAGCCTCGAAATTGTCAATGAAAAATGGCCCTAACTCAGAAATCCTAATCAAAAAATCGAGGGGGGGGGGGTGTGGGATTATTAAAGCGAATACGGTAAAAAAGATTTTTCATTTTCCACTCGAACTTTATGTTTGACAAATTTAATCTGAATATCGCAAGGATTCTTATTTGGAACTTCTTCGAAAAGGGGTCACATTTTTCGCCTTGGTCCCCCCCCCCCCCCCTGTTGTTTTTTCTTGAAAAATGTTCACATATGCATGGTCTGAGTTACAAGTTCCAATACCGCTGGCTGCATTAACTGGTGGACAATAAGTTCCCGGACAACTTTTGAGCTCACTTTTTAAAATAAAAATTTAACGAAGAGAAATTCCAAAAAGTAGGTTTTGTAGCCGTGAATCTCCTCTTCAAAACTGTTTAATTACTTTTTATTTATGTTGAAATATTATCAATAAAGTTGGAGAAGAAAGCGAAGATATGTGAGGCCAAAACTCCACTCATCTTTGTGCCAAATGGGACAAAAGTGGATGGGCCCGCATATCGCCGAATGCTGGAGACTGAAATAGCGTGCTAGCCTGCTCTACTCCCCACCACTCAATTCCGGCCTTGAAGGCATCGTTGGTCCGAGAATGGGATACAGTTCCCGAAGAATACATTCAAAATGCAACTGATAGTTTCCCAAAACGTCTGCGTAAATGCATTGCTGCCAATGGTGGTCATTTTAATGAGTAAAATAAAAAGTGGACTTATAAGTTTTGAAGAGGAGATTAAAGCTACAAAACCTATTTTTGGAATTTTCTCATCGTTAAATTTTTATTTAAAAGTTGTCCGGGAACTTATTGTCCACCAGTTAGTGAGTTGATTGACTTCTAGCCAAAATGTATCAAGCAATCAGTTGGAATTATTTACAGCACTGCTTTAATGTTAGCAACTACCTTTATTTTGGGATTTCCTACGAATGACTATTAAAACAAACGAAAATAGCCAGAAGCTATATACCGTATTTCCTCTAATAAGCGGCCCCCCTCGACTTTGAGGTCTGGATCTCAGTGTAGAAGCAATATTTTGCAAAGCTGTTTGATACGTTTTCTTAACTCCCACGAGCTCTACCGATTCAACTTTTTAGATTTTGGTTGAGCACCCAAAAATCTCGTAATCGAATTCCAAATTTTCTGATTTTTGAGGGTTTGAAAAATAAGCGCCCGGGGCGCTTATTAGAGAAAATACGGTACTTTGGTTTCATCGCCTCTACCTTTACCTGTTTTATCGACTTCTCAATTGGTGATATCAACTTTTAGCCACGAACCAATGAGTGAGAGTGAATTTAATGTTTCTTAACGCGGGAACGGCTGTGCATTTTTTCTTCATCAAATTTTTCTGTGCTGATCACATTTTGTAGCTAAGAGTCATGGCCACGCAATGGAATTTTTTCCAGCCACATATCGCTGAATTTTTTTGATAAAAATGTGTTTACTCTTATTTGGGTTAGAGGCTTTAAGAGTCTAAAATGAATGTAAAATTAGTTGGAAAATTTTCACACTAAAATATCTTCACCAAACTGATTAGTTTGTGAAAGTTTTGACTCAGCAAGAAAATAGTATGCTTGATAGGCAAGGAATAGAAGCTCTAATATTTTTGAAAATTTTCTAACCTTTTCCTTGAAAGGTACATGCTTTTATACTAATCCAGGGCTGCCATATGTCGTTTTTAAAAAGATTTGTCTTTTTTGAGACCCCCAATCTTTTTTTTATTTCAGTCGAGTCTTGATACAGTGAAGACCCAAGGGCCGGCCCCAGGTGCAAACTATATCGAGTGTACACTGTATCAAGAAAAATGATCCAAAATCTAATAAGTCTGGAATAATAATTCCAACTGATTGATTGATAAATTTTGGCTAGAAATCAATCAACTCACTAATGCAGCCAGCGGTATTGGAACTTGTAACTCAGACCATGCATATGTGAATGACTACTCCTCCTAGCACCGAAAAGCTTAACTAAGTAAAATGAACAAGATTCAGGCTTTTTTCAGCTCATATAGTCGTGCGCGAGCTAAACAACAAGCTTGCTATGTTCGCTAGCAATATGGTTCGTCTTTGTATCGCAAGCACTTTGCCTCTTAACTTAGCGAGCATATGGCTCGTCTTAGATGGTCATTTGGCTCGCGTCCTTTTAAAAATTGCGAGCTGATTGCTCGCAAACGAACCAAACGCACAACACTGCTAGCGATATTTGGGACCAGACTGCCAAAACAAAACTGGCAAATGAAGAGAGAATTGTATAATTTATTCAGGGCAGCACACAGGGCATTTAAGGGGGAGCAAACTTCACATACGCATCGCCTAGGGCCGGAGGTTCTAATTAGAGATGATGGCGGGACGGGACTCCCGTCTCTTCCCCAAGGAGTTTTATAAGCAATTCCCGTCCCGGAACTTTTCCCGAATTTTTTTCCAGCGTTCGCATCCCGGAGTAATTTTCAGCTTCCGGATTAATTGTCTCGTCCCTACTTTTCAAAATCTACCTTGTCTCAGAGATTCGAAAGTCCTAGTGAATTTAAGTCTAGTTTTTATCATCATATGAAATCCGAGAAATGTTTTGTCTTGCTGCGACAAAATTCGCACACAATTTGTAGGTCATCAATTTGTTTGAAGTAAATATTTTGGGTAATATTTAATTCTGCACCCTAATTGCTGAAAAATGCTTCCTAATTTCGGGAAAAATGCCCTCTAATTCGAATTGCCCACTAATTAGTGAAAAACGCCCCCTAATTCGAATTGCACCCTAATCACTGAAAAATGCCCCCTAATTTTTTTTCGTCGTTTTTAGTCAAAATTTTAAGGGAATTTGCATTTTTAAGTCAAAAAATAACTTGGATTGGTCAGAATCACACCCCGGAGTGATCAGAAGCTCCTGAAAGTTGGTTTTTGGGGGTTTATTAAAAGAGGGGGGGGGTGGACTTTTTGAGAAATTCGATTGAACGGATCAGAATTTCGGTCCGATCGGCTGAATCACTCAGGATTTCACCCTAAAATACTCAAAACCACCATATACCTGAAATTCTGGGCAATCCACCCAATCGGACTGGAATTCTGATCCACCCAATCAATTTTTCGCAAAAACATTATGCCCCCCACTCTTAGTAAACCACCCCCCCCCCTCCCCAAAAAACCAACTTTCAGGGGCTTCTAGCCATTTCGGGTGGGATTCTGACCAATCCAAGTTATTTTTTAACTAAAAATGTAAATACCCGCAAAATTTTGATTAACAACGACGAGAGAAAAAATTAGGGGGCATTTTTCAGTTATTAGGGGGCAAAACTACACTCAAATATTTTAAGCATGTCTCGAGTTTTCTGCCGGCTCTCTGTTTTTTATTGAAGCTCTCAGTTGATCTTATGTCTCAATTTGACGAAACATCAAATTAAGACAGGTCGAGGTTAAAGTGATGTCTAGATTTCTCATTTTTCATGAAAAAATGCCAAATCTGATATAGATAACCTACACCTAAAATCCAAAAGTAGATGTAGGTCATCTATATCAGATTCGGCATTTTTCATAAAAAACGCGAGATCTAGACATTACTTTCACCTTGACTTCGCACCTCGACCTCCATTGTGAGCAGCGCATAAGAACACGAAATTTCAAAACAATTTTACACATATATACCCGTTTTCTGACTTGTTTGTGCGACTAGATTTCGATCCCATTGTTTAATATTCATGCTTTTAGAGCTATTAGATGTCCAAGCTTGTGAAAGTTCGACCTGCTTCTCTCCAGGGCATCAAGAAGGTAAATAATTTTTAACTAATGTGCGAGTAGTTGAAGTAGTGAGTCTTTGAAGTCTTCCACGTCAAAAAGATCGATAAATTTTAAGTTTTTTAAACTGACTAATGTCAGGACTTTTCTGTCAAATCAGTTTTTCTGTCCTCAAATCAAGCAAAATATTTATTTTTTGGTTTCGCGTGGACTCCAATCGCTTGTTTCGATGAAATTGTGCGAAATATTCTTGCGCATTTTTTAGCAATTGATTGCGAAGATCTGTCTTTGACTTCAAAGTTAAGTCTCTATTTTCAGCTCAAAATAAGAACAGGAGAAAGAAGAACAAGCAAAAGAGAAGAGTGGAAGCGCTTCAGAAAGAAATCGAAGAAAAGAAGGTCCTGACTGAGCTAATAAAGCACTCTCTACGAAGAAGTTCAATGAAGAGGTACAGATGAAGTTGAATCAGAAGTACAACAAGGGGCTCCAGACACTGAGTGAGATTATGAACGAGAAGTACGACAAGGGTTCAAGAAACTAAACGAGGTCATAAACAACAAGTACGACAAGGGGCTAAAGAGGGTGAATGAAATCGTCAAGGAGAAGCGCAGCAAGGAGGTCAAGAACTTCAAACACAAGCACAAAGATGAGATCGACAAACTCAAAAAGGTCAAGGAGGACAGGAAGATCTGCAAGAAAGAGCTTGAAGAACTCCAAGGACTTGCACTTGGCGAGACTACTCTGGGTAAGTAGCACGATGAGCTATTATTTTCAAAAAATCACCATTCTCAATAGTTTAAAAATGTATTTTTAGACTTCCAGGAAGACGAGCAAAACGAAACCAAGGACCCTGACTATGATGAGGAAAATGATTCAGCCGATTATTTCGATGATAGCAATTACTTGGAATAAGTCTTCCTATTATATCACATAGCTTTTCTGTTGAAATTCTCGTCCTGAATAAAACTCTGTTGTTTCTGTGGTGTGTGATATTTTTGCCCAGTTACTGGTTTCTTAGACTATGGATGTGAATCAGGGCTATGGCTGTGCACGCTCCGAATTTCGGTCGGCTGTGCTCGCTGCTTAACTATAAAAGCCCGGCCTGTACTGAAAAGCCCGGAAATTTTTCAAATATTGATTTACCGAAAAAATTCTCGAAATTTTTTCAATTATTTTTAATTTTTGCTTTTACTGAATATTTTTAGTAAATTCACATCGGAAGCCTGCGTTATTGTTTCGTTCACGGTGTGGCACTAATTGGTAGTACCTAGGTATCCAGATTGTGGTACCCATGTACATCCAAATTGCTAGATTTGAGTTTTTCGGTGGTGATACACACAGAGGCGTAGCCAGAAAAATCTGACGGGGGGCGGTCTTAAGCCCCCGAGAGGTCATTTTCCCTACACCGTTTTCGAGTTTTATAGTGTTTTTACTTAACAAATTTTTCGAAAAACCTGACAAGGGGGGGGGGGGCATAGCCCCTCAGACGATTGCCATTTGACTCGTTACAAATTGTGACTCGCTACAGTTTTTTCAAACTGGCGCCTTTTGGCGCTCAGTCTAAGACACACGTTTGAGTTCGTCCCAACGTGCGCTGGCCTACATTTGCCTATGCCTAATGCCTAAGTTAAAAAAAGTTAAAAAAACATGCGAAAAACAGTAAAAAAAAAATGAAATTAAAAAATTTGATTCTGTAGCGAGTCAAAATTTGTAGCGAGTCGCAGTTTCACCCCTCAGACCCACCCCCCCTGGTTACGCCCATGGATACACATATTCGGCTACAAAGAGAGTCCTAGAACCAAGACATACCGTATTTTCTCTATTAAACGGGCCCTCTCTAATAAACGGGCCCCCTCGACTTTGAGGACTTATATCTGAGCCCAGAGTAAACATTTTGCAAAACTGTTTTTTGCGTTTTCTTAACTCCCACGAGCTCTACTGATTCCACTTTTTTAGATTTCGGTTGAGTACCCAAAAATCTTGAAATTGACCTCAAAACTTTCCGATTTTTGAGGGGTTGAAAAATAAACGGGCCGGGCCCGTTTAATAGAGAAAATACGGTACTTCAATTTAAAAGGGGAGAAATTTTTTAATCGTTGTACTAAAAAATTCAACATTTTTTTCAACGGGGAAGACATTTACGGCTACCTTTTGACATTAATTGCTACTATAGTTTCAACCTGCATTTGCTGCCTCTGAAGGTCGTAAGGTTTCACATAAGGTATGAAGCATGTTGACAGGCATATCGGCCGTGATAAACTCTTCCTTTTCGACCTATGGATGCAGAAAATAAAGGTAAAAACAACAGTAAAAATAAGTGTCAAAAGGTAGCCGTGAATTTCTCTCACCTTAAATTAGTTTTGATGATTTATATTTAGCATAGATCAACAAAAAAATTAGCAAAAATATAATTTGCTAAAAATTTTTGTACATTCTAAGTATCACATCCTAGCTATAAAAGAACACTTTTTAGGTAGCAGTACAAAGAAGCGCCTAGGCCCGCTTCAACCTAGACTTTGAGACCGTGGTCGGTGCTGGAGATTATGCTTCCAAAAAACTATTTCAGGGTTTATTGCTCAGGTGGTTGAATATTATTATTTAGAATGTACTAGCAAGGTACTCAATTTACAGTACTTATGTGTATACCATGAAGGTGGTCATCTTCTGGGAATACTGCCCAGGTTTTAAAGTAGTGTTGCCTATACATGGGTGCTCGTCGCTGATGATCGCAGAGTTGTGGCCGCATACAAAGAAATACTGTTTCCCTTGAACAAATTGAACTCCTTTTTTATAATTTTCAGTACGAAAAAAATCGTATATTTTTTAAGGAGTCAAGTAAGGTGAAGCCAAATAGCTCGGACTTTAATACATTTGTGCAGCCGCCTCTCTCAATCACTAATCACCTGGTTGATTTTTTGTGGAAGCTTATTTAACCATTGAATTGTCGATTGAAACTGCTCCAAATTTTCTGGCTGAGTTTTATAAATTTGGCATCGACTTTGACTTAAAGACGGTCGAATTATGTTTTTAGAAACATACAGTCGAATTCCTCGAATCCACCCCCACTCAAGTTCGTTCCCGCCAGGGCCCGACACTTTTTTCACACTGATTTTGGAAGTCTTTTGCCGAAACTGATCCGTCAGTCTGGTCCGAAATCTCGTGAAGATTACGATTTTGTGTGTCATTTCTGAGAAACACAACAGTTTCGCTAATTAGACCCGCAACATTCTTAATAACGTACACCTCTTTAGAAATTAGGTGTGCGTTATTAAGAATGTTGCGGATCTAATTAGCGAAACTGTTGTGTTTCTCAGAAATGACACGCAAAATCGTAATCTTCACGAGATTTCGGACCAGACTGACGGATCAGTTTCGGCAAAAGACTTCGAAAATCATTGTGAAAAAGTGTAGGGCCCTGGGCGGGAACGAACTTGAGGGGGGGGGTACCTTATTGAGGAATTCGACTGTACCACAAGGCTTTGTTAATAAGGGAACATTTTTATATAATATGGTTTTTGTTTCATTCCTAAGCCTTTCCTGCCTTGGCAAATCTATCAATCTAGAGTTTTTTGATTGAACAAGTTTAGATAATAAATTTAATGTGCCATAATTATCTCCAATTTTATTTTCTCCAAATTCTATTAATATTTGCTTTGAGATGGACTCCAAGTCATTTGTTATGCCTTCTGAAACTATGCAAAACATTGTTGCTCATTTCTCACTGATCGATTGCAAAGATCTGGTTTTGACTTCAAAGATCTTGTCTTGTCACTCTCTGATTCGTTTGAAAAAATATAAGAAAGTAGGTGTTGCTGTTACAAACTTCTCTACTTTCAATTTTCAGCTAGAAATGAAGAGGAGAAAGAAGCAAAAGAGGGTGGACGCTTTGAAAAAATTAAACGAAGAAAACAACGTACTGGATGAGTCCATCGAGGAGATGTTTGAGAGGATGGACAGGAAGTTTTGGAAAGAAGTCGAGGAAGGTTCCCCCAAGAATATGGTGAAGAAGGGTTGGGAAGAGTTGAAGGAAAAGTCCTTTAAGAAGATGTTCGAGAGGATGGAGAGGAAGTTTTGGAAAAAGTCAGAGGAAGGATCCGCCGAAAAGATGTTGGAGAATATGGCAAAGGAGGGTTGGGAAGAAATTGAGAATGAGATCAATGGAATCAAGAAAAGCAAAAAAAAATTATCTTGAGACCTCTTGATACTAATAAAACGCCCGTTTGAGTTATCTTTGAATTATCCTGTGCTTTGCCTAATAAACTAAAAGTCAGTTTACACACTTTGTACTAAGTGAGAAATTGCTTTGCTTTGAAAATCTGTATGAATGAAAACGTGGGCGATTAAGCCGATCGGACCCGAAATCTGATCCGCTCAATCGATTACCGTAAATCCTCTAATAGAGCCCCCTCTCTAATAGAGCCCCCCTCGATTTTTGACTAGAGTTTCAGAGTTAGCACCATTTTTGATTGACAATTTCAAGATTTTTCAGGGATTGAAAAATAAAGCCCCGGGGGCTCTATTAGAGGATTTACGGTATGGGTCACCTTTCGAAAAGGCTCTCTCCTGTTTCGTCCCAAATTGTTTCCGCAAAAATCGTTATAGCCAAAAACGTTACATTTTTAATTAATTAGTTTGCTACATATGGTTTTTCTAACTAATTTTGTGGATATTCTCATTTACAAGTTCATACTCAAATTGATGCTAGAGAGCAGGGCTACATTTTGCGTACGAAGTTGTAAATGACCATGTCTGTAATATTTGCTGAAAACCCCAGAAGTTCTCAAAAGGTCCAGTATTACGGATATTTTAAGGTTTTCAGCAAATATTGCAGACATGGTCATTTACAACTTCATGCTCAAAATGTAGCCCTGCTCTCTAGCATCATTTTGAGTATGAACTTGTAAATCAGAATATCCACAAAATTAGTTAGAAAAACCATATGTAGCAAACTAATTAATTAAAAATGTAACATTTTTGGCTATAACGATTTTTGGCGGAAACAATTTGGGATGAAACAGGGTAGAGCCTCAAAAATCCGAATATGGGGGAACCATAAGTACTGAGGTTTATCTGACTTTCAGTTCAACTTCATTCGAAGTTCAGTTGAACATCCGCTGACGTGTATAAGTGCTTTCTTTGTATCTCCAACGAACCTGCGAAAAGAGTCATCTGAAATTCAAAAATGTATCCTTCTAAAACTTTTCTATTTTACAACCTATCCTGAATCTCTCACGAGGATCGCTCGTGACTCTTATTGGGATAGTCGTCGAATTCTCTGAACCTCTTTTTATGCTCCGTTGAACTTCGGCAAGACAGCATATGAAGTGCCCCCTCCCCCCCGTGAAAAGAGTATTTTTCTCTGAGCAGACTTTTTTCATCTAAGCCTAAGGCCTAAGCCTAAACCTAATCCTCAGTTAGTGCGCTACGCATTGCAAAAAAGAAAACTTAAAAAAAAATCAAGGGAACACAAAATAGTACAGTCGACTCTCTACATAACGTATTTCAAGGGACCGGCCGAAACGGGACGTTATGAGGAAAGGACGTTATATAGAGAATCGTTATGTAGAGAGGCACTCGTCTATATATCACTCGCCAGACGTTATGTGCAGAGTTTTTTCAAAAAAACTGTTTGTTTCATGAAAAAGTCCGTTATGGAACCTGTATATCCAATAAATGGTCCAATATTATAACCGTCAATGATATCCGTCACGGAAAACACCCACGGATTTTATTCACAGAATCAAATCATGGTCGGCTACAGTCAACTCTCGATATAAGCACACTCTCGATATGAGCACACATTGGAGCCAATTTGGTTGGTCAGCAAAGAAATAGGGCAAATAATACCTTTGATATAAGCACAATCGATATAAGCACACCCTCGGGCCGGTCCCAGACCAGTAAAACTCCCTCAATATAAGCACATCCGCTTATTATGGGAAAAAACGTTAACTTCGAATCGTGAATAAGGCGTTAAAATCTTGCCACGAAATATTTTCATTTCAAAAAAGAGACCTGGTGAACGAAAAACAGAGTAAACTCACAAATTTCTTTTCAGTTATTTAACTTCTCGGTTGTTATGTGTTTGAAATAAATCTTCGATGTGGTGTGATTTTTCTCGATGCTTTTTGGTCATTCTCTTTCAAAAAAAGATCACTCTCGATCAGTGTTTTCGAAAACGAATAGGAAATCCAGTTTCCGAACGAATAAGCAAAACGAAATGAAAACGAAAACGAGATGGGGTCTGAAAGCAAAACGAAACCGAAAACGAAACGGAATGCGAAAATGAAAACAAATTCGTTTTCGTTTTGATTTCGTTTTCGTTTTCATTTTGCTTTGGATTTCGTTTTCGTTTCGTTTTAAATTTGAATTTTTTTCTTTGAATTTCCTATATTTTAGAGTTTTGCACCATTTTTACTCTCATTGACAACTTTATTTTTAGGCTAAGTAAAACAGGATATTCAAATGGACCTCGATCAGCTCACCGCCGTGCATTCTCAAACGAAGAGGAGGTCGTCAACGAGATGCACTTCGGTATGACTTTTCGGAAGAAAAAAACATGGCAGGAGAAGCAATCGTCTGATGCGAGAAATGGACTACGGTTCGTATAATCATCTCCAACGCATCTTTTGTGGTTTATAGATAAGTGATGGCTTCTTAGAAAGCTACATTCAAAACGAATCTAATCCAATAACATTTACCAGGAGAACATTTAATATTTATTGACCACCGGTAGAAAACATGATTCCATAGAAAATCAAGCTAATTATGAAATTTTTGATTTGGCGCAAACATTTGAAAGTGATTATGTTTTGGAATTTTAAACCCCTGTGGTAGGTCATAAATATCAGATTTTCAACTTTCCCTTCAAAAATTTGAGTATACGTCTGATGAAAATCCAGATTTTTCCGAAGGAAATCGATATTTTAGGTATTTTTTGCATAGAAGTGTTACAAGAAGCAGCAAAAGTGTTATTTTTCAAACTGAAAATGAACATATATGTGCCGAATTTGATGCTCTATCTTCTGGCAAAGCCGTTTTTCGATCACATGACCCTATGAAAAGCTCAGGTCATTTTTGTGCAAAAGCACCGATTTTCGAATAAAAAGTAGCATAAAATAAGAATTTTCAAATTCCCTCACAAACCTTATATTGGACCTTTTCAAAAGTTTTAGAAAGCCGTGGTTGCAGTTCGACATGCAGTAGTATTTTAAGATGTATCAAATTATTTAAAGAAATCTGGCTGAAATAATATGCTCTTATCGTGTTAGGCAGCATAGTGACTCCGTTTTTTAAGAAGTGTGCGCCGTCCATCCGTGTCATTTTGTCTTCCGTCCGTCCCGTCCTCACTTTTTTTTGTCAATTATGCTGACCGACCACCGTTTCGTCTTGCTTAAATTTTTTTCTGTCTTTATTTTTTCCTTGTGAAATAGTCATCTTTCGTAAAATCAAGGCCTTCCCCGTTTGTCCGTGACGCGACTGGCCGGACCTGATGGACAGCACGGTAACTATGGAGTGGGGTGCAAAATATTATTAATATTTTCAACCAATTTTTATTCTGCCCCGAAGCAATAACGAGTGCGCGGCTTGATGTGGAATATCTCAGAGCTCAGTCCACTTTTGGAAAAACGGTTTTTCGCATTTGATATTAGACATGTTTGATCCTCAGAATTTATTACAACACTCTATATTGGCTATGGCAAATAAGAGCTGGCGCCAAATGCTAAAAATATCCGCAGTTCCGGATACTTTTCTGACTTCGGCGGCTACAAAAACATTTTACACAGCAGGTTGAGTCTTTTTAGAACTATGTTGAACACAGCTTGTAGCCTATATTTTATGAAACATTTTAGTGGTTCATTTTCATGTTTTGACTCTATCAAGCTCAAATTACGACCGAAAAACTCTCCGATTTTAGGAGCCTATTTTTTGAACTTCGAAAATCGGAGAGTTTTTTGGTCGTATTTTCAGTTTGATAAAACCAAAACATGAAAATGAACCACTTAAATGTTTCTTAAAATGTATACTACAATTTAAGTTGGACAGAATTTATGAAAAACCTGCTGTGTAAATTGCATTTGTAGCCGCCGAGGTCAGAAAAGTATCCGGAACTGCTGATACTTCACAGCATTTAGCGCCAGCTCTGATTTGCCATAGCCTATCTAAAGTGTTTTAATGAAGCCTAAGAACAAAACATGTCTTATATCGAATGGAAAAAAACCGTTTTTCAAAAAGTGGACTGAGCTCTGAGATATTTCACATCTAGCCGCGCATTCGTTATTGCTACGGTGGCTGGTTCCAGTTTTAATAATTTTTTTTGAATGGTCCTCACTTTATTGACTCAATATTTGCTATTCTAAAAATCAGTTTTTTTGTGCATATAATCTCAGCTTAACGTTCACTATTTCAGGAAATATCAATCGACAGCAAAAGATCGAAGAAAAAGGAGTAGTCATGAACGGGGCGCTACCACGGTTCATAAAAATTGATTCATTTTAAAGGGAATTCGTAAAAAACGGGTTTCATAAAAAATAGAATTCTTCGAAAACCGGATTTCGAAAAAAAATTAATTTGTTTCAAAACGGTTTGGCGAAATGAAGTTTTAAAAATATATAGTTTTATCAATATTTAATTCATCAATAAATAGGTTTATCCAGATTTCTCGACAAATTTATTTCACAACTGGATAAAAAAAGTATCTCAGCGACAGTGTAATCTTGGAAAAAGGAAAATTAGCCGGTTATTGTAAATTCGGCCAAACCATTAATATATGGTCGAATTATAACCATTTTCACATTTACTTCACCATAAATTTTCACAGTTAAAAATTGCAAATTTCTAGCTGGAGAATATGCAACCATTAGCACGTAAACAATTTGATAAAATGACCGGCCATCTTCCGCCATATGGCCGTGCCCTAACTCAAGTAAAAACACAGCTTTACACGAACCAACTACGAACAAACCCGCACACTTTTATTCAACGTAATCAAACAAAATCACCCGTTCAGATCACATAATAAAGACTGGGTTTGTACATATTTATAAATCTGATCCACTTTGTAGCTTGCAGTGATGCTCTTTCTTTGTGCCGTAATTCGTTTGTGTTCTGCCTTTTGCTTTACTGGAGTACCTGTTTGAAGGGAGATGAGATGAGCTTCTGCGGAACAGAAAGAGCCAAGCAAACCTCGTTAAGAGTCGGTATGGACATGCCTCACTTGTGATTGCGGAATCAACTGCTTCAGGATGGCGAAAAATTTGTTGAGCGTGGACGCAAGGCACGAAAGTTTCCCCACATTTAGCATGCCTTGTGAGCAATTGACACCACCCTTTAGGAACAAGTCTGAACGTTCCGTCGATTCCCCACCAGTCAGGCTCTTCGAGATACTATACAAGAGTTTGAAAAAATTCATAATAAAACCTCATAAAATTAACCTTTAGCAAGTTAGAAGTAGAGAGTATGATAATTCGGCGCTTTCCTTTTCCAGTATCGTGCATAACAAACAATATGCCTTTGTAGTTAAGAAGATCAGGTGGATTTCCAGGTTTCCAGGATCACATGGCGTGTTCGGATCGTTGTTAAGAAGCTGGAGATCTTTCGAATTGAAAATAAATTTCCAAGAGAATGAAAACATTGAAAATACCTTGCGATTGTAGTAGACCATGTCAGACACGTTCTTCTGAATCATCTTAGCTTTAACCAACCATCTTAGCCTTCTTGTTGTTTCACGCATTTCCAATGAGTGATCTGTTGCTTGTCCTTGTAACCAGCAGAGTAAACTACTCCTAGATCAGTACTTGTAATGTTACTAGAAATTATGATAAAAGCCTACCATCCAGAATCACCATGCGCCTTCCCTTTATGCTCTTAATAAACTCGATGGCAAGACCCGTAATGATCTGAGGCTCACGCTTCGGCTTTCGACCCACTTGGACGTTTCTGGTTGACTGTTGGATTTGGCTTGAGCTCATTTCCTCTTCCTCCGATGATCCTTGCTCACTCGCATCACAGCTGCTCGCTTCATCAGGGCTGCTGTATCGGTCTTCGAGATTCACCGTGAGCGCTTAATTCAATGAAAATAATAATAGAAATGTCGATCAAAAAGCAATCAAAAATACGTATTTAAACAATGATTCATGAAATCAAAATATCGTAAAGTTTCATTCTGCCAAACCGTTTTGAAACAAATTATTTTTTTTCGAAATCCGGTTTTCGAAGAATTCTATTTTTATGAAACCCGTTTTTTACGAATTCCCTTTAAAATGAATCAATTTTTTATGAACCGTGGTAGCGCCATGAACGGTCGTATTCAGGTAACTAATTTTGTTTTTGGAGTGTAATTGTTTTGCGCAGCTTGCCTTATCACTCGCCCATTGAATATTCGCATAGAAATTGAGTGATGCCTTTGAAAGCCTTGCGTCCGATTAGCAGGATTTTTCTTCTTTTTCACTCTTCAATGTACAAGCGATATTCCTTTGACTATCACTTTGACTTTGACTTTCACTCTCAGGGGGTGTCGAATTTTAGAGTGACAGTGAAAAGGAGAGTGAGCGGCAAAGAAGAATATGCTCATTAGATAGTTGGCTTAGAATTGTTGATGAATTTGCTGCAATAGCGACAAGTCTGTGGTGTGTAACAGCTTATAGATGCACTCAATTTTTCTCGTGATTGATTGACACACTAATCAAATGAGGCATAATATTTGCTGATTTTTCAATCTTAAAATTATTATTTTCGCCAACATGACCTCCTCAGCGCCGTTTCAGCGTATTCTTACTTCTAGTGAAGTCTATCACGACATCATTCAAAACTTTGATTTGCAAACTTGTTCAAGATTAATCTTCATGTCTGCTAAGGCAGCTAATTTTATTCTTTTACGTGGAGACAAGCTTATGATACATAGAATACTGGTGCGAGTTTAAGCTTTGGATCAATATTGTTTGCTTTTTTAGTTTAATCCGTCTCAGTTTGCTTTGGGGAGGGTGGCGGCTACTGCTTTGCTTGGCTCCTTGGATATGTTCACTTCGGATCAGCGCTTTGTTGTGATAGCTTTCCCAGACTCAGACAAGACATTAGTGATGGAGATTCAAGGGGTATGTATCACACCTATGTTATAGTGCTATATTCTTGTATCTTAGGTACCAGCCTTCCAGGCGATGGCTATGGATCCTCGTCCCATTCCGCCTCTCATTCCTACAGTGCATGATTTGAAACAGTTGTTGGCTGATGAGTTCCCCAGAAGTTTGGAAGTGGTCTGAACAATATGCGCTTTCGTGTGTCCGATTTGCAAGGAGGCTACGTGCTGCTCGAGGATGATGAAGCCCTTTCGACATTGTCAGGCCAGCAAAGAATCATATTGGGCTCTATTTATTGATTCGATTGGTTCTTGTTGTAAACTCTTGTTGTTACTGGTATAAATTTATTCTGGTTATTATGTGGACGTAATGAAGTAATTTATGTATTTTCACAGCAAGGAAGGTATTGTCTATGGTTAATGAGTTGCGCCTAAGATGCGTTGAAGCAATTTCTAAGCTCAGTCTACCCAATATCCTAATTATTATATAGTTTTGACTAAGCTTACCATCGGCGTACCCAAGGGGCTGGCACGGACTAAATTTGCCTGGAGAAAAACTTGACCTGAATTTAAATTTGATTGGGATCAGCGAGAATGTATAGTCTCCATTTATGATTTTTTCAATTGCCATCAAACTGACCAGCCAAGTATTCTCTAATATCGAAGGTTTTCTTAATCGAGGGTGTGAAGCCCTCCGATTATAAAGCCCCCGTCAGCATTTTCTAGGATTTACTACTACTAATTTGGTCAATCTCATTTGGGAACCTTCATTCTGACAAATCAGCTCAATATTTTTAAAATTCAAATACCGTCACGATTAAAAAACTCGTAAAAGTCTTAGCTATCTTTTAAGGGGCAAAATTTTTTTTGACCCAGATTCACTTTTTTTTGACAAGATTCATTTTTTTGTCCCAGATTTCCTCATTTCTGTCCCAGATTTAGCTTAAACCACAGGGGACCAAGCACTTACAAAATTGGTCAAAAAAATTTTCTCTCATAACAGCCTGAAAGTTTTTCTATAACGTTTCTATCATGTTTTGAGCATTTTCGCCAAAAATTATTTTTTCCGCAAAATTTTTAAAATTTTTTTTTCGGTAGCCCAAATTAGGTAGCCCAAAGTTTTCAGGAGCCTGAAATGGGACCTTGGTCCCCAAGGCAAAAATTTTTGCGGAAAAAATAATTTTGGCAAAAATGCTCAAAACATGATAGAAACGTTATAGAAAAACTTCCAGGCTGTTATGAGAGGAAATTTTTTTGACCAATTTTGTAAGTGCTTGGTCCCCCTGTGGTTTAAGCTAAATCTGGGACAGAAATGAGGAAATCTGGGACAAAAAAAAGTGAATCTGGGTCAAAAAAAAGTGAATCTGGGACAAGTCAAATCTGGGACAGAAAAAAGTGAATCTGGGTCAAAAAAAAGTATTGCCCTCTTTTAAGATACAACGCATATATATTGTTCAAATATTGATTTCCAATCTTGTAAAATAAACCAAGAAATCTTCAAACACGGCCAGGCTACTTCTTCAACCCTCTCAACCAGTGTTGTAAGTGGCACCGACACGGTAGCTCACGGCACCGCAACGGTGCCGTGAGCTGGTCCCAGTGCCGAAAATTTTTCGGTCGGTGCTGTGAGCCGGTGCCGAATTTTCAAAGTCGGTGCCGTGAGTTAATGTCGGTGTCGCAATTCTAAGATTTACAACACTGCTTTCAACTCTCGCGTTTAGCAATTGGGTATTTGCTACTAGCGCCGAAATGCATTATTGATTTTCAAAAAAATCACAAAACCAAGCCAAGGCCAGTTGAAATTTCGTCCACGAGACCCTGGTTTTTTCTGGTGTTTTGAAGTAAAATTGTTTTAGCTTAAATTTATTGTATTTGATTGTTGTCTTGCAAGCCTTTGCATTAGTTACCTTATAACCTCTATTATTCCTTCACCCTCTAATAATCTCCCCACCTTGTTTTTTGACTAGGACTTCAGAGTTTAGGCCATTTAAATTTCCAATTTTTTCAAGGTTTGAAAAATTGTAGGTGGTCTTGATTTAATAGTCGACACTTTTAGGAAAACGACACCCCTATAAGCCGACATCCTGAGCTCGGTCCCTTGGGTTGTCGGCTTATCGAGGTTCGACTGTAGACTGTATTTATTTATATCTACAAAATTTCCACATAAACCTTTATCTGATCCACACTACCTCTGCCTTTTCCGTTTGGTGCTGGTTGGTTTTGTCGGTGATGAGGTATATAGCTGTATTCAAGGTTGGTTGATCAGCATACCAAATTTACCAGTCAAAAATCTTTACTCATTTTGCAGCCGTTTAAGTATCGCACCATATGGAGGCAACCCAAAGATGTTCTGACCACCCTAAGCTGTATTTTGCAGCTATGGATCCCGGGTTAGTTTTTAATTTTCGCTTGCGCCAAATTTTTTGAACGTTTTTTGTTTTTAGTTCTGTTCAGCTACAACCCCCAGTATCTTAGTTGCTATGAGAACACAGAGATCAATGCCACCATGTCTCAGGTGAGCATGGATATGGCATTTTTATATAAATTGTGAATGGAGTTTTAACTTTAACGCTAAAAACAATAAAAGGGGTAAAATATCAACTGACCACCATTTTTTTCGGAATATTTGAAACTTTTGATGAAAAATCGACAATTTTGACAGTAAAAGTTTTCGGAAAGTCACCCCTGATACCAAAATCTTCTCCTGAATCCGAATCCGTTGAGATCAGGTCCGAAAAATTTCAGGAAGCTGAGATATCCTTGAAAGTAGGGAGCTGGTCCAAATTTTCTGTGTGGTCCACTCAAAATACCAATATCTCAGCTCTCTGAAATTTTTCGGACCTGATCTCAACAGATTCGGATTCAGGAAGAGATTTTGGTATTAGGGGTGACTTTCCAGTAACTTTTACTGTCAAAATCGTCGATTTTTAATCAAAAGTTTCAAATATTCCGAAAAAAATGGTGGTCAGTTGATGGCCGTCCAATAAAAGGTTGTTGGGCAACGTTTTACACACTCTAAGTTTTCAAAGTTTTTTGAATTTCCGGCAAACTTTTTTAAAAGTCACCTACCGTATTCTCTAATTAAAGAAATCCTCTAATTAACGCACCCCCCCTCTCATTTTGACTAGGATTTCAGAGTTAAGGCCACTTTTGATTGAAAAATTTCAAAATTTTTGAGCGGCTAAAAGAAAGCACCGGTGCTTTAATGAGAGAGAATACGGTACTACCCGTGTTCGACTAGGTTGCAAGGCCGTGATTCTTATTTCGAAAAAGCGCCGGGAATTTCTTTTTTGGCTATTTGCCGCCTTGAAGAAATATTTGAGTTTTTGGGGGAAAGGAGTCAAGAAAATTCTTCAAAGTCAACTTGTCAATGAGTTCAGTGAGTTGGTTGCGGGAGGGCTTGAACCAGGAATTAATTTTTCTGTTAACGTATTACTGGTAAATTTTCGGATAAAATTCAGGGCTGGGTACGGGTCTGCACGACACCAGCCGGGTTATATTTTTAGCAACAAAAATTCAAGTTGGTGTCATTCAGCACAGTATGAAATTCCGCGTTAGATGGTCAAAAAACATTGTGTAAAATCTTATTTGTCAAATTATTGCCTTTGAAGGTGAAGATCCCAGTCCATTTCCCATTCTTTTTCAAGTCACAGTCATTTCCACCAAAAACGAGTGAAAATTGATCCCTTTGATATGGTTTTCAAGTGCAATATAGTCTAACTTGCCCTAGCTGCAACTTCTACTTTTGCTCCGATTTAAATTTCTTCGACTTGGATTTCGATTATGAAAACACTAGGTCGGAATCAGACCGGAATTTTCACCTTAAAGAGGGATTTTTTTAGTTATTAAGCATTTTACACTACGTTTTTCGTCCGTCTAACGCAGAATTTAATATTGCGTAGAATGACACCAAAGATTATCAAAAAGGTTTTAAAAATTACGAAAATATTTAAGAACTAGGGTCTGCAGGCGCCTATCGGCGCCTATGTGTTTGGGAACATTAGTTGTTCATGTGCATTAGTAGTTCGGGTAGATTTATCTTTCGAGTGCGTTAATGGTTAGGGTAGATCATCCACCCTACCTGTTGACTAAGCTACTCTACCTCGCCTACCCTTGCCATCCTCGCCTATCCTCGCCTACCCTCGCCTATCCTCGCCTACCCTCGCCCATCCTCGCCTACCCTCGCCCATCCTCGCCTATCCTCGCCTACCCTTGCCCATCCTCGCCTATCCTCGCTACCCTCACACATCCTCGCCTACCCTCGCCTATCCTCGCCTACCCTCACACATCCTCGCCTACCCTCGCCTATCCTCGCCTACCCTCACACATCCTCGCCCATTCTCGCCTATCCTCGCCTACCCTCACACATCCTCGCCCATTCTCACCTGCTCTTGCCCATCCTCGCCTATCCTCGCCTACCCTTGCCCATCCTCGCCTATCCTCGCCTACCCTCGCCTATCCTCGCCTACCCTTGCCCATCCTCGCCTATCCAATTTCGATTATACGTAATTGGGCTTAAAAGGAAGCCAAGATGTTGAACTTGAGGGTTCCACAGAGATATTCGACATTAATCGGCAAAAACTGGCCGAAAATTGGGTTTAAACCGGAACATCCACCTTAAATCCACACCTGAGAAACCAATGAGTTTGAGCTTGTCCGGGCAGTTCAAACCCGTTCACTTTTCAAAATCCACTGTTTAATAGTTTATTTTGTAGCTGAGATTCTCTAGTTTTCACCATTATAAAACATCAACACCGACTTTTTTTATAAAAGTGGCTCAAAATTGTGTCTGAAGTTAAAAATAGGAAAAACTTCACCTAAAAAGCAACTGACTTGAGAGCTTGTCGTACCAGTTCGAGACCTTACACTCTTATAACATCACTGGTTAATAACTCATTTTGTAGCTGAGATTCTTCAGTTTTCACCATCATGAAACATAAACACCGACTTTCTCTATAAAAGTGGCTCAGAATTGGGTTTGAAGTTAAAAATCGGAAAAAGTACACCTAAAAACCCACTGAGTTGAGAGCTTGTCCGGGCCAGTTCGACCCTTTACACTTTTCTAACCTTACAGGTTAATAGTTTATTTTGTAGCTGAGATTCTCTAGTTTTCACCATTATAAAACATCAACACCGACTTTTTTTATAAAAGTGGCTCAAAATTGGGTCTGAAGTTAAAAAATAGGAAAAAGTACACCTAAAAACCACTGAGTTGAGAGCTTGTCCGGACCAGTTCGACCCCTAAAACCTTTCAAAATCCACTGTTTAATAGCTCATTTTGTAGCTGAGATTCTCTAGTTTTCACCATTATATAACATCAGTACCGACTTTTCATATAAAAGTGGCTGAAAATTTGACGATACATTAAAAGTGTGATCCAACCACCCACCCACCCACTCGACCCAAATACTATATAGAGATTCCGGTTTCGACTCAAAAAAAATCTGGGCTAACAGTAGTACAGGGGCCAATATCCACCCATCAAAGGATGCCGCCTTTTTGCCCTATACCTATTGGGCACTTTCAAAGAGACGCCCTAAACCTATGGGCACTTTCGATCCGGAGTGGGCGGAGCCAAAAGCACTCCCCCAAACCAAAAGAACTCCCCAAAAAAAATGTGACTCCGCCCAGGTTTAGGGCGTCTCTTGAAAGTGCCCAATAGTTAGGGCAAAAAGGCGGCATCCTTTGATGGGTGGATATTGGCCCCTGTACTACTGCTAACACCACTGTATACGGTATTTAGCCGCTTTCTAATATTCCCACCCACCTAAGAGCATGTGAAGGCAGGTTGCAGCACAAATTCACAGCAGAAATAATCAGGATCTTTTAATCATTGAGTGTTTTCGCCTGCACAAATGGTGTCTTCTGTAGGACAGAGGTTGCTGGAACACAAAAAATGTGTTTTTTATAAACCAGTTCTACATTTATATGTGACAATACCCGGCTCAAACTGAGTATAATAGACATGGGGGACCTGAGGCTCTCACTCAGTTCTGGTGGTGCATCTGAAGGCGAAGGGGCTGAAATGCCGAAACGACGCTCAATCACAGGCACTTCCACTATATTGGGTCTAAATATGGATTCCGATTTCACCGATAGTTTTTGAGAAACACCATAATTTTGTCATACATACCTGTAGCAGTAGAGGAGCATTATGCCGGTTGGGATGGCGTAATGGATGGCCCGAAAAAACTCGGAAAATTTTGAAAAATTTTGCTTTTAAATAATTCCGTATTTCTTCTAATGAGCGAGTTTGCCCGTTTATTTTCCAATCGCCTCCTAGGGTGCCCGTTCATTAGAGACTGCCCGACTATTGGAGACTGCCCGACTATTAGAAGAAATACGGTAGTCTCGTTGTTTTTCATGCACATTTTCTGTGTTTCATTTCAAAGAACTCCCAGGTAGCTGAGCTACTGTCATCGATTTCCCCAGGAAAATCGATGGGGCAAGGAGCTACCCACGCAAAAGTTTCAATATTTTCCGATTATTTTTGGGCCACCCTGTAGGTGATTATAAAAGTGGCTAAACGTTTCTCGAATTTGAAACTCAAAAGAGTAAAATATCTCTAAGGGTATTTGGCTGAATGTGATGGCCAAAGTCTAGCATATTCCACATTGCAAGGGTCAGGGCCCCTGACTCAGGGGTTAACACATGTATGTACCCCTATCCCTTGCAATGTGGAGTGTGCTGGTATTTGGCCGCGAAGCGGCCAAATACCCTTAATATGTCTAAATAAGTATCTCCATATATTTAATTTTTGGTAAAACTTCGACTCGCTACAATTGTGACTCGCTACACTTTTGCGACTCGCTACACTTTAACTTTTTTGTCCATTTCACCCAAAAACATGTACTACATGTTCCCCTATCCCTTGCAATGTGGAGTGTGCTGGTCTTGGCCGCGAAGCGGCCAACAATTGGTCTGGTACAACAATCTGTACCCACATAACAATAAAAATTCAATCTGTAGCGAGTCGCAATTGTAGCGAGTCGCAGTAGCGAGTCACAATTTGTAGCGAGTCGCAGGTCGTCCAATTTTTTGACCAAAATTTTTTTTTTGCAGATGTCTTTCCCAATCCTGAAAACATGTTTTTTCGACTAATTACGACCTGAAAAGCTCGAATAAGTGGTCAAAACACACTTTTGGGAGGACTCCGTAAAAGGAAGTCCTGCCAAAAAGTAACTGTGACTTTATGGCCCTTTTCACGATGCCAGTGTTGGCGTAAAAGGTTTACGGTGTCACGCCAATCTGTTCACGATATTTTTTTGTCAAGAAAATTGATTTTGACAAAAAGTCCAAATTTTTGCATTTTAAAGGGGCATGCCCACGCTAATAAGAGGTGGTGCCCGGAATTCAAAGAAAATCCTAATCATTGAACTTCTGTATGGATTTTTGAACTTGGTTTTTAACAAACCATACCTAAAATCAAATTCTGGGCATTGTTTTGTTAGAAACCAAGTCGAAAAATCCATACAGAAGTTAAATGATTAGGATTTTTTTTGAATTCCCAGGCACTACCTCTTATTAGCGTGGGCATGCCCCTTTAAGTCAAAATGCTGCGGGAATTAAAATTTTATAGTCTAAAATTAACTTTTATCGATCAGAAATCACACACTTAACCATTTTAAGCCGCCTCAAACTGTCTTAAGCATTGCTTATGACTCTTCAGACGCTACTGCCGTTTAAGACTCCGCCACAGTTGGGAATACCAATGGGCTACGAATACTATGTGATTTGCCACAAAACATATATATATATTAATTTAATTTATTAATTTTTTTTTCGGAAAAAAACAAAGTGAGGACCAAGCTCTAAAATCGGTACCTATTCTCGTATAGGGCCAAATTTTTGAAGAATTTTCTTGACTCCTTTCCCCCCAAAAGCTCAAATATTTCTTCAAGGCGGCAAATAGCCAAAAAAGAAATTCCCGGCGCTTTTTCGAAATAAGAATCACGGCCTTGCAACCTAGTCGAACACGGGTAGTACCGTATTCTCTCTCATTAAAGCACCGGTCCCCAAGGCAAAAATTTTTGCGGAAAAAAAAATTTTTGGCGAAAATGCTTAAACATGATAGAAACGTTATAGAAAAACTTTCAGGCTGTTATGAGAGAAAATTTTTTTGACCAATTTTGTAAGTGCTTGGTCCCCCTGTGGTTTAAGCTAAATCTGGGACAGAAATGAGGAAATTTGGGACAAAAAAAATGAATCTTGTTAAAAAAGTGAATCTGGGTCAAAAAAAAGTGAATCTGGGTCAAAAAAATTTTGCCCCTTAAAAGATAGCTAAGACTTTTACGAGTTTTTTAATCGTGACGGTATTTGAATTTTAAAAATATTGAGCTGATTTGTCAGAATGAAGGTTCCCAAATGAGATTGACCAAATTAGTAGTAGTAAATCCTAGAAAATGCTGACGGGGGCTTTATAATCGGAGGGCTTCACACCCTCGATTAAGAAAACGTTCGATATTAGAGAATACTTGGCTGGTCAGTTTGATGGCAATTGAAAAAATCATAAATGGAGACTATACATTCTCGCTGATCCCAATCAAATTTAAATTCAGGTCAAGTTTTTCTCCAAGCAAATTTAGTCCGTGCCAGCCCCCTTGGGTACGCCGATGGTAAGCTTAGTCAAAACTATATAATAATTAGGATATTGGGTAGACTGAGCTTAGAAATTGCTTCAACGCATCTTAGGCGCAACTCATTAACCATAGACAATACCTTCCTTGCTGTGAAAATACATAAATTACTTCATTACGTCCACATAATAACCAGAATAAATTTATACCAGTAACAACAAGAGTTTACAACAAGAACCGATCGAATCAATAAATAGAGCCCAATATGATTCTTTGCTGGCCTGACAATGTCGAAAGGGCTTCATCATCCTCGAGCAGCACGTAGCCTCCTTGCAAATTGGACACACGAAAGCGCATATTGTTCAGACCACTTCCAAGCTTCTGGGGGAACTCATCAGCCAACAACTGTTTCAAATCATGCACCGTAGGAATGAGAGGCGGAATGGGACGAGGATTCATAGCCATCGCCTGGAAGGCTGGTACCTAAGATACAAGAATATATCACTATAATATAGGTGTGATACATACCCCTTGAATCTCCATCACTAATGTCTGGTCTGAGTCTGGAAAGCTATCACAACAAAGCGCTGATCCGAAGTGAACATATCCAACAAGCCAAGCAAAGCAGTAGCCGCCACCCTCCCTATAGCGAGTTGAGACGGATCAAACTGAAAAAGCAAACAATATTGATCCAAAGCTTAAACTCGCACCAGTATTCTATGTATCATAAGCTTGTCTCCACGTAAAAGAATAAAATTAGCTGCCTTAGCAGACATGAAGATTAATCTTGAACAAGTTTGCAAATCAAAGTTTTGAATGATGTCGTGATAGACTTCACTAGAAGTAAGAATACGCTGAAACGAAGCTGAGGAGGTCATGTTGGCAAAAATAATAATTTTTGAGATTGCAAAATCAGCAAACATTATGCCTCATTTGATTAGTGTGTCAATCAATCACGAGAAAAATTGAGTGCATCTATAAGCTGTTACACACCACAGACTTGTCGCTATTGCAGCAAATTCATCAACAATTCTAAGCCAACTATCTAATGAGCATATTCTTCTTTGCCGCTCACTCTCCTTTTCACTGTCACTCTAAAATTCGACACACCCTGAGGTGAAAGTCAAAGTCAAAGTGATAGTCAAAGGAATATCGCTTGTATATTGAAGAGTGAAAAGGAAGGAAAATCCTGCTAATCGGACGCAAGGCTCTCAAGGCATCGCTCAATTTCTATGCGAATATTCAATGGGCGAGTGATAAGGCAAGCTGCGCAAAAAATACACTCCAAAAACAAAATTAGTTACCTGAATACGACCGTTCATGACTACTCCTTTTTCTTCGATCTTTTGCTGTCGATTGATATTTCCTGAAATAGTGAACGTTAAGCTGAGATTATATGCACAAAAAAACTGATTTTTAGAATAGCAAATATTGAGTCAATAAAGTGAGGACCATTCAAAAAAATTATTAAAACTGGACCAGCCACCGTAGCAATAACGAATGCGCGGCTAGATGTGAAATATCTCAGAGCTCAGTCCACTTTTTTTGAAAAACGGTTTTTTCCATTCGATATAAGACATGTTTTGTTCTTAGGCTTCATTAAAACACTTTAGATAGGCTATGGCAAATCAGAGCTGGCGCTAAATGCTGTGAAGTATCAGCAGTTCCGGATACTTTTCTGACCTCGGCGGCTACAAATGCAATTTACACAGCAGGTTTTTCATAAATTCTGTCCAACTTAAATTGTAGTATACATTTTAAGAAACATTTAAGTGGTTCATTTTCATGTTTTGGTTTTATCAAACTGAAAATACGACAAAAAACTCTCCGATTTTCGAAGTTCAAAAAATAGGCTCCTAAAATCGGAGAGTTTTTCGGTCGTAATTTGAGCTTGATAGAGTCAAAACATGAAAATGAACCACTAAAATGTTTCATAAAATATAGGCTACAAGCTGTGTTCAACATAGTTCTAAAAGACTCAACCTGCTGTGTAAAATGTTTTTGTAGCCGCCGAAGTCAGAAAAGTATCCGGAACTGCGGATATTTTTTAGCATTTGGCGCCAGCTCTTATTTGCCATAGCCAATATAGAGTGTTGTAATAAATTCTGAGGATCAAACATGTCTAATATCAAATGCGAAAAACCGTTTTTCCAAAAGTGGACTGAGCTCTGAGATATTCCACATCAAGCCGCGCACTCGTTATTGCTTCGGGGCAGAATAAAAATTGGTTGAAAATATTAATAATATTTTGCACCCCACTCCATAGTTACCGTGCTGTCCATCAGGTCCGGCCAGTCGTCACGGACAAACGGGGAAGGCCTTGATTTTACGAAAGATGACTATTTCACAAGGAAAAAATAAAGACAGAAAAAAATTTAAGCAAGACGAAACGGTGGTCGTCAGCATAATTGAAAAAAAAAAGTGAGGACGGGACGGACGGAAGACAAAATGACACGGATAGGACGGCGCACACTTTTTAAAAAACGGAGTCACTATGCTGCCTAACACGATAAGAGCATATTATTTCAGCCAGATTTCTTAAATAATTTGATACATCTTAAAATACTACTGCATGACGAACTGCAACCACGGCTTTCTAAACTTTTGAAAAGGTCCAATATAAGGTTTGTGAGGGAATTTAAAAAATCTTATTTTATGCTGCTTTTTATTCGAAAATCGGTGCTTTTCCACGAAAATGACCTGAGCTTTTCATAGGGTCATGTGATCGAAAAACGGCTTTGCCAGAAGATAGAGCATCAAATTCGGCACATATATGTTCATTTTCAGTTTGAAAAATAACACTTTGCTGCTTCTTGTAACACTTCTATGCAAAAAATACCTAAAATATCGATTTCCTTCGGAAAAATCTGGATTTTCATCAGACGTATACTCAAATTTTTGAAGGGAAAGTTGAAAATCTGATATTTATGACCTACCACAGGGTTTAAAATTCCAAAACATAATCACTTTCAAATGTTTGCGCCAAATCAAAATTTCATAATTAGCTTGATTTTCTATGGAATCATGTTTTCTACCGGTGGTCAATAAATATTACATGTTCTCCTGTAAATGTTATTGGATTAGATTCGTCTTGAATGCAGTGTTGTGCATTTTCAATTTTTCTAGTCCTCGTCCTCGTACCAGAAATTTTTGGGCCTCGTACTTCGTACTCGTCCTCGTACCGACTTTTTAAAATTTGCTCGTACTCGTCTTCGTCCTCGTAGTACGAGCCTGAAATCGGCTCGTGCTCGTCTTCGTCCTGGCCGGTACTCACCCTTTTCTTTACCTTACCTTTCACCCTTACCTCTAACTTTTACCCTTACCTCTACCTTTTACCCTTACTCTACCTTCAACTTTACCTTACCTCTACCCTTACCTCTACCTTCAACTTTATCCTCGAAAGCACAATCAACTGCATATGATTTATTCCAATCCGCAACAACAGACAACACTATTTAGCGCGTAAAGTAACGATTAAGAATAGAATTTCTCATATTTGATCCAGTGCTAATTCTGTCATCCGCATTGACCTCCTCCGGTGGTTGTTCGTCTAGCATGTCTTCATCGTTCTCATCGGATACTCCTCGCAAGCGGCAAATGTTGTGTAGGACTGCAGCGGCAATGATGAATTGAGTGACCCGTTCTAGGCAATCCGGAGTTCCCCATGCAAAGAGTGGAACCTACGCTTCCATCGACCGATCACTTGCTCCACCAGCACCAGCAAGAGATCATCTTGATGTTCGGCCACCAACTCCACCAGACGCTTGCACATTTCAGACGTAAACATGGCGATAACTAAAGATAACAACGATAAAATACGAGAAGCAGTGCAAGATTAATAAAACGAGCAAATCTCAACAAAGAGCACACAACAATGAAAAATGAACATCAAAATCGTGTTCAGCGACACACATTACTCTAGAAATGCGTTGCGAGACAAAAATTCAAAAATCGAGATGAGGGTAAAATTTTACCCTGCTACCACCCATGGCAAAAATATGCCTTGGTCCCCCTGTTTTTTTCACCCTTACCTCTACCTTTACCTCTAAGTGTGGTGAGTACGGGTAGAGTAAGGTAAAAGTAAAGGTAGAGGTAAGGTAAGGGTAAAAATTATGGTGAGTACCGGTAGAGGTAATGGTAGAGGTAAGGGTAAAAGGTAAGGGTAAAAGATGGTGAGTACTGGCCCTGGTCATTCAGATAGAGGAGATTGTGGACTAAATTTCCGTGTATAAGGAAGCTCTGAAAATGCAACATTGGCGTGGCTCATACAAAAATGAAGTTCAGTGTTTTAGAGCTAAAAATGGTCTCCACCAGACGAATTTGCGCAAACGGTCGTTGTACCCGGTCATAATGTGTACCCAGTCGTTGGTATACCAAATGGCCACCGATAATTTCTAAAAATGCCCCCTAATTATTACGGGCATATCGTAATTTTGCCGCAAAAAGTCGGAATTTTGCCGCAAATATTTTGTTTTGATATAAGTTGAGAAAATTACAGAAAAAGGCAAAGTGAAAATTCGCGGCGAAATTCCGACTATTTGAGGCAAAATTACGATATGCGCATTTTTTTCTTGCTGTCTTTTACGCTTTTATCAGTCCTAAGGGTGATATTGAAAACTTATTTTATCACTATCAAATCTTCAGCATGCCCGATTTAATCCAGAAAAGGTTTTAGAGCCTGGAGAAAAAAAAAATTGAAATTTTTTCCAAATTACCCGCCCGACCACCACCCTACTTGAAACCTTTTTATCACAGTGTAATAAACCTATAAAACGGCATTTTACTACTATCAAACCATCTTTGGAATGCTTAAATTAGTTCAGAAAACAGGTTTCCAGACCTGAAAACATGAAAAATTGCACCAAATAGACGATTGCTTGGTTCAGTTGTTACATGGATAATCCAACAGAGCTGCAGTTAGATTATAGAATACAGTCAAGTCTCGATTTAACGAACCCCTGGGACCGCCAAAAATGTTCGTTAAATCGAAGGTTTCGTTAAATCGAGAGCTTATTTTAGTCATTTTATTTAATCGGTGGCCAAATAGCCACCAAAAAAAAGGTTCGTTAAATCAAGAGTTTCGTTAAATCGAGACTTGACTGTATTTGAAATGAAAAAGTTCTTCGTGAGACAAAAAATTGTTAATTTGAAAATCCTTGCGGGGAATCAACCGCGGAAGAATTTAATTGGCGCGTATAAACTTGGCATTATACGTTATGTTAACTGCGTCCGAATTTGGACGCAGTTTAAAATAACGTATACGCACCATTCTTACATTTTTTAATTAAAATCCAAAATTTGAAATGTGGGATCAGTAAAGCTCGTGTAGTTAAGAAAACGCAAAAAACAAATTTTCAAATATTTACTATGCTGTCATATAGCGAGTCACAATTTGTAGCAAATCGCCGGCTGTTCTAATAAACACAATCACAGTCATAACAAACAAAATTGCACAATCACATGTAAAGGTCAAAGTATTGACCTAATAAGTAGTATCTAGTAATAGAGCGTCTAAGCCAAACTAAAAAAATAAATTCAGGTTTCAAGTTTGAGTTCCACAGGTGGTGTAGCGGATTTGCCGAAGCTTGAAATTGAAGTGCACCGCCATCCAAAGAGTATTTTCTTTAAGCGTACAGTCGACTCTCTATATAACGTCCCTCTTCTCATAACGTCCCAGTAAAACTAGTTTGGTTGGTCTAAACTAAATGCTCGAACAAGTGCCTCTCTATATAACGACTCTCTTCATAGCGCCCCTCTCTACATAACGTCCCGATTCGCTGGACACTGCTTCAAATACGCCTCTCATATAATGTTTTTTCGAAAAAAAAAATTAAAATTGAAAGCGTCTCAACACGACATCTGTTGACTATCCGTACCATTTTTTTGTGCATTTATACAGTCGACGCTCTCCATAACGGACCCCTCCATAACGACAGCTCTCCATAACAAACAAAAAATTGGCCGATTGGTCAGAGTTAGTACAATTGACCTAAATCGACGCTCTACATAACGGACGCTCTTATAACGACGAAAAAGTCGGTCCCTTCGGGTCGTTATGGAGAGCGTCGACTGTATTGATCCGTCACGGATGTCCGTAGACATCCGTGACATGTACAGTCGACTCTCGATATAAGCACACTCTGGACCGGCAAAAGTGTGCTATATCGAGAGTGATCTTTTTTGAAAGGAATGACCAAAAGTATCGAGAAAAATCACACCACATCGAAGATTATTTCAAACAATAATAACCGAAAAGTTAAATAACTGAAAAGAAATTTGTGAGTTTACTCTGTTTTTCGTTCACCAGGTCTCTTTTTTGAAATGAAAATATTCGTGGCAAGATTTAACGCCTATTCACGATTCGAAGTTAACGTTTTTCCCATAATAAGCGGATGTGCTTATATTGAGGGAGTTTTACTGGTCTGGGACCGGCCCGAGGGTGTGTATATCGAGAGTTGACTGTAGCCGACCATGATTGATTCTGTGAATAAAATCCGTGGGTGTTTACCGTGCGGATATCATTGACGTTTAATATTGGACCATTTATTGGATATACAGTTCCATAACGGACTTTTTCATAAAATAAACAGTTTTTTTGAAAAACTCTGTACATAACGTCTTGCGAGTGATATATAGACGAGTGCCTCTTACATAACGATTCTCTATATAATGTCCTTTCCTCATAACGTCCCGTTTCGGCCGGTCCCTTGAAATACGTTATGTAGAGAGTCGACTGTACTATTTGTGTTCCCTTGATTTTTTTTAAGTTTTCTTTTTTGCAATGCGTAGCGCACTAACTGAGGATTAGGTTTAGGCTTAGGCCTTAGGCTTAGATGAAAAAAGTCTGCTCAGAGAAAAATACTCTTTGCACGGGGGGAGGGGCACTCATATGCTGTCTTGCCGAAGTTCAACGGAGCATAAAAGAGGTTCAGAGAATTCGACGACTATCCCAATAGAGTCACGAGCATCCTCGTGAGAGATTCAGGATAGGTTGTAATAGAAAAGTTTTAGAAGGATACATTTTTGAATTTCAGATGACTTTTTCGCAGGTTCGTTGGAGATACAAAGAAAGCACTTATACACGTCAGCGGATGTTCAACTGAACTTCGAATGAAGTTGAACTGAAAGTCAGATAAACCCAGTACTTATGGTTCCCCCCATATTCGGATTTTTGAGGCTCTACCCTGTTTCATCCAAATTGTTTCCGCCAAAAATCGTTATAGCCAAAAAATGTTACATTTTAATTAATTAGTTTGCTACATATGGTTTTCTAACTAATTTGTGGATATTCTGATTTACAAGTTCATACTCCAAATGATGCTAGAGAGCAGGGCTACATTTTGAGCATGAAGTTGTAAATGACCATGTCTGCAATATTTGCTGAAAACCTTAAAATATCCGTAATACTGGACCTTTGAGAACTTTTGGGGTTTTTCAGCAAATATTACAGACATGGTCATTTACACTTCGTACGCAAAATTTAGCCCTGCTCTCTAGCAAACTTGTAAATGAGAATATCCTTAAATTAGTTAGAAAAACCATGTGTAGCAAACTATTTATTAAAAATGTAGCGTTTATTGGCTATAACGATTTTTGGCGGAAACAATTTGGACGAAACAGGAGAGAGCCTTTTTTGAAGGTGACCCTAATCATTGAGCGGATCAGATCTCGGGTCCGATCGGCTTAATCGCCACGTTTTCATTCATACAGATTTTCAAAGCAAGAAATTTTCTCACTTAGTACAAAGTGTGTAAACTGACTTTTAGTTTATTAGGCAAAGCACAGGATAATTCAAAGATAACTCAACGGGCGTTTTATTTAGTCTGTGCACGATCGATATATCTAACATAATATCGTTCTATCGTTCTCGATTTCGGTCATATGATCGCATATCGCTGTACCATTTTGAAAAATCGTATATCGCTATCGTCATACCTAGTGATTTTGAGAGTTCAAAATCGCGCAAAGTCACCAAACTTTTGCTCGGCACAAATCATTCCGACTGTGTCGCATCTATTTTCGCAAAAGAATCAATATCTTCATATCTTCTTTTGCGCTCGTATGCTACGTTATCTCTTAATCATCATATTGCTTCAATACTTTATCTATGCCACTATATCAGTATTATCCGTTTTGCCCGGCGAACCTTTCAATGCTACAAGTCGCTATGAGCAATGTTCTCCTCGCGGACATTACGACTACAGACGATCAAGTTTGGATCAAATGCGGAGATGCTATTGTTCTCACAAGTCTGCGGATGTTGAATACAGTATTAGATGTTAATTGTTGTTTTATTTGTTGTGAAGTGATATAGATAGCAATAAACGGTATGATATTGAGGTGAATTTGAGCGCGCGCAGCAGCCGCGGAAGATTTTTCAGCATTGTCCGCTTCTGGAGAAAAATATCGCATAATCGTAACGATATACGTTGCCAAAATTCATATCTTATCGTTATATCGATCGTTTGAAAATTAGCTCAAAAATATCGTATCGTTTTATCGTTAGATGACAAATGCACAGCTCTAGTTTTATTAGTATCAAGAGGTCTCAAGAAATTTTTTTTTGATTTTCTTGATTCCATTGATCTCATTCTCAATTTCTTCCAACCCTCCTTTGCCATATTCTCCAACATCTTTTCGGCGGATCCTTCCTCTGACTTTTTCCAAAACTTCCTCTCCATCCTCTCGAACACTCTCTTAAAGGACTTTTCCTTCAACTCTTCCCAAACTTCCTGTCAACTCTCGAACATCTCCTCGATAGACTCATCCAGTACGTTGTTTACTTCGTTTAATTTTTTCAAAAGCGTCCACCCTCTTTTGCTTCTTTCTCCTCTTCATTTCTAGCTGAAATTGAGAGTAGAGAAGTTTGTAACAGCAACACCTACTTTCTTATATTTTTTCAAACGAATCAGAGAGTGAGAAGACAAGATCTTTGAAGTCAAAACCAGATCTTTGCAATCGATCAGTGAGAAATGAGCAACAATCTTTTGCATAGTTTCAGAAGGCAGAACAAATGACTTGGAGCCCATCTAAAAGCAAATATTAATAGAATTAGGAGAAATAAAATTGGAGATAATTATGGCACATTAAATTTATTATCTAAACTTGTTCAATCAAAAAACTCTAGATTGATAGATTTTCCATGACAGGAAAGGCTTAGGAATGAAACGAAAACCAGATGATATAAAAATGTTCCCTTATTAACAAAACTTGTGGTATGTTTCTAAAAACATTATTCGGCCGTCTTCAGGTCAAAGTCGAAGCCAAATTAATAAAACACAGTCAGAAAATTTCGAGTACTTTCAATCGATGACTTAGTAGTTAAATAAGCTTCCACAAAAAATCAACCAGGTGATTAGTGATTGAGAGAGGCGGCTGCACAAATGTATTGAAGTGCGAGTTGCGAACATGAAAGATTGCTATTTGGCTTGACATTACTTGACTCCCTAAAAAATATACGATTTTTTTGGAATTCAATTAGTTAGGAAATGTTCAAGGAAACAATATTTCTTTGTATGCGGCCACAACTCTGCGATCATCAACACTAGGCAACACTACTTTAAAACCTGGGCAGTATTCCTAGAAGATGACCACCTTCATGGTATACACATAAGTACTGTAAATTGAGTACCTTGCTAGTACATTCTAAATAATAATATTTAACCAACTGAGCAATAATGTGGCAGAATATGTCCTCCCTTTTAGCAGAATATGTGTATCACCACCGAAAAACTCGAATCTAGTAATTTGCATGTACATGGGTACCACAGTCTGCATACCTAGGTACTACCACTTAGTGACACCCTGTGAACACAACCAATAATTCACCGGCAGACTTCTGATGTGAATATACAAAAAATATTAAGTAAAGTTGAAAATAAAAATAATTGATAAAATTTTGAGAATTTTTTTTTCGGTGAATGAATATTTGAAAAATTTCCGGGCTTTTTGGTCCGGGCCGGGCTTTTATAGTAAAGCAGCGAGCCCAGCCGACCGAAATTCAGACCGTGCACAGCCATAGCCCTGATTCACATCCACAGTTTAAGAAACCAGTAAGTGGGCAAAAATATCACAACCACAGAAACAACAGAATTTATTCAGGACGAGAATTTCAACAGAAAAGCTATGTGATGTAATAGGAAGACTTATTCCAAGGAATTGCTATCATCGAAATAATCGGCTGAATCATTTTCCTCATCATAGTCAGGGTCCTTGGTTTCGTTTTGCTCGTCTTCCTGGAAGTCTAAAAATACATTTTTAAACTATTGAGAATGGTGATTTTTTGAAAATAAAATAGTGATGGAAATATTCAAATTTCGGGACTACCGGGACGGGACTTTTAGAAAAAAATTTCGGGACCGGGACCGGACTTTTCAAAAATTTCACCGGGACCAGAAAAAAGTCCGTTCGGGACTGTAAAAAGTTAACTTTTAAAAAAATTTGTAAATACTCTATTTTCTCAAATTTTGCGGCTCCTCGATTTCGAGGACAGGAAATATAGAAGATATGCATGGAAACAATGGAAAAAGTTTCTGATCAAAAAATTTCAAAAATTGAAAATTTTTAATTTTCCGAATTTTTTCGGGCCATCCTGTATATTAGAGGTATGCACGGGATCGGCATCGCTCTCGAATCTGGAACCGCATTCCGAGGATTTTGATGTTGAATCCCGATCTCGAATCCCTCCCCATCGATTTTGAAAATCTCGATCCCGAAATTGCCAACCCCGATGAGCATTTTAAAAATAATTTTTGGCCAGATAATTTTTTTTTACATAATTTTGTGGTTTTCGTGGTAATCCGATCCCAAATTCTTTTAAGGCCTCAATCCTGATCCCAAAATCCCTCTCGGGCGAAATGCACACCTCTACTATATGTGTCAGCATAGAGCGAATACTTTACATCGCTCTTTTTGTATTTTCTTAGTCCAACGAGCTCTACTGATCTCTTTTTATGATTATAGTTAAGCGCTCAAAAATTTTAAAATCGATCTCCAGTTTTTCGGATTTTGGGTGTCTGAAAATTGAACAGCCGGCTGCATAATAAAATCAATGATTAATATAAATTGATTAAAATCGGAAGTTTACTTAGAACTAAGTGTAAACAGTTCACTCTTGAACCATTTGTGAAGAGTTTACTTTGAATCCTCTTTTTTAGTTCGATAAGAAACAAACTCAGGCACAAACAAGAGTGTAATAATCATATGAGATCTAAAAACGACAAAAATAGACAGGAAAAAACAAAAACCGTAAAATTCTGTTGTAGGAAAATTTAAAAAAGTCCCGAATTATTTCAAATTTCGGGACCGGGACTTTTGTTTCAAAATTTCGGGACCACCGGGACGGGACTTTTGTCTGAATTTTCTTCGGGACTTTCGGGACCGTCCCGTCCCGCTTCCATCACTAAAATAAAAGCTGATAGTGCTACTTACTCAGAGTAGTCTCGCCAAGTGCAAGTCCTTGGAGTTCTTCAAGCTCTTTCTTGCAGATCTTCCTGTCCTCCTTGACCTTTTTGAGTTTGTCGATCTCATCTTTGTAATTGTGTTTGAAGTTCTTGACCTGACGATTTCGTTCACCCTCTTTAGCCTCTTGTCGTACTTCTCGTTCATAATCTCACTCAGTGTCTGGAGCCCCTTGTTGTACTTCTGATTCAACTTCATCTGTACCTCTTCATTGAACTTCTTCGTAAGAGAGTGCTTTATTAGCTCAGTCAGGACCTTCTTTTCTTCGATTTCTTTCTGAAGCGCTTCCACTCTCTCTTTTGCTTGTTCTTCTTTCTCTTGTTCTTCTTTTGAGCTGAAAATAGAGACTTAACTTTGAAGTCAAAGACAGATCTTCGCAATCAATTGCTAAAGAATGCGCAAGAATATTTCGCACAATTTCATCGAAACAAGCGATTAGAGTCCACGCGAAACCAAAAAATAAATATTTTGCTTGATTTGAGGACAGAAAAACTGATTTGACAGCAAAGTCCTGACATTAGTCAGTTTAAAAAACTTAAAATTTATCGATCTTTTTGACGTGGAAGACTTCAAAGACTCACTACTTCAACTACTCGCACATTAGTTAAAAATTATTTACCTTCTTGATGCCCTGGAGAGAAGCAGGTCGAACTTTCACAAGCTTGGACATCTAATAGCTCTAAAAGCATGAATATTAAACAATGGGATCGAAATCTAGTCGCACAAACAAGTCAGAAAACGGGTATATATGTAAAATTGTTTTGAAATTTCGTTCTTATGCGCTGCTCACAATGGAGGTCGAGGTGCGAAGTCAAGGTGAAAGTAATGTCTAGATCTCGCGTTTTTTATGAAAAATGCCGAATCTGATATAGATGATCTACATCTACTTTTGGATTTTAGGTGTAGGTTATCTATATCAGATTTGGCATTTTTTCATGAAAAACGAGAAATCTAGACATCACTTTAACCTCGACCTGTCTTAATTTGATGTTTCGTCAAATTGAGACATAAGATCAACTGAGAGCTTCAATAAAAAACAGAGAGCCGGCAGAAAACTCGAGACATGCTTAAAATATTTGAGTGTAGTTTTGCCCCCCTAATAACTGAAAAATGCCCCCTAATTTTTTCTCTCGTCGTTGTTAATCAAAATTTTGCGGGTATTTACATTTTTAGTTAAAAAATAACTTGGATTGGTCAGAATCCCACCCGAAATGGCCAGAAGCCCTGAAAGTTGGTTTTTTTTGGGGGGGGGGTGGTTTACTAAGAGTGGGGGGGGGGCGGGGGCATAATGTTTTTGCGAAAAATTGATTGGGTGGATCAGAATTCCAGTCCGATTGGCTGGATTGCCCAGAATTTCAGGTATATGGTGTTTTGAGTATTTTAGGGTGAAATCCTGAGTGATTCAGCCGATCGGACCGAAATTCTGATCCGTTCAATCGAATTTTCTCAAAAAGTCCACCCCCCCCCCCTTTTAATATACCCCTAAAAAACCAACTTTCAGGAGCTTCTGATCACTCCGGGGTGTGATTCTGACCAATCCAAGTTATTTTTTGACTTAAAAATGCAAATTTCCTTAAAATTTGACTAAAAACGACGAAAAAAAATTAGGGGCATTTTTCAGTGATTAGGGTGCAATTCGAATTAGGGGGCGTTTTTCACTAATTAGTGGGCAATTCGAATTAGAGGGCATTTTTCCCGAAATTAGGAAGCATTTTTCAGCAATTAGGGTGCAGAATTAAATATTACCCAAAATATTTACTTCAAACAAATTGATGACCTACAAATTGTGTGCGAATTTTGTCGCAGCAAGACAAAACATTTCTCGGATTTCATATGATGATAAAAACTAGACTTAAATTCACTAGGACTTTCGAATCTCTGAGACAAGGCAGATTTTGAAAAGTAAGGACGAGACAATTAATCCGGGAAGCTGAAAATTACTCCGGGATGCGAACGCTGGAAAAAAATTCGGGAAAAGTTCCGGGACGGGAATTGCTTATAAAACCCCTTGGGAAGAGACGGGAGTCCCGTCCCGCCATCATCTCTAATTAGAACCTCCGCCCTAGGCGATGCGTATGTGAAGTTTGCTCCCCCTTAAATGCCCTGTGTGCTGCCCTGAATAAATTATACAATTCTCTCTTCATTTGCCAGTTTTGTTTTGGCAGTCTTGTCCAAATATCGCTAGCAGTGTTGTGCGTTTGGTTCGTTTGCGAGCAATCAGCTCGCAATTTTTAAAGAAATTTTTTAAGAAAATTTTCAAAAATATTAGAGCTTCTATTCCTTGCCTATCAAGCATACTATATTCTTGCTGAGTCAAAACCTTCACAAACTAATCAGTTTGGTGAAGATATTTTAGTGTGAAAATTTTCCAACTAATTTTCAATTCATTTTAGACTCTTAAAGCCTCTAACCCAATGAATAAGAGTACCGTATTTTCTCTATTAATTACCCCGGTAATTATTTTTCAACCCTTGAAAAATCGAAAAAAAAATATTTTGATTTTGAGACTTTTGGGTGCTCAAACGAATTTTAAAAAGTGGAATCAACTAAGTTCGTGGTGATTAAGACAGCGCAAAAAACAGATTTGCAAAATAATTTTTTTGAGCTGAGATACAGGGTGCCTATGGGGGTAATGAATAGAGAGGGGTAATCATTAGAGAGGGGTAATTGATAGAGAAAATACGGTAAACACATTTTTATCAAAAAAATTCAGCGATATGTGGCTGGAAAAAATTCCATTGCGTGGCCATGACTCTTAGCTACAAAATGTGACCAGCACAAAAAAATTTGATGAAGAAAAAATGTACAGCCGTTCCCGCGTTAAGAAACATGAAATTCACTCTCACTCATTGGGTTCGTGGCTAAAAGTTGATATCACAATTGAGAAGTCGATAAAACAGATGAAGGTAGAGGCGATGAAAACAAAAGTACATGGCTTCTGGCTATTTTCCTTTGTTCTTATAGTCATTCGTAGGAAATCCCAAAGCAAAGGTAGTTGCTGACATTAAAGCAGTGCTGTAAATAATTCCAACTGATTGCTTGATACATTTTGGCTAGAAGTCAATCAACTCACTAACTGGTGGACAATAAGTTCCCGGACAACTTTTAAATAAAAATTTAACGATGAGAAAATTCCAAAAATAGGTTTTGTAGCCCTGAATCTCCTCTTCAAAACTGTAATTCCACTTTTTATTTTACTCATTAAAATGACCACCATTGGCAGCAATGCATTTACGCAGACGTTTTGGGAAACTATCAGTTGCATTTTGAATGTATTCTTCGGGAACTGTATCCCATTCTCGGACCAACGATGCCTTCAAGGCCGGAATTGAGTTGTGGGGAATAGAGCAGGCTTTTGACTGGGCGGTAGGATGAAATGGCAGAATCTGCCATTTTAACCGCGGCGAAAATGGCTGGAAAAAATGGCAAATTCTGCCATTTTGACCGCGGCCAAAAAATGGCAATTTTGCCATTTACGCCGCGGTTAAAATGGCAGATTCTGCCATTTCATCCTACCGCCTTTGACTGGAGGTATGGCCAATCACGGTCCATCACGTTTAGTCCATCACGTTCCAGTCGGGAGACTTGGCGCCCACTCTCCAATGGGGTTGGTGTGGGTCCACTGTGATGGCATCTGGGAAGTTCTCTGCAATCCACTTCTGATTCTCATATGCCCTGTGGCTAGGTGCCCCATCTTGTTGGAAGCACAGCCAGGTCAGGTCGCCCAGGTTGGCCTCAGCCCATGACGCTATTTCAGTCTCCAGCATTCGGCGATATGCGGGCCCATCCACTTCTGTCCCATTTGGCACAAAGATGAGTGGAGTTTTGGCCTCACATTTCTTCGCTTTCTCTCTCCAACTTTATTGATAATATTTCAACATAAATAAAAGTAATTAAACGGTTTTGAAGAGGAGATTCAGGGCTACAAAACCTATTTTTTGGAATTTCTCATCGTTAAATTTTTATTTTAAAAAGTGAGCTCAAAAGTTGTCCGGGAACTTATTGTCCACCAGTTAATACACCCAGCGGTATTGGAACTTGTAACTCAGACCATGCATATGTGAACATTTTTCAAGAAAAACAACAGGGGGGACCAAGGCAAAAAATGTGACCCTTTTCGAAGAAGTTCCAAATAAGAATCCTTGCGATATTCAGATTAAATTTATCGAACATAAAGTTCGAGTGGAAAATGAAAAAATCTTTTTTACCGTATTCGCTCTAATAATCCCACAGCCCCCGATTTTTGACTAGGATTTCAGAGTTAGAGCCATTTCCCATTGACAATTTCGAGATTTTTTGGAGATTGTAAAATAATCCCACAGTGGATTATTAGAGAGAATACGGTATATTAAATTGTTTCTTTTTTTTCCGGAAGAAAAGGCTGTTTTGTGAGAACAGCCTTTTCTTCGTATCTATCATATAAATCTGTAAAATAGCTGCTTGTTTTGTAAGCATTGTATTAGCTACACCCACTTTTCTAATAAATTTTTGATTCCATCTCTTTTCCGTTTGGTTTCAATATATTTGAGCTCTTGCTCTCTATTTTTCTAATAAACTATTGTGTGCAAAATTAAATATTGTGTGAACTCTAACATCTACACACACACATTCAACAAATCACCAGAGTGGTACCAAACCTCCTATATTTTTCGACTTGAGGATTGAACATTAATTCTCAACAATATTGTCAGAGCCAAACCACAAAAGTTTTAAAACATCGAGGCAAAAAAGGGTTGGACCCTAGGTGGGAACAAACTTCTGTCCTCAAAGGGCCATTTTCACCTGCTTTGATTTGTCCCCAGCCAATTCAAAAAATTTCGCCTAATCATTGAACTCCTGTACGGATTTTTCAACTTGCTTTCTAACAATACTAGGCATAGAATTTAATTTTAGGTATGGTTTTGTTAGAAACCAAGTTGAAAAATACGTACCGTATATTCTCTATTAGAAAGCCCGGGCCTTCTATTTTTCAACCCTAAAAAAGTCGGAAAAATTTGGGTCGATTTTGAGATTTTTGCGTGCTCAACCAAAATTTTAAAATTGGAATCAGGTAAGCTCGTGTTAACTAAGAAAACGCGAAAACAGATTTGCGAATTTCTTTTTCTAGGCTGATATATAGATCCTTAAGGGGGCCTTCTATTAGAAAGGGACTAATAGAGAATATACGGTACATAACTTCGATGATTAGGACATTTTTTTTAATTGGAAGGGGACAACCGTTGTCGGAGACGGCAATGGCCCTTTAAATGGAGAGTGGACTGTAGCCGCGCGTTTTAGATTTTGTCGAAAAAACATCAAAAATTAAAAAAACCACCTCAAACTGGCTGTTTTCCGGCGATTAGACAAGCCCAGGGATGAAATTTGCATCCTATTTCTTATTGAGATAGAATATTTTAGTATAATAAAATCCTACAATATCCTATTTTAGAATACCCTCCTCAAATAGGATGTTCTCCTCTTTTAGGTTACCTTCTATATTATAATAGTATCGTATCAAGATATTTCGTACTTTGGTGGTTTTTTGGTCATTTATTTTGGTCGTTTAAATACTTGTAAACCTGACCATACTTGCACGGCCGCCCCCGGTTGATCAACTTTATCAACCAGATGATCAACCGAAAATCAATCAACCGGCTGATGTGGCGGTTGATAAAATCCAGGCGTGGACAAGACTGGTTGAGTGGTCTGTGTGTGTGGGGTTCCATTCCGTGAGTATGTGACTTATACTACATCACTGGGATTGTAAAAAATTGTTTTTGTAAACAAAATCTTCCAAACTCCTTCAGCTAACTATCTACACCAAAAGTTGAGAAAATCCATGGATTAGGAATGGGCTCATGCAGGAATAATATCTTTCCTTTTTCAAAATATTTGTCATTTCCAGGAATCATAATTTTTTATTTTTTAAATTTTCAGTCAAAATCTTTATTTTTCAAAAATGGCAATAAGAAGTGGACAAAAGTCAAGAAATAGATAAAATGAAATGGATAAAACTGCATAAAAATGAGTTCGGCGGTGATTTCGGGTCACTTTTCAAAAAATCCGAGTATGGGAGGAGGGAACTGAAGAAGTACCCCTGTTTCTGAGATTTGTGTCGTTCTTCTTACCATCATAGAGATCAAACTTTGTCACCTTCAAATTGGTTGGATTAAAAATAAATTTAGCAATATTTATGCGACTAATAGATATTTGATACGTCAAATATTGTCCAGCTGGACTAGTTAATCCCCCGATTTAGATGTTATTTAATCCAGCAGCCTGAAGCTTTATATATAAACCTAATAAATTGTGAGCAGGAAACAGCCCTTCTGATCGGAGAAAGCCACACGCAAGACTCGATGAAATATGGCCAGCAATAAAATGTGGCAGTAAGGGACAGCCAAGGAACTTTTTGTTATTCACTTTATTTTTCTTTACTCACTTAACTATTTGCCCGTTTCATTGGGTTTTGGCTGGAGGTGAGTCATTTAGGCGCTCACAAAAAGGGATATAGACGTTTCCCCAAAATGAAACTTTTTTCATTTTGGGGAAACGTTTCCCAAAATGAAACTCAAAAGAGTAAAATATCTCTAAGGGTATATATGGAGATACTTATTTAGACATATCAAGGGTATTTGGCTGAATGTGATGGCCAAAGTCCAGCATATTCCACATTGCAAGGGTCAGGGGTTAACACATGTATGTACCCCTATCCCTTGCAATGTGGAGTGTGCTGGTCTTTGGCCGCGAAGCGGCCAAATACCCTTAATATGTCTAAATAAGTATCTCCATATATACCCTTAGAGATATTTTACTCTTTTGAGTTTCATTTTGGGGAAACGTTTCCCCAAAATGAAAAAAGTTTCATTTGGGGAAACGTCTATGCACCACAAAAAGTCGCACCTTGGACATTCTCATTCAGGATGCTTTATGTTAGTCTGTGTAAATTTTGCCAAACCTCTACTCGAGGACTCGAATGAACTCGCAAATTTTCGAGGCCTCGACTTGACCCGAAACTCGAAATTTTCAAGTTTTCGAGTCCAAAACTCGAAATTGAGGCCTCGACTCGACAATCCTATTTATGTTGCTTGATGAAAATCTGAATTTGTTCACAGCGAAACCTCTTTTTAACGGCCCCACCTCAAAGTTCGTTCCTATCTACAGTACAGCATATTTTTAGCCTCAATTTTTAAGTCTTTTCTCAGTTCATTTTTCACAGTCTGGTCCCAAATATTTCAAGGATTGTGTTTTTGAAGGTGATTTTTTTGAAAATTTTGAAATTTTTTTCTATTAAAGGGGCATACCAGCGCGTTACACTACAATTAAGGCGGGGGGGGGGGGGGGGGGGGGGGACCAGCAATTTTTTTCCCTCTTGACTGTTTTCTATAAGCGTTCTAGTATAAGTCATCAATAATAGATTTGAGGCAAAACGAGTGAAAAATGGAACGATTCAAACAAATTGCTGGTTCCCGCCCTAAATTTTTTGAAACGCACGGGCATGACCGTTTAAACGTAACCCTGGGTTCCAGTTCTTTTTAAAGGAGCATGCTCACCTGTTCGAAATTCGGAAATTAGAAAAAAAATTGAATTGGCGGGGACACATTTTGAACAGGTGAGCAGGACTCTTTAACTTCTATTTTTACGTCTTTTTCTCACTCTGATTGCTAAATGTGGTCCAAAAATGGAAGGATTCAAAATTTATTTTTCAATCGGTTTTTGAAAATTTCGAAAATCGTCATAGATTTAGTGAAGCCTGGGAAGAATTGAAGTTAAGGTGGATGATCACTAAGTTTTCGTTGACTGTCCAATTAATACTGCAACTTGCAAATGCCAGCCATATATTCGGACAAAAACACATGATCCTTGTGTTTTAGAGTGAGTGTAGGCGATCGATTCAACCAGGCTGTCGAAGAGAAAGTCCATTAATTAGGCCTGTCCTCGGCTGGATGAACACTCAGCAAGGGATGGGCAGCCAGACCTTCCGGATCTTTGGCCCTAAATTTGTTCTCAGTTAGTTGGCCTGACTAATTGCTTGTTCACTAAAATCATCACCTTTTTCTGTCTTTTTTTAAATATATATTTAAAAAGGGCTATTATTAGCCTGATTTCTAGATTCTCAAGTTCGAATCCGCACAGCGGCATTCGAATTTTTGTTCAAATTGAAATGCTGTAGGTGTAAATTTTGGTAGGAAAATACACTTGGACACTAAAATATACTTTTTTTATTGATTTTAATTACTTTAATGTTTGAAAACACTGGGTTGAATATATATTTAATTAGTGATTTGCACCAGGGCTAGAGCCATTTTCTGAGGTTTTCGACTTTCTGTATGATGGTTCTGTTATTTAAAAAAATCCCGCACGCAGCAATGATGTGAGCGCACCATCGTTCTTTTCTCACCGTATATACCGTAAATGCTCTAATAGAGCCCCGGGGCTCTATTTTTCGATCCTCCGAAAATCTGGAAATTGTCAATCGAAAATGGTCTTAACTTTGAAATCTTAGTCAAAAAATAGGGGGGGGTCTCTATTAGAGAGGGGGGCTCTATTAGAACATTTACGGTAGTTACGTTCATATTTTTATAGACTAAAATTCATTGTTCCTGTCAAAAGGTTCGTCAAACTTTGAAAATTTGGTTTTCTCGAGTATTTCTTAAGTTTTTTGGTTTATTATTGTATTGTTCTTTTTAGCGTGTAGCACTGGATCTTAGCTTACAAACGAGCTGTCTATTGACCTAACTCTGAAATTCTTGTCGAGAAATTAGGGGTGCCGATCTATTAGAGGAAATACGGTAACTAATTCGATGGTCAATTTGAAGCTTTGGACGTGAGAAATCAATCCCAGCCATTTTCTAAATTGAATTTCTATCTTATTATATTGAAAGTTTTTATTTTATACCTTTTTCTTGCATGACCGTCCATGCTTGCTTCCAGTCTTCTCAAAAAAAATGAGGGGGTTGCTGGTCCAACGAGGGTGGACTGTATCGCGGGTTTTTTTCCGGTTATCGGGACATGCACAATTTTTTAAATCTTTTTTATATACTGATCATGGTAAAAAATATTTATTTTGGAATATTTTTGAAGTTTCGGGTGTATATTGTTGAAGGGCTCCTAAGATGAGGTCCTGATAACCGAAAAGAGCCCTTTTTAAACCGAACGCTGAAAAAGGGAAATTTTCATTTTCATTTCAAAATGAAAATTTTCATTGGGTGGACTGTATCTCGTTTTTTAACTAAAAAATCCCTTTCCAAAATTCCAGCCAAAAGCAAACCCACTTTTTATGACTTGCCAATGTTTCGCAATTTCTTTGTTGATCCAGAAGGGAAAGTCCATTGCTGGACTTTCCCTTGCTGTTCTGGCTGACCTTAGCTTTGTTGTCTTTCCTTTACAAGATCAGTCATCCATGCCAACCAAATTGAATAATAATAATGATGGCTGGAGAGCTTTAAATGGTGTCTTCTCTTCACCTAATCCATTAAAATTATTCACTTTTTCTCAAGGCAAACTTCTTTTTTTCTTCAGTGCTTTTGATTAAAATAATAGAGTAGGCATAATAGTATTGTCATCATCTTAAGTACCATCTTAAGGTAAAACTTGAGAATAAGCTACCGTATTTTCTGTATTAAGTCCCCCTCTCTAATAACTACCCCCTCTGTAATAACTCCCCCTATATGGACCTTTTATCTCAGCCTAGCAAAAACATTTTGCAAATCTGTTTTTTGCATTTTTTTAGTTACCACGACTTCACCTGATCCCACTTTTCAGATTTTGGTTGAGCACCCGAAAATCTCGAAATCGGCCTCAAAATTTCCCACTTTCTCGAGGTTGAACAATAACTCCCCGTGGGACTTAATATAGAAAATACGGTATTTCGATTTTTTGTTTTTTGGCAACTTTTTCTGGGTACTAGTCGACGCAGGAGTTCGTCACCCAAAATCGGGTCGTAGCCACTTTTTCCTACGTTTTAGCAACTGAAATCTACGTAAAACTTGTTTTTGGTAGCTAAAGTAGATTTTGAAAAAAAAATTGGCCAAAGTCTTGGCTTTTTGCCTCGGGAGACCAAGGTAAAACACCTTATATTGAGGTAGTATTCAACCCTGTTTTGGCCACTGGCTCAAAAAAACATCTATATGAATTTTAGATCATCAGTCTTGCTCGATTTCAAGTACACCTTCAGGCTGGTTTATTTTAGTCGCTAAAGGCAAAAACTTTAAACTTCGATATTATTGTTTTTCCAACTAATTAAGAAAACTAATTAGGACATCAATCGTTGAAAAAAGCGGCTAAACTAATTCGAGTGATGACGGTATAAAGAACCCTAGCTCCCGTCAGTCATAGGCAGCTTTGCACAGACTTCAAATTGCGCTAGCGCTAACCTAGCCACCTAAGTCCAAAAAAATTAGTTATTGGTCTATTGTACAAATGTTTTACCAAAACCGTTCCTAACTTGTTGGTCAACTTTTCTTCTGACCAAAATCAAAATTGGCCAAGGCAAACTTGAGATGCTGGTAGTAACTGTAGAATTACAAAAGGCATTACTTTTATTCGAATTTTGGATTTAAACTTGAAAAAGTTGTTTTTGACCATGACTTTTGCCAGGATCCTGATTTGAATTTTGTAGAATACAACTTTTGGTATAAATATTTCCCTGAATTTCGGTCTCAGAATCCTGCTAGGTCTCATTTTTGTATCAATGGAAAAAATTCGAAAATTTCGATGTTTCTTTGAAGGAAGGACAAAAACAATGTAGTGACCTGTTTCTTCAACTTTTCCTCCACCAGCCATTAGACCTATTCAATCGAGAACCTCTTCTCTAACCTGCTTTTCCCACACAAAGTCAGCGCCAATCGGTAGCCACCATTGTTGTTGTGTAAGGACGAGAAATGTCAACCCAAAATTTACATATAACAGCTTTTGATGTTTTTGATGAGAATTTCACTGACCTTTAATGTGCCTTACACAATTTGTTGCTTTGGTAAACACTTTTAAAAATGTACGCCCATGGTGGGAGTCGAACTCGAGTGTTTACACCAAGTAAAAATGAAGTTGTTTTGTAGGCACGGCTTTTCAAGCCGCTCACGTTAGCTTCGAAAAATTTTGCGGGAAATTAAAAACTCCTCGAATTTGACTAGAAAAACGTGGACTTGAAATGGTTTCTAGTTTTCTAAAATATGACTTTTAAAATTTCATCTGATTTTTTTGAATGGGTATATCCTGAGGTTTTGATTGGTACATAAAGTGTATTAAAAATACTAATTTCGTATTTTTATACGAGGAAATTATTTGGGCATACAGTCGCTATAACGGCACCCCAAAACTTCGTTCCCACCTAGGCTCCGACACTTTTTTAACCCAATTTTTGAATTTTTTTACTAGTTTTGTTATGACAGTAAGGTTGCAAATATCGCAAGGATTCCGATTTTGCCGATCGTTTTTTTGAAAAGAAAAAACATTGGTTGAAAAAGTAAACATTCGATATAACGGCACCCCTTTTTCAAAAAACGATCGGCGAAATCGGAATCCTTGCGATATTTCCGACCAGACTGTAAAAACAGAACTGACAAAATTTTTCGAAAATTGGTTAAAAGAAGTTTTGGACCCTAGGTGGAACGAACTTTAGGGGTGCCGTTATAGCGATAGGCGACTGTATCTGAATTTAGCAGTAAAAACTTTTTACTAAAAAGTATTAATTTTGCAGCAAATTTTGTTTTGCATTTTTCTCTTAAACTTTATTATTTTTAAGGTTATAACACTATCATGTAGCCCCACGATTCTAGTTTATATCAAAGTATAGATCAGTGCAAGATCTATAGAAAATTTATAACGAAAAGGTAAAAGTGTGAACCAAATTATTTTTTTATTTGCTTCATGTTACTTTTTTGAGATAGATTTTGCAGAGATCTTCCACTGATCTATACCTTTCTAGAAACTAGAATCGCGGGGCTACACAAAAGTGTTATCGCCTTGAAAAAAAATTAAGAGAAAAAGGCAAAACAAAAATTTGCTGCAAAGTTAAGATATTTTGCTGCAAAATTAACACTACGTGTTTAATGACGCCGAAAAGTATGACTGTGACTTTTCCGCGTCATAGGACACACGTAAACAGTCGCAGTCACAGTGGGCACTACTGAAGTTGCCGGTGCCAAAAAAACAGCTTGGTTCTCCTGTTGTTTTTGTTTAGCTAGGGGGACCAAGCTGTTTTTGGCACCGGCAACTCCAGTAGTGCCGTCACAGTGTGTGTCCAATAGCTCGGAAAAGTGTGACTGCGACTGTGACTGCGAATCGATTCAGTGACTGCAAATCGAGCAAATCCATTTGAATTAACGTCGCAGTAACACTTTTCCGCGTCATTGGACACACTGTGACTGCGACTTTTGCCGCGTCATTATACACGTAGTGTAAGACTTTTGGCTGCAAAATCCAGATATGCCAAAATTATTTGCTTAATTTTTGACTTGTATTTGACTAGAAGCTAAGACTTTTGTCGAGCATGTGTTAAAATTGTTGTAGGAAAAGTTGAAAATCTGACCTGTATGACATATGTCTACTTTTGGATTTCACGGCGAATGGGTACAGTCAAACCTCGATAATCCGCCACCCCATGGGACCGATCCGAGGGTGGCGGATTATCGAGGTTTGACTGTAATAATAAAAAAATTGGCTATGATTAGTTTCACGCTCCTTTTTGCGGATTTTACCCTCCTTTTTTGCTTTTCAGAAAAACGCGGACTTTACCCTCCTTTTCAGAGCTCACCCTCCTTTTGTTGACTTCACCCTCTTTTTATTGACTTTGCCCTTCTTTCGTTATCCTCACCGTTCCTTTGAGGCCTGTTAAAAGCAAGGAAAGACAAAGAGATTCAAGAAGTGACTGCGAAAGAGTTTAACTTGTTATTTTTATTATAATAAAGTGTGTTCGGTTACTGACTATTGATATTTTTCTCTCTTTGATATTTTTCTCGCTGTCAAACCCGGCCCGTGCACAGCCCTGTTTATAGTTTAAATTTTAAAGTTATGTTTAGAATTGAAAATTTGACACTACGGGTCAATATATCCATCACCTAGTTATTGTGTATCTCTAAACGGTAGGAAAATATTGTTTATTGTTAAAATTATGGTGAGTAGACGTTTGGCTACCAATGTAACATTTGTTACATTTGGTAGCCAAACGCCCTAGGGACGTTTGGCTACCAAATGTAACATTTTCAAATTTCAGTGTTCTATATGTTGATCATAGGGTCCGCGACGTTTGAGTCCCGGGCCGTTTGGGTCCCACGGCCGTTTGTGTCCCGGCCGTTTGTGTCCCTGCCGTTTGTGTCCGGCCGTTTGAGTCCCCGCACAACTATTATTCATTTCAAAAAAATGTTTTTGTTTTGTTAAAAGAAATTGTTTCGTGAATTAAACTGATATTTATCTAGAGATCTGATGTTGGATGCTACTACAGAACTGGCCCGAAGAATTGTAAATGGCCTCAGTGACTATTCAAGCGATGAAGAAAATCAACAGCAAGCTGCCATTCAGCCTTTACGGTCTACTTCCAGTTACTACGCGTTTGGGCCCCTCCGCATACAATCCATCGAAAATTTTGACTTTTCTAGATTTTCTACCTGCCTGCCTTCGGCAGGCAACCTAATTCAATAGGAAGCCCTTTGAGGGTACATGGTCCGGGATAAGGGCTGACCCTTTAGGGGTACATGGTACGGGATAAGAACTGACTCTTTGGGGTACATGGTACGGGATAATGGCTGACCCTTTGATGACCCACATAGCTTTTTCTTGGTGCAGCACCAGTTCTAATACGTACAACACATCTGCGTAATGCTGGGGAGCATTGATTGCTCGGCTGGGGACTAAAACGGCCTGGGACCCAAACTGCCTGGGACCCAAACGGCCGGGACTCAAACGGCCGGGACACAAACGGCCGGGACACAAACGGCCGGGACACAAACGGCCGTGGGACCCAAACGGCCCGGGACTCAAACGTCCTGATCCCTGATCATATTGTTTTTACCATTTAAACTACTTATTGCAAGGTAATACAAAGAAAATGGCTCAAATTGAATTGCAGCGGTAAAACTGTGAATTTCAACGGTAAATTAATTTTTTTCAACGGTATTTTCAAATTTGCCATAAAACAATGAAATTCAACGGTAAATTTGTGAAATTCAGCGGTAAATTTATCGTAAAGTCAACTTTACAGTCCGTTGCCTCATAGAAATGACCCCGAGGGTAAATAGTTGGCGCAAAGCATAAATTTTGTTTCAGATGAAATCCTTATATTACTTACCAGCAAGCAAAATACACATTCCTATCTCACAACACTGCCTTTATTCAGAAACAACAATAACAAAGAGAAACATTTAAACCAGACAACGAATTTTCAGACTCTTTCTAGGGCGTGACCAATCTTTCTTTTCCTCCTCTCTTCTGCCTTCCCTCCAGTGGCTGCGGCAATGGATCGGTCAGCTTCTCGGCCTCCATCAGCATTAGCGAGTGTTTGCAGACGACGTCCATGATTCCCTCAGAGCACGTGCAGGAAATGTAGCCGGCATAACAGCTTGACTTCTTCAGCGAGTAGAACGAGTTTCGCGGTTTCTTATAGTGTGTTCAGCTAGTGTAGGGAAATCGGAATCTCTAAAACAAAAAATTATTAACAAAATCAAAGACACAACGGGTTAATCATACTATGTCGAGGATCCTGCATTCTCAGCCATCCACACATCTGCGTCTTCCTTACTAGGGCACTCCTTTGCAGTCACCCATTCGCGCACCGCTCCTCGCCTCTTCCTTTGACCGACTTGAGATTGCATCTAAAATAGTGCTAAAGTTGTTTCTGCCTGAACGATTCACAAACATTGATACACAAATAAGGCAACGTACTGTAAAGTTGACTTTACGATAAATTTACCGCTGAATTTCACAAATTTACCGTTGAATTTCATTGTTTTGTGGCAAATTTTAAAATACCGTTGAAAAAAATTAATTTACCGTTGAAATTCACAGTTTTACCGCTGCAATTCACTTACAGCCAAAGAAAATTCAAAACTTTCAATTTATTCAAACATAACAAACAACAATTAACAAAATTCAACAAATAAGATGAAATTAATGAAATTAAATAAGATGAAATAAGATGACATCTTGGTTAGTCCACTTGAATGAATTCATCTGGAAGATAAGAACATGATAAATAATGAGTAAACAACAAGCATTGTATAAAGACAAGCAGAAAAGAAACAAAATTAAACAAGAAAATGACGAACGTGGAAGACAATTCCATGCGCTGGTTAATTTTTGAATCAAAATTCAAAAATACGCCAAATTTGAAAAATGTTACATTTGGTAGCCAAACGTCCCTGTGACGTTTGGCTAGGGTTGAGTGATGGGTAATTACCCGGGTAATTCTCCGGGTAATTACCCGGGTAATTACCCGGAGAAATACTAAGTATTTCTCCGTAGAGAAAAATCGGAGAAATACTATTTTTTAGTATTTATTGCTCGGGGAGGCAATATTTACTTCCTAATTATGCAGGAATCACTTCCCGCTTGAGCCATGCTTTTCCTTTACACTACTGGTCTCCTTTTAAACGTCGAAGGTTCGACTCCCAGCTGATACATTTTTTCATTATTTTATTTTTCTGCTATATCTTCTTCATTTTTACGCTGATATATTTTGAATATTTTTATTTTACAAGTATACCGTATTTCCTCTAAAAAGGCGGCCGGCCGCCTTATTTTTCAAAACCCCAAAAATCTGAAAATTGTCAATCAAAAATGCCCTTAACTCTGAAATTTTAGTCAAAAAAAATGAGGGGGCCGCCTTATTAGAGCGGGCCGCCTTATTAGAGGAAATACGGTAATTGCTTTCTTCATAGACAATTTAATGGCAATTATGGTCGACAATATCACAATCGCCACTAACCATTCACTTTTTTATCTTTTTTTCAACCATTCACTTTTTTATCACTTTTTTCACCATTCACTTAATCCACCTACCCTACTCAGCCAGAAATTTTTTGGTTTAGGTATCATCCAGATGGTCTAGGTATCATCTAGGTGTTTTAATTAATATCCAGATGGTTCGGGTACTATCCAGGGGGTTTGGGTACCATCCATGTGATTTGGGTACCATCCAGGTGGTTTGGGTACCGGAACTGGTCTACAATATGCGCCCAAAAATCTGCCTTGGTCCCCCTGTTCTTTTTTCTTGAAAAATGCCTTGGTCCCCCTGTCCATTAGAGTTATAATAATGTTGTGATCATGGTGATTATGGTTAAATGATCACCTTGAACATGTTCACCTTAAAACAACAGGGGGGACCAAGGCATTTTTCAAGAAAAAAGAACAGGGGGGACCAAGGCAGATTTTTGGGGCGCATATTGTAGACCAGTTCCAATATCCAGGTGTTTTGAGTGATATCCAGATGGTTTGGGTACCGTCCAGGTGTTTCAGGTAACATCCAGATGGTTTGGGCACTATCCAGGTGATTTAGGTACCATACCGGTGGTTTGGGTACCATTCAGGTGGTTTGGGTACCATCCAGATGGTTTAGGTATCAGCAAATAGTATTTCTCCGCTTTTCGGGTAATTACCGGTAATTACCCGGGTAATTACCCGGGTAATTACCCGGAAAGTATTTCTCCGGAGAATTACCCAACCCTACGTTGGCTACCAAATGGGCTGGAGTTTAGAATGTGACCTTTTTCTAAAAATGGTCAAAATCAGTTTTTTTAGTTGTGTAACATTGTAAAAATGCTCAGCATTCATTTTTATTGTTGGGAAAGCGAAAAAAAAAAACAGTCGAAAAAAACAGGTTTTAACCATTTCTAAGCAATTCTTACACGTTAAAACCGATAAAAACGTTGTTTCCGACCACATAAAAATACAGAAAAGGTTTTTTCCATCAGACATTTTGACTTTTTCACATTTTTTACCTGCCTGCCTTCGGCAGGCACCCTAATTCAATAGGAAGCCCCTTTGGGGTACATTGTTCGGGCCAAGGGCTGACCCTTTATACACACCTGCCTGCCTTCGGCAGGCACCCTAATTCAATAGGAAGCCCCTTAATTTCGATATGGGGGGGGGGGGGGAACCGCATAAGTACCGACTAAGGTAGTATATGGTATAACGTTTTTGACAATTTTCGACAAAAAATTTTTTTTTTGAAAAATTGGCTTTCCCAACAATAAAAATGAATGCTGAGCATTTTTTACAATGTTACACAACTAAAAAAACTGATTTTGACCATTTTTAGAAAAAGGTCACATTCTAAACTTTAGCCACCAAATGTAACAAATGTTACATTTGTAGCCAAACGTCTATACCGGGACACGGACGTTTGTGTCTAAAACCGTTTGTGTCTAAACCGTTTGTGTCTAAACCGTTTGTGTCTAAACGTTTGTGTCTAAACCGTTTGTGTCTAAACCGTTTGTGTCTAATTTTTTAGATAACGTAATTCATTTTTATTGATTTTTTTTTGTCTGAACCAACCTAACCAGGCGGTCGTCCACTGGAGCAACTTTTTTTTTGAATTTTGGGTATTAAAACCAGTTCTGTGGACTAACTAGGGCATGCTGAGAATGGTTTGATAGTGGTAAAATAACGTTTTGTCGGGTATTTTTTTGGTTTCAGGAGATAATTGGTTTTACAAAAACACGATTATACCGAAACTCAAAAAATACCTTACAAAACGGCATTCTACCAATATCAAACCACATTCAGCATGCCCGAATTAGTCCAGAAAATAAATTTTGGAACTTGAAAAGCGAAAAAAATTTTTGATCCAAGTGGACGACCACTTGACTTAGTTGGTTAAGACTTGAAAATATAAATTCCAACAAAATTTTTGTTTGGAGTAGTTTTGGACGGTTTCGAGTGTTTTTTTTGTTGGTTTTAAGTGTGTTGGGTACTTTTAGTTGGGTTTGGAGGTTTTGGGTGTCTTGAGGTGGTTTTGAGTGGTTTAGGGTGGTTCAGACACATTCTAAAATTTTTCGAAAAAACAACAAGGGGGACCAAAGCAACTTTTGAATAAAAAAATTGACGAAACGTCTATTTACCGTAATTCACATTGCGAGGGTGAGGGGTAGGAGTGCACAATACAAATGAATTAGGTTATGTAAAAAATTAGACACAAACGGCCTTAGACACAAACGGTTTAGACACAAACGGTTTAGACACAAACGGCTTAGACACAAACGGTTTAGACACAAACGGCCTTAGACACAAACGGTTTTAGACACAAACGGGGTGTACCCGTCTATACCCCAAAATTATTACAAAATAAATTATCAAATTAATTATTGTATTTCCTCTAATTAACTCCTTCCTTGATTATGAAGTTTTGTATCTCCGAGCAGAATTTTTTTTCGAATTGTTCTTTTCTGTGTTTTCTTAACTACTGTAAGCCTACCGATTCCACGTTTCGGACTTTGATTACACATATAAAAGTTTCACAGTGACTTTAATTAACGCCCCTTAGAGGCAAGTTCAGGAATAAACGCCCCGTGGTGTTTATAAGAAAAATACAGTATTGTTGACAGTTTGGCAGACTTTAGGGTCAGATTTTTGAACTAGATTTTTATGAAACGATCATGATTTTTTTTTGATTAAACGTATCGGGCGGCTGGGGTTGTTTACTGTTTTTAGTTCTGACCAGCTATAGAACAACTTATTCATCTGTAAATTAACGAGAGATGTGCATTTCTTGCCAATTGAGTCATTTTAAATAAGCCTATTTTTACGGGGGCTGGCCAATTAGCCCAGCATTTTTTTATTTTCAATATTTTTTTGAAATTGATTGATATGCCTTTTGTTAGATTGAACTTTCTCGGCGATCCGGAACATGCAGCAGAATTCTGACTAAACGTTTAGTTTTTGAGATATCACCTTAAATAGGATGGTTAGGGTCATTTGAAATCTTGGAAATCTCATACTTTTTCAGTGTCCAAACTGCAAACAAATTAGAAGAGCGTGGAAAAAATGAATTCCGCAGGCCTTTGGGCCATTCCACTACTGCTATTTTTATTATTGTGGTGTAGACAAGAATGTGAAGCAGACACTTATTACAAACCTCCAGATCCTGACCTATATCCTGCCCAAGTGGTTACCAAAATGGATGGAGTTGACATCCCGCCACCGGGAATGTCTTCCCTCACCTTTGTGTTTGACAGGACTGGCTCCATGAACGACGACCTGGACCAGGTGAGGCAGGGCACCAAAGGCATTTTGAGACTGTCATGAAACAAAGAAAGAAACTCATCCACAACTATGTACTGGTGCTATTTCATGATCCAGGTTTGACCACTGATTTTTGTTTTCAAAAAAATATCAAAGACCTAAATTAAAATGGTTTCTTTAAAAAATTGAAATTATTATTCAATATTGATTGCCGTATTTTATGCTCAATTACCGTCAGTGGCGTACGCAGGAATTTCTGACGGGGAGGGGGTTTGGGTCACCAGGCCATTTTTAGGCCATTTTACCTACACCGTTTTGAGAAAAATCTGACGGGGGGGGGCACCGATAAGGAAAAAATCTGACGGGAGGGGGCATGTGTCGTGGGGCATGTCTGGACTTTCGACTGGTCTGTACTCAGTTTTTCAAACAAAATGTTGAAAATCTGATGTTTATGACCTGTGTCCACTTTTCCATTTTACGTCAAATAAGATAATGATGATAAATTTGTAAAAATGGAAATCGAAAGTGTCTAGAGGTGGGATCGAACTTGCCAGATTTCGAGTAAAAAAAGAGTTTTTTCCGGTGTTAGCACGATGAAATCCGACGTTTCATCTTCTACGCTATGAAATATAAGTATATATATCCTACTGGCCATTTTTCGCCATTTTAAAGGCCGTGAGTGGGGGAGGGGTGGGCCCTACCGATTTAAAATTGTGTCTTTGGCATTCTGTTTTTGTAATATATTTGGAGACTCCTCTTGGTCATTTTATTACCGCTTTTGTAGCAACTGAAATGAGCTCCAAAATGGCTGGTAACATGCCTGAGATGAGTCTTCAGGAAATAGGGGAAAAAAGAATGCTAAAAACACGATAATAAATCAGGTAGATGGCTTAAATTAGAACTAATATGTTAAGTGAGCAAAATTATAGAAAGAGTGCCGAATCCGTCCAATCCCAAAAGTGAATTTGGACCATGTTTTGCTGTTTTCGTGGCATATTTCAATTTTTTCGCATACCAAATCAGTATAATCCAACATCGATGCCAGAATTGCCGTTTAGAAATCCAAAGTGGTGAAAAACTCATGTCGTCCAACCGAAATTTTCGAAATTTTAAGAAATATAAAAAAATAAATTAATTGAATTTATTCTTCATTTAAGATGTTGATCCTCCTTTTGTGAGTACAGATCCAGGTAAAAAGTGTCTCATACAAAGATACTGAGTTTTCATTTTTTAGACGTGTTTCAACAAGAACTAGCTTCTGTGAGTGTACAAGGGGTGGCGATTGCCCTGAAATGACCTTGTCCGGTATAAAGAAGGCATTGGAAGTATCACTTCCTGGTTCCTACATATATGTGTTCACCGACGCCAGATCCAAGGACTATCATTTGGAGGATCGCGTGCTCAACTTGATCCAGGAAAAGCAAAGCTCTGTTAGTTTTTTTATGAAGGCAGAATTAGTGTTCTGAGATCCAAATTACATTACTCCTACAGGTTGTGTTTGTAATGACCGGCGATTGTGGTAATAGATCATCACCCGGATACCGTGTATTCGAGAAGATTGCTGCTGCAAGTTTTGGTCAGGTGTTCCACCTAGAAAAGAGTCATGTCAACACTGTCTTGGAGTATGTTCGCCACTCGGTTGCCCAGCGCAAAGTCCAGTAAGTAAACTGTAAATATTCTGTATAGATCTCCCTAATGTTAAGTCCTTTTTAATTTTAACGATCGTGAAATTAGTAGGACAAATCGTTAGAGAAGTAAACTAGTCATTTTAAAGACGATGTTCATTCGTGAATAAAAACTTATTGACAAATTTTTCAAGTTTTATCGCATTCGATAGAAAAATCCCAAGAACCCCGTTTTTTAAAATAGCCTAAAAATCGGTAATCAGGGCGTTATTCCGTGTAATTCATCAAATCGTGTTTAATTACTGACAGCCTTTGTCATGAATAGTTCAGAAATGTAAGAGTATCTTGAGCTGAATTTGACAAGAGATGAATCAAATAATAAAAATTAACAAGGTAAATTTTATTGAGAAAAACAGTAAAACAAGTGTCGAAACAAATAAATATATAACAAATAAAAAAGATCAGTGAGTAACATCCCTGACGACTCGCAAAACACGCTCAGACGATTGCCCACAAACGCCACTTCCACGGAACAAGAGAATCAGTAGAACAAGTTACCAACTTTCATTGTCACCGTATCCCTGGTTTGACTTCCCGCAGTAGCAGCGGCGGCCATGTTCATCAGACGAGTTAACAAAAAGTTCATGAAGGCAAAATAGTAGACGGCGTATTTTTTGTTACTAGGATATCGCTTGCTCAACATTCTGTAACGACGAATGAGCATGCAAAGAAAATGGATATGTCGAGCCATAACAAATCTAAAAAATAGTGAATGTAAAAATTACGGCCTCCTAGATTGCTATAAAATGGTGCATAGACATTTTGTCCATTTTTTGACGTACCGTATTTCTTGTAATAGGGCGGCCGCCTGTAACACCATGGCTACATACTGCCTGTCAATGTAACAGGCAAGGGGTGATTACAAACACAATGTCACTGTCACTGACAGACAGACAGTATGTGGCCGTATTTTTTTACGTTTGTCGCAAAAGGGGATACAAAAACGGGTTTTGTAATGATAATTTAATGATTTGCAATGATTCTGGTGCAAAGTCAAAAGATATGTCGAAAACGGGCAAAACGTCTCTTTACTAAGAAAATAGCAATGTTACCGTTTTTCAGCAAAAGGCGTTTCATTCGACCTTGGGAGCGCAGACGCAGCCACATCATACCAGGCAGACTTCACAGGCTAAAAATTATTATTGATGAAAAACAATCTTTTTGGACTTTAATTTACCGTTTGTGGCAGCCCTTCATTTTCATTTCGAACCAATGACCAGATCGTGACTGGAGAAGAAGCTGGCTTCAACTGCTGACTGACTATGGCCAAATTTTGAGCAGATGGATCAATGTAAGTAAAATCTGGCTGTGCTTGGATAGACTCTGGTTCAATCTGACTCTCGTCATCAGCTAGGAAGGAAGTGTGGACTGCCAACTGTGGAATGTGAGACGCAATATCAAGCTCTTCATAGATATCTTGAAAAAAAAATGAATTTTGTTTTTACAGTAAAAAATGACAAGCAGTACCTGCCAAGCAAGAGTCCAAATCTGCCAAAATACAGTCAGTGTCTGTATCCAACCCATTTATGTAGTCTTCAATCGGCTCTCGAACAATTCCAGGACTTCAGCTACTTCCAACTTGTCGTTAGTAATCAGGCGCAGAACCACTTCCCAGTTTAGCAAATGGAATTTGACACGCTCGATATGCCCCTTCAGCTCTTCCTCGTTCTACAGTAATAAGTTTAAAAAACCAATGCCCGAAAACAAATTGTTCGTACCAGGTAAATACTCAGCTTTCGGTGGTCGCATCCAGTAACTTCAGATGCAGTTGTCAGGATTTCCAGCTTGGATTCAGCCTTATCGATCTTCTCACACAGACTTCGAATTCGGCACTGAAACATTCAAAATTACACATATGCATTGACAATTAAATAGCAGTCAGAAGAAAATTACATTCAACCATTCTATGGCCTCATTCTTTTCCTTCTCTTTTGGATCAATTTCATCTTCAACTGCAAGTCCTCGTTTGCTGTATGGCTTCGTCTTGTTCTTTCTTTCTATCTCTTTGAACAACTCCATGCGCTGCTCAATCAACTGTCGGTACTTGGCTAGGCCATCCTTGTCCTAAATGAAATGCGCGAATTTGGAATTTTGGGGTGAGAAAAAAGAAGAACCTTGATATCCCGTGAGCTGTGCCACATCCTGATTTGGCCCCTCAATCTTTGCAATTTCTTAATTTCTTTCTTCAGATCGTCCTCGAATTTTTTTCGCTGATTGTTGCTGTTTGCTTTGGCCAATTTTTCCATGATCTCTTCGAAAATCTTGAAGCCTTCCTCCACCTCAAAATGTAAAAATGCAAGATTCGAGGATAACGGTCAGATATAATTACCTTTTTGAAGCATTTGTTGATTTCATTCAATAATTTTATTTTTTGAGACATTTTCGTAAATTTTTCGACACTAAAATAGATCAATACAGTCGACTCTCAATTTAACATACGGTCGATTTAACATACATCCGATTCAACACACAGCTGGGCCGGTCCCTTCAATAATAAACTCCGTCAAATTACCCCCCGATTTAACATACGGCTGGGTCGGTCCCCAGGGTGTATGTTAAATCGAGAGTCGACTGTAAATCATCTGTAGAGCTTGAAAAGGCGTAAATAGCAAGACACACGTCTCAGAGTAACACCTATGCCTCCAGCAGCTATTTTTAGTGCATGTCCAGTTTCGTTTATCAACTAATTTTTTCAGCATCCTGTATGAAGTTCGTGAATTTGGCCAACGACGGACCAGTTTGATCCCTGTGGATGGTGAGTTTTTATTCCGTCTATCAACTTATGTAAATAAGGGTTTCCAAGAATTTTGGACACTTTCGTCAGACCTAAACTTTTTTCTGCAGCTTTTTAGAAAATCTGTTTTGATGTAATTTTGTAGACTACGAATTTCGCTTGCAAAGGTTTTTTTAGGAAAATTTTTTGACATTTTTTCAATTCGCAATTTTTAGCTTTTAGCGCACGCTATGGCGGGTTTCAATGTGTGGCCCGAACAGCAAGAAAACATGAAGGCGAAAGGTGTCTGAAAAATCGCCCTGAACGCCCAGGAACCTTTTTACTTGGTTCCCCTATGATTTGGCTGTAGAAAAAAGATAGGAAAGGCATGAATGAAAATTTATCTCAAAGTTTTTGAGATACCCTGTAGGCAACTCATTTATTTTGTAGCACACTTCTCCGAACTGACACTATCCCTTTCTGGAGAACGAGATGACGGCGACTATTTGAGCATCGAGTTGATAGACCCGCAAAGTGAGTTTTTTTATAAACTCCCTGCTACACCAATTTTGAGGCTTATATAAGCAAAAGTTTTCAATAGACGAGTTTATTTTTGTGTTTCAGACCGCACAGTTGAGAAGAGCAGCTATCAACACGAAGGTGGAACAATCGACCTAAAGAGCGTAAAGCTGATCCGAATCAAAGAGCCTCAGCCTGGACCTTGGACTGTCACCACAACATCTCGTCAAAACACACCCTTAGAGTGTTTGGCCATGGAGTGATCGATTTCAAATATGGCTTTGCTTCGCGACCAGTCCAAACTGTGGACTTGGTAAGTTTTTCCGGGAAATATTTTCAAACTAAAATTTGTTATTTCAGGCTCATCCACGTCCAATAGCCGGTCAGAACACTTATTTACTGGTATGTATAGTTACTAGATAAGTTGGTTTCCAGTATAACATCACCCTCAAGTTTGACCCACCGAAAATTAGATGACTATTTTTAACACCTGTTTAGCTGATTCTGATATCGAATTTTGCTCAAAAATTGAACATTGAAAATAATTCCCATTCTTCTGAGAATTTTTTTATGTATAGCCACCACTTCCAAAAAATTAGAGGCACTGATATTCAAGTTGTAAAAAGACAAGGAATTAAGGAAAAGGGGTCATGTTAAAACCTGAGGGGCCGCCACATTTCATCTGGGGTATATTTTGTGTCATACAGTTTCTGTTGTCCTACTTCAAAAAACAGAGATTTTTTTATTTTCCAAATTTTTTTAAGCAGGTAGTTTTTATTCTTTGTCATACCTTAGGGCATTCTGGTTACGGTGTGTTTCAGAGTAGATAAATTCTTCTGAAATTGATTTTTTTTATTGAAAATGCATGAAATTTTCCTAACATTCCATTTCATACATGAACTGTCCCCGAAACGGGGTTTTTTCACTTGTCGAAATTCCACTATTTTTTCTGGTTCAAATCATTAATGTTTGCAGGTGAACATGACTGGACTGAATCCTCCTGGTTTGGTTGTGCAAATATCCCTGGTCGACTATCATGGCAATGAGCTGTTTCGGAACGAGACAAGAATCCACAAGCACAACTCGTACCTTTACTTTGTTGGACCCTTTATGCCGCCCAAGGGTTTTTCTTTGTTCGCATCAATGGAGAGGATGAACAGGTGGGTGCAAAAATTTTTGGATTGTGTGAATTTACATTTTAAACTTTTCAGAACTATGAGTTCGTCCGCATCGCTCCTACTGCCATTTCCACAGTAGAAACCACTGGACCTAGAGCTTTTATGGCGGAAAGGATCACAGCTACCGCCTACCAGTCAGTCAATCTTACATGTTCAGTGGAAAGTCGCACCCCGTTCACTGTCTACTGGTTGTATGGAAGTGTGGTTATTGGAGGTCCCCTATTTTACCAGTAGGTTTTTAATATTTTCTCAAATTTTTGTGAACAAATACAGCGGCGATTTGATAGGATTCTGAGCAGATCCTTTTAGTTGTCTGAAATTATGACTGCTATATTTTCTTTTGGAAAATGTTTAGTTTACAGTAAAACCGATAGATGCAACTGAAAAAATTCAAATGTGGGCACCTGACTTACCCAGAAAAGCTTTTATAAGTAATTTTGGCCAAATTTCGGTATACACCCTTCAGTCAAAATCAGCTTGGGACCAAGGCAAATTTTTTAACCTTTTTTTGTAAATTTATTTATTTATTTTTCATAAGAAACTTTAAATTTTTTCATAAAAAATTTAAAAAAGTTGGTCCCCAACCATACCTGCACCAGCGCCAGCGCCGACGCCAAGCGCCGGCGCTGGCGCTGCCGCCGGCGCTGGCGCTGTTTTTAAAAATGCCTGGCGGCGCCGCCAGGCGCCGGCGCCGAAATTTTTTGGAGTCTGGCGCCGGCGCTGGCGCTGGCGGCGATTTTTTTTATGACGTTGGCGCTGGCGCCGGCGATGGCGCTGGCGCCGGGTGGTGGAACAGCCAAGTGGTTGAACAGCCTTCTATTTTCGGCTTTGGAACTGTCATGCTCAGAAAACCTATTGGAGCGGGTGAAACGGAGCAAATAACAAGATTTTTTGAGGAAATATCTAACAAAAATCTGGAAATTGAACGTGATTCTGGTGATTTTTGGAAAGCTCATTCAAAGGTTATGCAAAAATACTTGACTGAAATTCAAATTTGTAAAAAAATTTTATAGATCTATCCATCAACTTCTAAGCTAGCATTTGATATACCGTATTTACTGTGTTAAGTCCCCATGGGGAGTTATTTTTCAACCTCTAAAAAATCGAAAAATTTTGAGGTCGATTTTGAGATTTTTGGGTGCTCAACCAAAATCTGAAAAGTGTAATCAGGTTGTTAAAGTGTTATCAGGTAAACTCGCGGCAACTAAGAAAACGCAAAAAACACATTTGCGAAATGTTCGCTCTAGGCTGAGATATAAGGTCCGTACTACGGACTCCGTAGGATGGGGACTTATTAGAGGTTGGGGAGTTAATACAGTAAATACGGTACTGCCAATACCAGCAAGTTCAGGGGCGGTTGAACGCATGTTTAGCATTATGTCAATGGTATCTACTGGACGAAAAAAATCTACTGCAGCAACTCTTTTAAATAGCAAAAGACTTCTTGTCTATAACTCTCATTTAATCAAATTATAATTTTCTGTAGTACTTTTGCAGGAATTGTTTTTTTGGTGCATAGACGTTTCGCCCATTTTTGGACAAATGTCCAAATATGGGCGAAACGTTTCGCCCATATTTGGACATTTGTCCAAATATGGGCGAAACGCTAATATTGCCTTGGTCCCCCTGTTGATTTTTTTTACAAATTTTCATTTTGTTTAATTGCGTCAAAAACCGTTCCATAACACATTTTCCCTCGCTTTTTTAGCGAAAAAAGAGATTATATCTATAAACCTCGTACCATTTTGTGAATTTTCCAAACATATGCTGATGTCATGTTTTGTTTTCGATTTTTGGATTTATAATTATTTGTCTGTTTTTTTGCTGAAAGGGCTATTTTTAGAGTGCCTAACAAAGTGCTACTAGAATTTTTTGGGTTTTTTCAGGATTCACGATCTTCACTGAAATTAATCCCATAATTTTTCAAAGTATGGCGCACTAAATTTATTTACAACGATCATAACAATCAAACATTTAAAACGACTTCAAAATGACTGTTAGCAAATGTTATTGGAATAGATGGAAGCTCTTGTTGCTGTTTCGATTTTTGCCAACTGTTTTCTAGATCTGGCGAATACACCCTCCATCCAACACTCGAGTAGATCAGCACATTCACTTGGAAAAGCTCTGGTTTGAAATACAATCTTTTTTTTTTTAAAAGCGAGGCAAAATGTGTTATGGAACGGTTTTTGACGCAATTAGACTAAATAAAAATTTGTAAAAAAAATCAACAGGGGGGACCAAGGCAAAATTAGCGTTTCGCCCATATTTGGACAAATGTCCAAATATGGGCGAAACGTTTCGCCCATATTTGGACATTTGTCCAAAAATGGGCGAAACGTCCCTTTACCGTTTTTTTACCATTAAAACAGTGAGCAATTAATCAATAAACAAAAAAGTGTTGCATTGATTGATATTTTTGGAATTAAAAAGCAAAAACACTCACTAAACATTTCAAAACATTTTTATGGCGCTGGAGCCGAAATTTTCGACTGGCGCTGGCGCCGGCGGCAAAAATTTGACCACCTAGCGCCGGCGCTGGCGGCGCCGCCGGCGCTGTTTTTTAAAATGCCTGGCGGCGCCGCCAGGCGCCGGCGCCGAAATTTTTTCGAGCCTGGCGCCGGCGCTGGCGCCGATTTTTTTGAGCGTGCAGGTATGCCCCCAACTCTTTTTTTTGACTGACGGGTGTGTACCGAAATGCTTTAGTTACAGTTAAATTTCTTTCGGTACTACTGTAGTGATGGATGTGATATATGACAATTTAATAGGGTCGGAACTGTTCTGGTCTCCTATTGTTAAAGGATAATTATAAGTTAATATTTTCGAGATGTTGGGATGTTTTGCCCTTACTCACAGTAGGCCCTAAATTATTCGGCACACTGGAGGAACTGGTCATCCTAGAGCGCCGAATTATCGACGACCTCAAGTATCTTGGCGGTTCACTGTAGTTTATTTTACATTATTCCGCACTGCTCCCAAATACTGCCTGTGTGGCGATTAAATTTATCAGTATAATGATCCGAGATAGTTCAAAAATACTTGATGATCACTTCAATAAAATTCGGAGAGCGAGATAATTTTCAAAAATTTAAATTCCGCGCAATCCTAATCTCTTTTTTTCAGACATACTGACACCTCTATCTGGACCATTGATGCTGTTACACCTGCTCACCGAGGCCATTATAGTAGCCTAACATTTTTCCTAATAACAATTTATTGTGTTCTCTGTTTTAGTTTGCCAAGTAGCGAGCACTGCAGGCAACCACTCAGCTGTCACTTACCTTGATTCCAAAGGTGTAACCACACTATTTTTTTTATATCAAATGTCTTCTTCAATGTTCTATTTCAGAGCCGCCCCCTCACATCACAGCCACTAGGAATGAGTCAGTGATCCTGCGTGGAACAGCCTATTTGCACTGTAGAACTCAGTCTATTGAGCAGGCACAAATCCGTTGGATACGAAAAGGCGTTCATATTGGAAATTCGGCTAAAATTGTAAGGAAATACCTATGGTAAAAATATATTTTTTGACTGGAGATTCTGAAGAAAGACTGCAACTAGACATAAGATTCTTATGATAAGAACCAGACTTTAATCCTACTATTAGGCCAAGACTTTGAAAAGTGATCCAAGGGAGACTCAAGATGCATTTTTTTTCCAAAATATAACTGAACAGGACTGGACCTAGTAGACCTTCGAGCTAGAAAAGATAATTTATGAGCTCCCAAAAGAAAAATTCAACGAAGTTGATGACGCAAGAAATTCCAGTATCAAACGGCCATAACTTTTTGTAGATGTAAAATTTCTACCAATAACGTTTTTTTATTTGTGTTTGATTGGTATGAGATATTCACAATATCTTTTTTCTTTTCGTGCTCTGTGGTTTATGTTGAGGACTTACCCTACCAAATAGCCCGAATAGGTGAAATTCCACAACACTGGGAGACCGATATTCTTCTACATAGAAAAAATTTATGGCTGTTTGAAATGCTGGGAATTTCTTGGCCAGCACGGTAGCCATGAAGTTTAATTGCAAGCAAAAAACAATACAAAAATTAAATAAAAATTAATACAAAACTGGCAAACCACATTTTATAAATTTATAAAAATTGAAAAAGGCGGGAATTTAAAAAATGTCCCAAGAACCGCTAAGAATCTACACGCCATTTCCCTTTCCAGTACATGTCGCCGAATGGAACCTTGCGCATTCTGGATTCTACTCATGAAGATGCTGGCGCCTACATCTGCAGGGCTAGGTAGTGCTGCTTGAAAATAATAATATATACGAAATCGGTTATTTTAGAACATCAGGTGGACAGACTGAAGCTACCGTTTATTTGAGTGTGATGGAGGCCCCGAGGCTCGAATATACCCCACTGAGGTATACCAATATTTTCGAGGAACTGAAAACTGTCTTTGTTTACTAGGTCTATGTGGCCAAAGACTCAATGTTCAATCTGAGCTGCCATGTCAGAGGTGTGCCTCAGCCGGATGTGGCCTGGTACTTTGATGGAATGAAAATTGTGCCTGACTCCAAATTCTATGTCAACTATAAAAGTGAGTTGGTTGCCAGCAATCAGACTGGTTGATTTGACTACTTTTCATCCATGAGAAAACAGGGTTCTTTATGAGTTCGGGACCGGGATTTTCGGGTACAATTTCTTAGTACCAAGACTTTTTACAATTTCAAGAGTTTGTGTTGGTACTTTTACCCAAATTATTCGTTTCGGGACATTGCCTTGCTCCCCGATACATCCTCAACACCAGCTTTTTATGCTTCCTATTTGCAGACGAACTGCTTGTGAGCGATGTGGAGTCGGATGACATCGGGGTGTATGAATGCAGGTAAAATGCAAAGTAACTGTAAATTTGACGACGTTGAAAATTGTAGAGCGACTAATCCAGCCGGAATCAAGACTGATTATGCCACTGTTCGACTGGCGAGTATGTTTTTCATTTATTGGTTGTGTGTGTGCAATTGATGCTTTTGCAGTTCCTCCAGAAGTGCATATAACCCAGGACCGTCAAATGATCACTCGAGGAGACCTGGTCATTATCGACTGTCGGGTAATTTATATAGCTTTTGGTTGTAAGAGAGGGCTAAATTTCGGTATACCCACCCAGTCAACTTCGGTATACACACCCCAGTCAAAAATCAGCTTGGGGATCAAAGTAAATTTTTTCGTAAAAAAGTTTTAAATCTTTTTACAAAAAATAATTTTCTGAAAAATTAAAAATTTTTTACGAAAAAATTAAAAAAAATTTGCCTTGGTCCCCTAAGCTGATTTTTGACCGGGGTGTGTATACCAAAGTTGACTGGGGTGGGTATACCTAATTTGCTCCGTAAGAGAGATTGAGAAATATATCACGAAATATTGCCGGATACCTTAAGAATATTCCCCGGATTTTAGATGTCGGGAATATTCCAAGGAAAGTTACCAATATTTCGATAATTTCTATGTTTTCGGGATTGTTTTCGGAAATTTCCAAGAGAATACCTTACCGTGTTCTCTATTTTTTTACAAAATTCTCAATCAAGTATACCTAGAATAATTTAGGTAATTGTTGGAACACCTGCACCAAAAATATCTTGGTTTGTAATTTCCCTTTCTACGAAATTTTCAATTTCTACATCCTCACTACCCTTCTAGGTACAAAAACGGTAGAGAAATCGCTTCGGACCGATATTTGGTCATCCAAGAAGGCAGATTGACCATCAGGGTAGGTAGTCTGTCTCACAATCTATAAAAATTCACATAAAAACATTTGGAATTTTAGACAGCTGAAGAGTCGGATGCTGGTACTTATGCTTGCAAAGCTGAGAATATGGCTGGATCTGACATAAAGCCGGTATCTCTGGCTATAGGAAGTAGTTTCTGGCCATCTGTTGCCTTCGATTAACTGATTTTTGTTGAGGTGCACCAAGCATAGTGCCTAGTCCAGAACATGTGTATGTTAACATAGATCGGTCAGTAAGCCTACAATGCCGTGCATTGGGTGTTCCCAAGCCCACCATTAGTTGGTTGAAAAATGGAGTGCCTATCTCTGACTTCGGCGACCACTTTGTCATATTGCCCGATGACAGTCTCTTGTTACAGGGTAGAATTTTTATTTCAGACGATTGAAAGCATGAAAATTAAAAAAAAGTAAATTTCGACAATTAAAAAAAGTAGTTATTGCAATTTCGAAGCTAAAAAGATATTGACTTAAACTTTAGGCTAAATAAAAAATTTCGACCCTAGTAGCGAATATCCCCCAACGATTTTCACTTTTTTTACTTTAGTAAAAAGTAACCAAATTTATGTTCCAGACCCCGGAAAATGTGCGCAAACTCTTCATTAGTCACAACTTCTGTACGCTGGCCTACCCCCAAGCCTAAAGGCTAAGCCTAAACTTGTTGTTTGCGAGGGTAGTTACAGCAATTTTTAAAGGTCGGATGCTTGGGGGTGGGGGGGGGGGGTAGGGTATTCGCTACTAGCGCCAACTACCGGGGATCAGCTATCTAAAGATCAATTAACCGGGAATCAATTAATCGTTGACTATCGTAAGCTAGCCAAAAAATTAAATAATCAAAAATATATCGAATTCATAGGCATAAACCCTGTCAAGTGAAATTCGTTGACGAATTAACCGTTGACGAATTCACCTAAAGCCTTTAGGATGTGCTCACTACGATCATAAAGTTAACGAATTTGGAATGGTACCATGTACTCAAACGAAAGGCTTTAGAGCATGTAGAACTTCTAAGTGAAACTGGGCCATTAAAGGGACATGTCCGTGCGTTTCAAAAAGTTAAGGTGGGGGACCAGCAATTTTTTAAAATCTTCCATCTACACTCGTTGCGTCAAATCTAATATTGACGACTTTATACTACTTTTTATAACTAGGCAGAAAACTCGAAAAAAAAAACTGGATAAGAACGCATGTAAAACTTGATCGAGAAAGAAAAAAGTGCTGGTCCCTGCCTTTTCTACATGTAGGGCACGGGCATGCCCTAATTAAAGTAGGATGCTGTCATTTGTAATATTGTCACTCCTACTTTAAGACATATATCGGCAAACAAGCATCTCAGTTTTGTAATTCGGATTCCTCAGGCAATTTAAGCTACTAGGGATCTACACAAAAAGATCCACATAAAAGGTGCTTTTTTGGAAAAATTATCAAAAATAAAAAACCTTTGACCAACTGACCGTTCTTCTACCTAATTTTCCAATTTTTTTTGTCCAATGACTCAAACAGATCTGTCTGAGCCATGTTTGGGGAAAAATTATATCCTTACTTTCAGCTGTCCAATTGGAAGACCAAGCCAGATATAGCTGTGTGGCTAAAAACAGTTTCGGTGATCAACAAAGACAAACTTTGCTAACAGTTACTGGCCTTGGTAATTGAATTTTAGTAGAATTTTTCTAAGCTTGTGCTATTTTTGCAGTCAGTCCTATCCTGGCTCATGTCCCTCGGAGATGCAATTGATTGAAGGTCAAGACCTGAGAATCAATTGTATTGTGTTGATGGGCAACCCAAAACCCAAAATTCACTGGCTTAAAGATGGTCAGAAGTTTGAAGCCAGTCCGCCAAGTGCTGAGGTTTGTAGGTATTGAAAATGTTAGATTTTTCGACTTGTTTTTCCATCGAGAATTTTTATTGGAAAAAATAAGCATTTTAATGGGTGAGTTTCAGCCATTTTTTGTTATTTAAATGACTTATTTGGGCAAAAAATTTAGAAGATTGTTTGACCAAAATGTGGGGTATCAAACGGAATAAATAGCTAAAATTCAAAAAAATTCGCAAAAAACTTCCTTGCCTTAGGCGGGATCGAACTTGCGAGACTGTTTTCAGGTTCAAATTTTCACAAAAAACCAAGCCAATCCAATTTTTCAGATCCAACCAGACGGTTCTCTAATGCTCAAATCAGGCACCACTCAAGATGCTGGACAATACTCATGTCAAGCCATCAGTCCAGCTGGCAATGCGACCGTCAGTGTACAAGTCAAACTAATCAGTAAGTCTACCACTACCACTCGAACATCCCGACTAAAACTCAGAAACTTACTACCCAAAAACCAAAAAAAAACATGTCTAAACACTGCTGCACCAGTTTGCCGTGTCCGTTGTGCAGTGCCCACCCATCCTAAATTGCACTCGTTTTTTGTGGCAAAAAGTTCTGACTTTTAGTTCGCTTAGTTCAATTATGATTTGGTGGTGCACATTTTTTGGTTGTTTCCTGCTCTTTAGAAAAGCCCACCATCCTGATGATGGACTCCAGTGGATCTGCAGATGGTCAGGAGGAAAAGTTGGTGGCTAGAGCTGGAGAGCGCCTAGACATCCCCTGCCCTGTGGTCGTGCCTCCAGGACAACCCCAACCTAAGGTCATCTGGACACTTGACTCTCTGGCGATTACCTCGCCTGAATATCAAGTATTGGTAGGTGGTTTTGGGGGTTTTTGAGGAATTTGAGGTTTTAAGTACTTTTTTAGAGGAACTATACCTTGCGAATCAGCCAGGTTGGGAGTGTTCATGGAGGAAAGTAGGTTTAATATTTGTGATGTATTTTTCAAATATTACTTGCGAGTTTGATTCTTACCCTGACCAACATCCAGATTTGGGGAACGCCTATATGTTGAACAATTGCAGTTCGCAGCGGTTTTTATGAAACTTTCGGGGTTTTTAAAATACCATTGAAAATCGATAAAGATATATTTACAAAAAGATCCAAAGAATTGTTTCGAGACACCCAAGTAGATGAACCCAAGTAAAAATTTTCTCACAAATCGAATGCAAATTTTAATTTTTTTTTGTTGAAATATGACCAAAAGTATGCGACCAGAATGTGTCGAAACTAGCGTAAATCGAAAGAGAAAAAGTACGGAGAATCTCGGCGCACCCCTGATTTAGACATAATAAATGCGGTTTTTTTCATATCCCTCACTCGGAAGTAGCCATAACTTTTCCTCTCTGTTAAAAAAATTAGTGGTTCGTGTCTTCATTTTAAAAACGTATGTAGGATCAACACAAGGCACAAACGCGAGCAACAGGCTAAAACTTATGTATACAATCAGTAAAAAACCAAAAACAGAACGCGGAATAAAGTCAAATTTAAAAAGTTGAGACTTTTTTCGGTGAAATGACTACACATCATTGTAGCTAAAGCTTATGACCATTTCTGAGTGAGGGGGTATAAATATTGTTGGGGGAAATGGTCCGAGAGAGATAAGGACCCATTCGAGAGCCAGTAACCAAGATATGAATTCAACCTAGATGGAACCATAAATTCTTTAACTTTTCAGTTACATCTGTACCGCCATCAATGCTGCTGGAGAGACCGAGAAACAGACCAAAGTTGTGGTGCACACCATCCCAAGTATAGCTCGCAGTCAGAATTCTTTCAGTTTGGTCCAGGGCGACACTATCACCCTGCCTTGCGAGGTGGAAGGCGAGCCTGAGCCACAAGTCCAGTGGTATCTCAATGGACAGGAGTTCGAGGACGCGGTTTTGGACGAGGACAATGCCCTGATACTGGACGAGGTGTCTGACAAACACAGGGGCGAGTTCAAATGTGTGGCTACAAATGCACTGGGATCACAGGAAAGGACTGTGACAGTCACTGTCCACACTGCTCCTGTTATTGAAGGCTCCGGAGGCACTGTGAGTTTGCTACTTTTCTAAAAAGACAAGAAAGGTATCCAGGGGAATGGGGGTAACCGGGCTGAACCCCACTGAAACTCTTTTCCCAGAAAGTCACAGAGGGAGGACCAAGGCATTTTGGTAACACTTTACTTGACTTCCTCCCCCACCGCTGACCATTTTTTGTCCGGAATTTTCCAAACCCAATTGCATATTCGTGTTTATCGACCCCGATTTTCACGGGAAATAGTCAACAGATTCTGTGAAAGAGAAAATTGCTTTTTTAGGTACCCAAAGGTGAAAAATCCAGAAAATTAAAAAAAATCTTTTTTTAAATTAAAAACATTTTAAAATGGAATAAGGGCTGTGAGAGGGGGAAGGAACAAAAAAGACCACTGTTATGGCATAAATAAAAAAAGATGATTGTATTTTTTGGCTTTATTACCATGTTTTTCAACATAGGCCGTAGCAAAAAGCCTCTACCGTATTTTCTCTAATTATTGAAGCCCTCCCTAAAAGTGGTGCTCTTGGAAATTATTCTTCGCCTTTTTGACCAACTTTTCGGTTTTGAACCTAATGCATGTTATTTATCAAAATGTAGCTGGGAATCTGGGCTTTATTTTGGTATATAACATGCATCAGGCTCAAAACCGAAAAGTCGGTTAAAAAAGTGAAGAATAATTTTTGAAAATACCACTTTTGGGAAGGACTTCGATTAGAGGAATTACGGTATATGCATTTTATGGACAAGAGTTTTGCTCGTAATTATTTCTAAGGTAAGTGAGTGCGCGCATTTTTGACTCTCAAGCCTCCATAAAAGGGACGTTTGTTCACGGCATACCGTATTTCCTCTAATAACTCACCCTACTCTAATAACTCACCCCCTCAACTTTGAGGGCCTATATCTCAGCTCGGAACAAATATTTTGCAAAGCTGTTTATTGCCTTTTCTTAACTCCCACGAGCTCTACCGATTCCGGTTTTTAAATTTAATATTTTCACCCAAAAATCTCGAGATCGACCTCAAATTTTTCCGATTTTCAGCGATCCAAAAAATAACTCACCCGGGTGAGTTATTAGAGGAAATACGGTATATGAAATGACCGTTTGTTCCCTGCTGCTATAAAGGAGACAATTGTTCCCGGTTTCAGTTTACAGGTTTTTGACTTGTTAACTAACTGATTTCTGTTATTGTTGTTGTCCTTTTTCCAGCTAAGGTAAATCACTGTTTCAATATTATTTGCTAGAAAGTGGGATGCCACGATGCGACATTTATTTTCACTGATACCTTTTCTAAATATTCACCCACAGAATCGAAATTTTTGGTTCTAGTTATGTAGGAAATTTTATGTCCCATAGTCGTAGTGTGGAGTTGGTACCCAGGTAAAGTGTCTAGGTGATGGTACTTGCGTAGTGGTAGATGATGGTTGTAGCACTTCTTTAGTTCAACCCCCCATACTCGGATTTTTTTGAAAAGTGACCCAAAATCACCCCTCGAACTCAATTTTTCTGCACAACAAGATACGAGAAGCATTTCTAATTACTTTCTGAATGAAAAAAAGTTGAATTTTATCGAAAAAATTTGCCACCCAACCCTTAAGGGTAGGTGGTCTTTTTAGGGTATTTTCGACCAAATTTTTACCTTTTTTAAGCAAAATATAGGTAAAAATGCTAGATTTTGAACAGGTTTTTACTTTCTGGGGCCTACCGCATAAATAAACTCTGGTATGCATATGTTTTATGCATCCAGAGTCACTTTCGAGTGATTTGTGTCTCAGATATGTGTGTGGGGTCCGCGACAATTCGCCTCCGGGCCGATTCGCCTCCCGGGACAATTCGCTTCGGGTACAAAAAAAGTAGTAGAAGTAATCTTTGAAAAGTCACAGTCAACATACCACATTCAAACCCTTATTTTCGACGTGAAATTGTGTGGTAAATCCTATTTGATAGGACCGAAACCGCGATTTCACCCATCCGAACCCCAAAACCCAGGGTAGGTACCTTCTGGTCAGGTGTATGTATGGCCTGAAATCCTAAGCCTGAAAATTTGAAAAAAAAATTAAATCGAAAACCAACCATGCTATCAAATGTAAAATCATGAGGTGAATCAGGTTTGATAATATCAAAATTTTGAGTTCACTGAAGCGATCCCCACAATTGGAGGTAGGTATCCCTCGTCTACGTGTATATTCATTTACGGGCGTTAAGCAAATCGATCCACACCAAACTGATCCATACCAAATCGGTCCACACACAAAATGGTCCACACTTTTCAAATTCGTACATTTTGACAAATTTTGTAGTCTGAACCGACCAAATCAAGTGGTCGTCCACTTGGATCAAATATTTTTTTATTTTTTTGGGTTCCAAAACCTATTTTCTGGACTAACTCGGGAATGCTGAAGATGGTTTGATAGTGGTGAAATGCCGTTTTGTAAGCTATTTTCTAGTTTCGGCAAGTTCAATTATTTCCCAATAACTGAAAAATACCATATAAACCTTATTTTACTGTTATCAACCATCTTCAGAATTCCCGAATCAGTCCAAAAAACAGATTTTGGAACATGAAAAATGTGAAAAAATTTTTGCTCGAAGTGGACGACCACTTGGTTTTGTTGTACTGAAGTAGTTTAGTGGTATCCGGATAGTAATATTTTTGTCTTGTAATGAACTTTTAAAATTGAAAATGTTTTTCTATGATCCAACTTCAGTTCTCCTGGATAATTCATGCACTAACTAAACTAAGTGGTCGTCCACTTGGATCAAAAGAATGAAAAATAAAGTTGGTTATAGCCCGATAAATTTTGAAGTCAAATAATTGTTGTCTCTATTATCTGAGCAGGGTAAGAATGCCTTTATGAACAGGGAGCAATTGTTTATTTTATACAGGTTTCCGGTGAATACGTGGTATAGAATTCAATTTAAAAAAGAGATGCAACACCAAACACACGACGTGGGTATCCACTTGGTTCATATGAGTGTCCATTTGGTCAAATGTTTGTCAGTTTATCTAAACCATCTAAATCTGAGATATTTTATATAACTAGCTGTTTTGATGAACGTATCTAAAATTTGAGTAACTTTAGTGGCTGAAATTTTTTTGACTAGCTGGAGACCTCCATGATTCAATTGGACCATCTAAATGAACCATGTGGACAACATTATGAGAAAATCAGGGCGATCCGGTGATGGATTGACAGAAAAGTTCAAAAATGATTCGAATACAACTACAACATTACCTTAACGCAAAAATAAAACTGCAAACTAAGAATAAGCTTATTGTTCGTGGAGTGAACTTACAGACTGAGCAGGAAATAAAAATGTAATTGGAGGCGAATTGTCCCGGGAGGCGAATCGGCCCGAAGGCGAATTGTCCTGGAGGCGAATTGTCCGTGTCCCATGTGTGTGTGCGCATCTCGACCCCAAGTAACCAAGCCCCCTGCGCCCCGAAGGGGTTAGAGATGCGCGCACAGACTTACCTTAGACATGATTCCGAGCAAGATTCTGATCAAAAATGCATTTAGATAGTCTTTTTGCCCAGCTCCAGCAAGAAAAATGTGGTAAATCACCCAAAAATGACCCTAAACTACCCGAAAAAGACCATTTACCCCAAGGAGCGGGTGGCTATTTTTTTTGACAAAATTTAATTTTTTTTTCAAAAAGTGTTTAGAAATGCTTCTCGTATCTTGTCGTAGCGGAAATCAAGAGCTACAAAATCGTTTTTATAGAATTTTTTTTTGTGATTTTAATGTTGAGATATAGTCTTATGAAAACAACGAAACCATAAAAAACGACTGAATTTCGAAAAAATTAAGAAAAATGATATTTGGCCATTTTAGTTTTTTAAAAAAGCCATAACTCAACATATATATTTTCGAAAAAATATTCTGCCCACAAAGCCCCCAAAAGGTCATTTTACCTACACCTTTTTCGTTTTTTATGGTGTTTTAGCATGAGAAAAAAAATTTCAGGAGGGCGGTGAGCTAAAGCCCGGTTAGCCCCCCCTGGATATGTGCCTAATAATATTACTTGGGTGGTGGTAGATGATGGTTTTAGCATCTAAATAGTAGTACTCAGTTTTTCTGGCTGCGCCTCTGCTTCTGACCATGTTGGTAGCTGGATCATTAAACCAAGTGCTCGTCCACTTAGATCAAAAAATTTTTACGTTTTTGGGTTCCTAAACCTTTTTTCTGCATCAACTCGAGCATCCTAAGGCAGGAGCACAGTATATGTAGTCCTCGAAAAAGGCGCTTGACCACTTTTTCGAGTGTTTTAGAAAACATGTTTTTAGGTGGCGGAAGATGGCTTTCGAAAAAATTTTTTTTTGACCAAAATTTGACTTTTGCCTTGGGGGACCAAGGTGAATCACCTTATATAAGGGTATTCTACCCCGAAATTCAATCCAAGCAAGTGCGCACAAATACACTTGAACCAGGGCGAAACAAATATTGGCGGACCGACGTAAATCCCGACCCTAGGTGTGAGCGACACTTACATATACTTGGGTATCAGACAGAACGTACAGTGTAGTGTAGATATTGCAAAGAGTATTAGGGAAAAGGCATTGATCATCTGGGGGACCGGTCAGTTAGCGACGGTCAGTTAGCGACGGTTTTTTGAAAATTTTCATACTTTTGTACATAAAGGTGAATTTTTATGTGAATTTTTTTTTCTGAGGTTACCTAGTAGCTAAAATTTAACGAGAAATCCGAATCACAAAACAGAATTTCAAAATAAAACTTGGTTGTTGAGATATGGCCTAAGTTGGAAAGTCAAGATTTCAAATAATATGCATCCAATTTCAGGCCATATCTCAACAACCGAGTCTAATTTTGAAATTCTGTTTCGTGATTCGGATTCCTCGTTAAACTTTAGCTACTAGGTAACCTCAGAAAAAAAAATTCCACATAAAATTCACCTTTATGTACAAAAGTATGGAAATTTTCAAAAAACCGTCGCTAACTGACCGTCGCTAACTGATGGTTAAAAAAAGCGTCGCTAACTGACCGTACACCGATCATCTGGAGTAAAGAAATGAACATAACGTTTCGCCAGAGAGAGAACCTGTGGAACACCGTTGCCATACCAACGGCTTCCTACATGGGTTCAATGCTCATATTCGGACAGGGTCAGCTAGCTCACACCCTAAAGCGTGCTGGAGCACTGAACACCGAAGTCCGGGGCATAATGATCGAAAACGATGCCAAGCAGTTGAACACGAGCAAAGACAGAGTATTCCTATCATCCAAAGAGATGGGATACGGGATGAAATCTATCCGAGATGCCATAGAAAACTCCTTAGTCTACTTGCTGTGCTACATAATGTTGGAAGCTACACTATACCCAACTCGCACACTACTGCAAACCTTTACCAGCCGTAATAGGCGCAATATCCAAAGAGATGTTAACAGTATCCTTGAGAAATATGAGGTGTTTGAGCTTGTCCGAACTAATCCTACAACTGGTGTGATATGCGTGGATGGGAAGGACCACACAGTTCCCGTGAAGCAGCGCAACACATCTGCAAGTCGATAGGACAAAAGAGACAGGCCAACTACAGGAATGCATGGTTAAGCCATCCTACATCGAGCGCGATCATCCAATGTTTGGAGAAAAACATAGAGTTATATCTAGGTGGATGGTCAAAGGAGCGGTCTCGAGTAAGAACTGGCGCAACATTATCACGAGTCAGGAAAAACTTCTAATGACAAGAACATTAGACCGGACCAACGTGGGACATGCAGCAAATTGTAGAGCATGCAAAAGCTACAATGAGACCACGGAGCACATTGTTTCACAATGTACCTTCTACCGTGGCCCGTTGATGCGACCAAGACATGACTCAACGGTAAACCCTGTGTGGAACGCCTTATGCAAACAGTATAACTTCCAGTGACACACTACAGTCATGAGATTACTCCGATATTAGAATCCGAGGGAGTCCGGCTACTGTACGATGTGGAACTCATAGCCAGAAATGTGCTGCCACACAACAGACCAGACATTACAGTATTTGACAATGTGAACAAGCGAATAAAAATTATTGAATTAGCAGTAACATGGTATTCCCGTCTCGACAAACAATGGGATCTAAAGTATTCCAAGTATTACGTTGACTCGATGATTCCACAGGACGACTACACTCAACTCCCCTACCCTCCGAGTAGAAGTTTACGGAGTGAGTTGGAAAGCCTGTATAGCGGATTCACAGCAACAGTCCACTCGATCATAATCGGTACAGGCGGAGAGATAAGTACAAGTCATACAAAACCCTAGTAGACCTGCAACTCCCTACACAGATGCCATCCTAGAGATGATGCATGAAGGAGCGGCGGTAGAAACGTCTAGGCTGATCAAGGCACGCATGAGCTTGTAAAAATCAAGTTTGCGGTCAATCACGGTAGTGAGGCCAACGAAGCTCGACTGGGCACGTCCTTTGACGAAAGCGAGTTAGTTGATCCAAGTTCTCACACGTGGGGCGCACGCGACCAGTGGGGTGCAGCCGAAGCTCGTGAAAGCTTTCTCTCTACTGGAATATTCCTCTTGAGGATAGTATCCGGTGAAAGAAACACCATATGAAGGGCTATGGACGAGGAGCTAGCACTCTATACGTCGATCCCTCTCATTAGACACGGGTACAGGTTAACGCGCCGGAAACGGCGCATATTTTAAAGTAGCTGGTTCTATTGAAGTAGCTGGTCAAGCAACCAAGCCCCTGCGCCCCCTTCGGGGGCGCAGGGGCTTGGTTGCTTGGGGTTGAGATCCGCACACCCACATACCTTAGACACAAATCACTCGAAAGTGACTCTGGATGCATAAAAATGTATGCATACAGAGTTTATTTATGCGGTAGGCCCCAGTCAACAAAACTATGTTAAAATTTCATCTTTTTGAAGTATCCAGGTACCCTCATCTGGTGGTTTGGCTTAGTCTTCCAAGGCAAAAAGTCAAATTTTGGTTGAAAATTTTCGTCAAAAAATATCTGCAACCAGACCCTAGTCACTGAATGGGTATTACAGTACATTTAAGTACACATTGTTCACAAAGAGTAAACGGAAAAAAGCTGGTGATCTCGACTTTAGCGCTTTTTAAACAGCTCCTCTTCCATGAGGACACAAAGAAATAACATTCCCGAAACAAATTTATTCTCAATAACTGCAACAGTACTACGCAGGCCGGATATACAACAATTCAACGAGTTTCCTCAATATTGGTCAAATCAGACAAAAGCACTTTGTATCCACTGAAGATGAAGTATTTCTCCGCAGGCTGCCCAAAAACTGCATGTGTTCCTCGTTACGATCGAATTTACCGGCTCCGAAGGTTTCATTGTCCAAAAGCACATTTGCAGATAAGGTTTGCTGCGATCCTGTAAAAACGTCAATTTTGGAATTCGAAAAGAAATCGCTAACCATCTGCCATGTTGACTATTGGTAGGCAGATTTGTCTACCGATCGTGACCAATTTCAAAGAAGACTTGTCTTGAAGAGAAGGCAGCAAACGAGACGGCACCAACCAACGGAAAGACGGACCTCCTACGGGACGAATTTGCAGAACTCCATTACCAGCCTAAACAGAATAATTTATTATCTAGTAAACGGAGAAGTAAGACGCATTATAACACTCCAAACCAGTTTTAAAGAACGTCTGATAACATGCATGCAAATTACACTAGACATAAAAAGTAATTTTCGGCGGTTCTGCTTATCCATATTTTGGAGAATCTCATGAAAAATTTCTATAGGTAGCATTGCTTTTAAAACAATGGACGAAAAGTAAAGTCTTGGCCAGGAAATCGCAAGCAAGCTGATGAGATAGCACACGTCAATCTTTCATAAATTAATAGGATTTGCATGCAAGCATCCATGCCATCAAAGATTATGGAAAGAACTTACATTAGCCTCGACAGTCCATTCGGGATTTTGCGCTTCTTCTTTCCCTTCGTTTTATCAGCGGGACCAAGATTCTTGGAGGCCATGTAGTCAAACCTTAAATAAGTTGTCGACAAAGTACGCTAGAGATAAACATGTGAAAGTGCAACAAAATAATTGGAGAACTGATTTAGGGTGGACAGAAGACTGTTTGCCAATATCAGCTATGAAAAGTGATCGTTTTATTGAAGATTCGTGTTTTAACAAAAAAAAGAATGCGCCTATTCAGATACGCATTTTAAAATAACGTTTTCTGCAACTTTGCGATCTTTGCGGGTTGTATTCATGGTTGTCAAAAAATACAAAATACCAAAAAATACAGAGTACAATTAATTTTGAAATTTAAAAACATACAAAATTTGCCGCCGGGACATTGTTCTTTTCGAAAAGAATTCGTCGCACGACAATGTCTCAAATAACGGACAATAATATGAAAATGTCGCGCGACAATGTCCATTTTTAATAGAATTTGTCGCGCGACATTTTATTTATTTTTTTTTGGAATTTGTCGGGTGATATTGTTTTTTTGTCGGGCGACATTGTCCGTTTTTTGAAATCTTCATCCAACCTCAATGGTCTCGATCCGACCTCAGTGGTCCTGATCCACCCCAACGGTCCCGATCCATCCTCAATGGCCCTGATCTACCCTCGATTGTCTTTATCTCCCTCCAATAGTCCTGATCTCGCCTTAAATATCTAGAACATTTCGGAAACCGTCTTGGCTTGTTTGGGCGCCAGTACGTGAAAAATTTCTCCTGAGGTCAAAACCACCCGAACTTAAGAAATTTTTAAAAATTGAGTTTACTCGTAAAACTCGGAGGTTGAAAGCCGAGTTAGGCGAGTAGAAGTCAAGTTAGGCGAGTAGAACTCAATTCTACTCAGATCAAAGATTACTCACTGCTCAAGTAGGATCGCGAGTAACTTTTGATCCAAAACTCTACTGGTGTGTCTGAAACGAGTTGAGTAGATCAAAAGTAACTCACGACCCGTCTGAAACACGTCGAGTAGATCACGAGTAACTCTTGATCCAAAACTCTACTAACCTTCCTGAATACGACCCATGAATCTTATATATCTATATATAGTATTTTGATAGAGCTAGATAGGAAGTGGTGATATCTAAATAGAGGTGCCCAGATAAAGGTAAACAGGTGGTGATACCTAGGTATTGTTATCCAGATGGAGGTAACCACATGATGTTTCTTGGATGGAGGTGCACTCAGGTAGGAATATCGAGATGGGAGTATCCTGGTGATTATTTTTATGGATTTGTCCAGGTGGTGGTACCCGATGATGGTGTTCCTCATATAAAGGGTTTACAGATAGAGGAACCCAGGTTGTAGTTTCTTTATTGTTTCAAATTATGTTTAAGGCGCCAGATGGCGCCTGTTCGTCCACTGTTAAATAACGCTATGAGCAAAATAAGATACCGCATTTTCTTTAATAGAGCCACATGTGGTTCTATTTTTCAACCACCCGGGGGTGTGGTTCTATTAAAGAGTGTGGTTCTATTGGTTAACCCTCTCAAGATATTCAAGCATTGCATTTACGCAAAAGTTCTTCATTTACAACCAGTGTTGTAAATCTTAGAATTGCAGCATCGGCACCAGCTCATGCACCAACCCTGAAAATTCCTGCACCGGTCCACGGCACTGACTTCAAAATTTTCGGCATCGGCACTATCTCACGGCATCGACCGAAAAATTTTCGGAACCGGCACCAGCTGACGGCACCGATGCGGAGCCGTGAGCGGCTTGGCATCAGTGCCGCACCAATGTGATTTCTATTTTTTAGAATTTCGGCACCGGCACCGATTCACGGCACCGACCTCAAAAAATCCGGCACCAGCTCACGGCACTGACTCCAAAATTTTTGGCATCGGCATCAGCTCACGGCACCCGTGCGGTCCCATGAGCTGCCGGTGCCGCACCGTTGTCACTTACAACACTGTTTACAGCAAAACTAATCAATAACCCCATAGAAAAAACAAGAAAACGCACTTTGACCTTAATAAAACCGCAATTTTGAACCATTTTTTCTGCAGCCTTCTCTGTGGTTAAAATGTTTAGGAGTATGATTCTATTAGAGAGAATACGGTATCTAAGATTTGGGTGGTTTCGATCAGTGAAAAAAATTCCACACTGTGCTTTAAGAAACTGACACCAAAAAAACTAAGAGGAGACCCGCTTGGTTGGAAAATATCACTAGAAATTAAGTTCGGTCATACAGCAACCATACACTAACCGAAAAATCATAATACTTGGTGTGAATACGTAAATGGCTCAAATTGTTTTACTCCGTCAAATTATTCTTTTGCCACGTCAAATCGTAAAATCTGTTTTTATCTCCAAAAGTTTCTATTTTTTCAAAGTTTTTACATCAAAATGTAGCCCTGGATCTCGGCTTTCTAACAAGCTATCGACTTAATTTCTGAGATTTTAAAAAGTTGGAGAAAAAAATTTTGTATGGAGCAAATTTTTCAAAAAAAAATTGGTCCATACAAAGACTTTTTTCTCCAACTCTTTAAAATCTCAGAAATTTAGTCAATAGTTTATTAGAAAGCCGAGATCCAGAGCTACATTTTGATGTTGAAACTTTAAAAAATTCGAGAAAAAAAAGTTAAAAATACCCAAGAGAAAAATATTTTACAATTTGACGGGGTAAAAGAATAATTTGATGGGGAAAGTACTTACAGCCATAGGTAAATATCCTGTTGTGATAAAACCCAGAAATCTATATAAAATAAAGCTAAAGATAACCACGAGACGATTTCGTCAAACCAGTCCAGCAGATTACCAGTCCGATTGGACTGGTAATCCTTTCACCATGAACACGTTTAATGGGGTACATTCTGGTCCCGCATGGAAATCGTTTTAATTCAAGTTCGAACACATTTGTAGGTTGCTGGTTTCAATTTCTCTGCCGCACACTTTATTTTTTTTTCATATTTTTTGATGATTGAGTTAAACTGCATGTGTTTTAAGCAGGGCTCCCAAGTTGGCTGATTTTCCGCCATTGGCTGATTTAAGGCCCTCGATGCTGAAGAATTTTTTTATGCTGATTTTGGCTGATTTTGACCATTTCTAGAAAGAATTGATAAAACGAAACGTTTCTATTGAAAAGTTTAAGCTACATATTTATTTCATTTGTGCCCTGACTTCAAGGATTGACCCGCGGGAAATGAAACTGCTGGATAAAGGGTTTTGGCGGACTTTATATATATTGCAAGTCAAAAATTCCAATTATACAGGAATGTAGCCTTGAATCTCCTCTTTCAAATGGCATATTGAACTTAGCTTCATTTTTCTGTATAAGTCAAAATTCAGCTCCAAACACTTGTGAGGTTATTTTTGAAAGTTCACAAGCGTTTTCATTGTTTTGAGTGATCAAATGTTTAATTGAATCTTAAGCGACACGAAAACATCTTATCATCATGATGCAGCGCAGCTCAAGAGCTACAAAACCAATGTAACTGAGTAATTTTTTAAATTCGGTGTTAAGATTTGGCCTTTTGGAAAAAATCAATTGGTTCAAAAATGGCCAAAATCCAATTTTTTCCGATTTTCACGGATTTTCGGCCACTTTTTGAAGCGATTGTTTTTTTTAAAAAGCCATATCTTAACACCCTGATTTGAAAAAATCATTCAGGAACATGTGTTTCGTAGCTCTTGAGCTGCGCTACGACATGATGTCAAATGTTTTTGTGACGCTTCGAATTCAATATAAAATTCGAACGCTGAAAGTGATGAAAATGCTTGTCAACTTCCTAAAATAACCGCACAAGTGTTTGGAACTGACTGGTGACTTTTTCGAAATAATGAAGCTAAATTCAACATGCCATTTAAAACAACAGTTGCGAGGCTGCATTTCTGTATAATTGGAATTTTCGACTTGCAGTGTTTGTATTTTTAAAAATGAGCTCAAAAGTCCGCCAAGGACTTTTGCTCACCAGTTACAAATGTCTTATCGCTGATAGAAAATTGTCAAATGATGTTCGCGGTTGGGAGAAATGAAGTATATAGCGTTGTTTTGTTGTTGGTTTATCCCGAATAAAGCAATTTTTTAACAATTTATGTATGGCTGACTTTTGGCTGATTTTCGAAACTTTTTGGATGATTTTGACCCAAATGCTGACTTTTGAAATCTTTTGGCTGATTTCAAGATCCTCCTACTTGAGAGCCCTGGTTTTAAGGCTCAAAATTGTCAATTTACTGAATGAAGTCATTTCTAAGATTGATTTTTTAATCATTAATAGCCTTAATTTGACGATTTCATGCATATCACCTTTAAAATAAATAATTCTTACCTAGGTTTGGGCTCTAACTTAGCTCAAGTAGTCGTGCATCTCTGCGCTTAAGTATTTGTTGTGCTCCCAAGAGCCTTGGAATAATTTCGATATCAAACTCGGAAATAAAATGTTAAAAAATAGAGTGTGCGACCAAAGGGGATTTGAACCAGCAACCTTTAAATGTGTTTGAATTTGAAAAAAAAACGATTTCCATTCGGGACCAGATACGGACAAGAGATGTACCCTCCCTTCAATAAATTAGACGCAGCTTAAACCAAATCCAACTATCTCTTCTCCTAAAAATATTTTTTTGAATGCGTCTCGGACAGGGACTAAAGTTTCGAACAATCTATAGTGGACGGTGCTATAAATTTTTTATTGGCTCGAGTTGTTTTATCCCGTCAAATTACTAATTTATCGTTTCATATCCTTTTTTTTCTTACAAAAAAAAATCATTTTTATCAAATTTTCATACCGAAATGTAGCGCTAAATCTCAGCTTTCTAACGAGCAATCAACTGGCTTTACCAGATTTCAAAAACTTGTTTAAAAAGGTCTTTGTATAGAGAAAATGGCTCTATATGCATTCACGCCCAATAATTTGACGGGTGAAATTACCGTATTTTCTCTAATAATGCCCCCTCTCTAATAATGACCCCCTCTCTAATAATGACCCCCTCGGAGGGGGGTTGAAAAATAATGACCCCTCTCTAATAATGACCCCCCCCCCATACTTCCAGTCAAAAATCAAAATGTCAATAAAAGCAAACGAACTTTAATTACATCCAAGGAGCATATATCAGACATCAAACAACAACGCCTCATCATCAAAAACATTTTCTAGATCCATCTCTTCATCATAAAATTCCGGCCTCTTCTTCGTCGTTTCGAATAAAAACAGGTTCAAGTACGATTGTCTAAAGAGTCAGATACACAATACTTACATCCTTTGCGCCCCTTGTTTCAATGCATCTGTTCTCTGGGCAGTCAAACCACACCGCAGTCTCATCCATAGCAAGAATTGAATTGAACCTTATTGCATTGCGCCTCTGCTCCACATGCACAATGAACTTAGCAACGACCTCGGCATAGTTTTCCGGCGGCTTCTGCAAGGAGAAAACTATTGAGCCATCCAATAGAAGCCTAATCAAAAAATCTTTTACATCCAACCGAAAGGCTAAAGCTAAAGAGGCACAAACCTTGATGTCGGTTCCGCGAAAGAATTCCTGTGCCATGCTGGTGATGATCCTTCTCGAGATGGGACGTTTGTTCTCGCGCATCTCCTTCACGAAATTGGCTAGTTCCAAATCAAGTTCTGGCTCCAGAAAAGGTCGACCGCCCCGTTCAAGTCGCTTTCGTTTTGATCCTCCAGCCGTGTTCTTAAGATATCAGTGATAACAACTTGAAAATTCCTGAGAACAATCACAATATTACATTTGTTGCCTAATCTCCGCCTCTTTGCCCCTCCATCGCTTGACAACCTTCCGGTCTACGTTGAACTTTGTTGCCGCCGAATGGATCGAATTTTTCTTAGCCCAGTCGATTGCCTCCAGCTTAGTTGACGCCTCGTTATGCCGTTGTCGCTTGCGGTTGACTCGAGCCCCTTCATCTTCGTGCAGCTGTAGCTCTTCGACCTGGAAAGATTAGATTAAGTAATCAATCACACAAATCATCTGTAAAAAACCCAACCTCCTCCTCGGCAGCCTCTCGATATCTCTCCGCCTCTTCCTCTAGCACTTCCTCGCGCAACCAATTCTCATTCATCTCCATGACCGCATCCCTCTGAGCTAATTGATCTGAGTCGAAGATGTTCGGCACACGCTTGAGCAGAGCCAAATTAGCCGGATCTTCCAAGAACGACGAAGCTTTTGAGCGCAAATTTTCCTGACAGCCCATTTTAAAATTAACAGCAGATAAGTAATTGTAAGACATGAGTAGGCGAGAAACAAGCGGCAAACAATACAGTTATTGAACAAATGAGCGAGAACCGTTGAATATTCAACAGGTGACAATCAAATGTGTAATGTAAAGCCACTGAACAACGATTTTTTTACAAAATTAACGAAAATGCAACGAAGGTTTCATAGTTTTCAGAAAAAAAATAAGAAAAAATTTAGCGGCGCCTTCGGCGCCATAGGGTTGAAAAATAATGACCCCCTCTCTAATAATGACCCTCTCTCTAATAATGACCCCCCTCGGAGGGGGGTTGAAAAATAATGACCCGGGGTCATTATTAGAGAAAATACGGTAGTTACATCCTTTTTTTAAACACCCTCGTATTCGCAACTTTTGATTAATTACGTAGGTCACTTGAAAATTTATTAGAAACTGGAAGAGTACTGTGGATCCGGAAAAAACAAAAATAATGACCAAAAATACCGAGAACTAATCATTTCTAAAAATTTAGTGGGGGCAATTCAGAAATTCAGTTGAGCAATTCCTGTCACAGCCTTAAAAAAATAAATTGAAAACCAAAAAAAAAACTATAAAAAATTAACTGAATTCCAATTTAGACCAAAAGTTTGACAGCCAATGACAGTGAGCGAGTAGTACTGCCATGTCCCGCCGTCGCTTTTCCTCCTCCAGAAAGGGTTTGGAGCTATGAGGCCAGCGAATCTTCCCAAAAGTAGCTGATGCTGACAGTGATGTGACTTTTTGCTCTGGAAAACTTCTTTTTCCAACAAATTATTTATCCAATTTTAGGCCATGGAGCTGCAAGAGAACGGATCCCTAGTAATCAGCCGTGTGCAAGCCAACCATGCTGGTCTGTATGAGTGTCATGTGTCCAATTTGGCTGGAGATGACTCCATCACCTACTCTTTGAATATCCAGTCACCACCCACCATCATCTCTGATGCATCACAAACAGTCATGAAAGCTGTAGTCGGCTCCTCCCTAGACATTCTCTGCAAGTCCATTGGATCGCCTGAGCCAATTGTGACCTGGGAGAAGGACAACTTGCAATTTCTATCCTCTGACTCTACAGTTGTGGACCCTTCAGGCATATTGAGGATCAAACAGGTAAAAAGCAGTGATGCAGGCGAATACAAGTGTTTGGCCAGGAATGCAGCTGGTGAGACTAGCAGGCTGATCCAACTGGAAGTACAAGGTATGTTGTTGTTCATTGCTTCAACAGAACGGAATGTACTTTGAACCGCATAAAAAATTCAAACACATAAGCTTATGGATTGAAAAATTTTCAAAATTTTTGCTGTAAGTTAATAACCGAATTTTTTCGTAGCGCCAAAAATTGACATGATCGAAAATTTGACGCTTGAAAAATAAATGTTCACGACGGTCAGTGCAGCAAACAATGCAAGTGGAAAAATAAGCACCGAAGCATAAACCGAAAAAACAACGTTATTTCTTTTCAGAATAGAATAGTAAGTTAATGTTGACTTTGATAGTTATTAGGTTGGCGGATAGGTTTCCGGACTGACTAGAAAATAGCTTATCCTCATGGCACTCATGGCTGACATACGAGATTAATTTTTTTATCGCGTGTCAAAATATTGTAGCTAAGGTAATGACGAAAATATAGCTGTAAAAAACTTTTGATTAGGACTTCAAATCCACAATTATTTTAATACCAGTCCAGAAACTTATCTGCAAACCTAATCCGCCGTTTCGATTAGAATAATACACAATTTTAAATAAGAACTAAGACCGCTAAAATATCACTGATCAAAAAAACTTCAACATGTACTGGAAAAAATGACCAAGGCATCACATAATACACTCTTCCTTTATTCAAGCGACAAATCGCAACCACAACAAAGACAAAAAAAGGTGTCTGTATGTTAATTGAAAATTAAGGCGCTAGTATAGAATACCCCCCCCCCTAAAATCTGACCTTCCCAAAATCGCTGTAACTACCCTTTGGAACAGCAAGTTTAGGCTTAGCCTTTAAACTTAGGCGTAGGCCAGCGTACGGAATTTGTGACTAATAATGGTCTCACGTACTTTTTCTGGGGTCTGGGACATGTATTTGGGTACTCTTTACTTAAGTTTTAAAAGGAAATTTTTTTAAGATGGGGGTATTCTATACTAGGGTCAAAATTAACTATTCCTAAAACCCAAATTAACTAAAACTTATTCTCATCACGAGCCAGAAGCTTCTCAAGCACCCGCTGTTCCTGTTCAAGCACCCGCTGTTCCTGCTCAACTACCCGCTGTTGCTTGGCCATCATAGTTGCTTTCTTGATTTTTTCATTTCTAGCTGAAAATTTAGTGTAAAAAAGGTTGCAATAGAAAAGCCCACTTTCTCATAGTTTTTTAGACGAATCAGAGTATAAGACGACAATATCTTTGAAGCCAAAACCAGATCTCTGCAATTAATCAGTGAAAAATGCGCGATAATATTTTGCACAGTTTCGCAAGGCAGAGCTAGCGGTTTGAAGCCCATTTGACAGCGAAAAAAATGTGCTGGTCAATCTCCGGACGAAGAAAGTAATTTGGTAACAGAAAAAGTGGGCACATTGAACTTCTTTTTAATTAGTCTGTCAATCAAAAAAACTTTGTAAATGATACGAAAGGTTCAAAGATCAATACAGTCGACTCTGGGAGAGGGCCGTTTCGAATTCGAAACATTCGCATTTGACTAAATTCAAAATTGTGGCGGTGTTTTTTGGCCTGCTTTTTGCAACCAACTCTTGGGTAAGTTAACACTCATTTGTAGCTTATCTCACTGGCTACAAAATAAGTGGCAACTTAGGGTTTAGGACATTTTTCCGTTGGACATTTTTCCGTCGAAATTTTTCCGTCGTCATTTATTGGCTGTAATTTTTTTTCGTGATTGAAAAAACGAATTCTGTTAGTACCGTTTCGTAGCTCAGGTTCAGGGCTTCAAACTGAGCTATCAAAACTCAACGTTCAATTGCAAAATTTTGGATAAAAATGCCCAGTTTGACACTGAGTCTCCAATTTCGACGGAAAAATGTCCAACTCCCTTTTTAGTGTCAGATTAGACATTTTTATCCAAAATTTTGCAATCAGACATTGATTGTTAATAGCTCATTTTGAAGCCCTGAATATTAGCTACAAAACCGTACTAACAGAATAATTTTTCTCGACCAGAAAAAAAAAGTACAGCCAAAAAATGTCCAACGGAAAAATGTCGATCCCCGGTAACTTACCCAAGAATGAACTGCAAAAAGTGCACCAAAAAAAAACAACGCCACAATTTTAATTATGCGAATTTGAATTTAGTCAAATGCAAATGTCTCGAATGCGAAACGGCCCTCTACCTCAACTCGCCCGGCAATGTACACCCTAATAGTTCGTTCCCGCCTAGGCCCGACACTTTTTTACCTCAATTTTTGAGGCTTTTTTTAGCCTGATCCATCAGTCTAATCAGAAATTCCGACTAAATTGGCAAATTAGGCTAAAAAATCTCAAAATTTGAGGTAAAAAAAGTGTCGGAACCTGGGCGGGAACGAATTTTGGGGTGTACATTGCCGGGAGAGTCAACTGTAGTAGACTAGCATAAAAATGACCTTAAAGCCATCTTGGCGCTTCTGGATGACCGCATCGATGGCACCTTGCAAATAAAAAAACTTGTCGGGGTAATTGACCTGACTGGCCTCTTATCCATCGCAAAAAAGCCAAGCGATGGTTAGGCTAAGAAGGCTTTGAAATACAAAGTTTTCTCTTTTTTGGCTGAGGTGCAGGGCAGTATCTTATAGCGGACTCAAAATGTTTCTCAATTATTTTACATTTGAGCAAAATAAAATTCTCAAATTTTCGAAAAAAAAAGAAGGACATGGTTCCGAACCTAGGACACTTCGCTACATGGACACTTCGCTACATTTTTGGACTTTTTTCGGTAAAATTTTACCGAAAAACATCGAAAAATGTAGCGACTTGTCCATAGCGAAGTGTCGTTTGACCCATGGTTCCCTTGTTTTTTTGGGACGTTTCTCAAGTATACCGGATCCGGGATACAGTCGACGCTTTTACTTAGGACACCCAAGGGACCGGCCAACTTACCGGGTTTGACACTTTTTTACCTTAAGCTTTTAATACCTTTGCTAGTTCTGTTTTGACAGTCTGGTCCCAAATATTGCAAGGATTCTGATTTTGCCGATCGTTTTTTAAAAACCCAATGTTTTTGCTCTAAAAAAGCCAAAACTCTAATCAAAAAACAGGTATTTTCGATAGAGCCTGTCCTAACTAAGAGCTTTTGCTTTTTCAGAGCAAAAAATTTAGGGTTTTAGAAAGCGATCGAGAAAATCGGAATCCTTGCGAAATTTGGGACCAGACTGTCAATACAGAACCAGAATTTTTTTACAAAATAGAGCTAAAAAAGTGTCGGACTCGAGGTGGAACGAACTTCTGTCCTAAGTGGGGGTTGTCCTAAGTAAGAGCGTCGACTGTATTTGTAAAACCATCAAAAAGATGTCAGCAAAATCTGCAAGTTTATGTCAAAGTTACGTCAAAATTTATTTCGCGAGAAAAAATTAGCGCATTCGAAAACACCAATTAATGTTCAGTCATTTTACTCAGAGTTGACTTTATTATCAAAAAATGCTTGCCTCTACCCATTTTTTATTCATCCAATTTTTTAGTTCCACCATCCGTTTCGGAAAAGCAGCCGAGTGAATACAGTTTTGTGCAAGGCCAGTCTGCTGACATCCAATGCTTAGTGACTGGACAACCTGCACCCCAAATAGCTTGGTTAAGACAAGGTGTTCCTGTGGCTGATTCCACACCCAGACACACAATACTTTCTAGTGGGTTTTGCTTTATTTAACTTTCAAACGCCAAACAATGGTGGACTCAACCCCCGTTTTGCAAGTCAAAAAAATATGCCCTTTTAGATCTAGGTAGTACGGATCAAGTGCTATCCAATCTGTTAAAAAGATTGACACTCAACACCTCAAAATTAGATTTTATAACTTACTTTATGGAGTCAGACCTCCCTGCCAAACAGGGGTCAATTTGATCTCTGTAACCTACCCGCGGCCCATCCTACCATCAAGTTGATCCCTGCTTGGCAAGGGAAATTTGAAAGTTGGTTTGGCGTTTAAAGGTTAATAGATTCTAAAAATATTATTTTTTGTCAACTAAAATTGCTTTTTTCTACAGATGGTACATTGAGAATTTCGAATGTGTTAAAGGAAGATGTTGGCCACTACACTTGTCAAGCCTCCAACCCAGCTGGCAAGCAGGAAATCGGCCTTATGCTCACAGTTATCACACCTCCAGAACTCAGGGAGCCAGAGACTGAAGAACTAGTAGTGGTGCAGTTTGGATCGCCGATTTTGCTCATTTGTCCAATAATTTCCAGTCCAGCACCAGAGGTGAATTTCTCTTCTTTTTTTGCTTGTTTCTTAAACGGGCTACTGTAAGTTCTCTAATTCTGGGGCCAATTATGAGGATAATTTTTTAAATCATTTAAAAATTGGAAAATTTTTTGGTCGGCATTGATATTTTTAGTGCTCAACCAAATTTTTGAAAAGTGACCCAAAAGTAAGCCCCAAGTTATTTTTCTGCTTAACATAATAAAAGAAAATTTAGTAAACAGTTTCTGGTATAAAAATCGAAACTTTTCTCAAAAAATTATGACTTCAACTTCTGAAGGCCAGATGGTTTTTTAGGGTATTTTAGGGTCATTTTTTTAATATTTGTGTATATTAAGCTTAAGCTTAGGCAAGGCGAGCTGGCGTACGTTAGGACGAGCTCAAAAATGTTTCGCCAAAAAAAGTAAAAAAAATACATGTTTGAGTCCGCCCTAACATACGCTGGCTCACGCCGAAGACAATAAAAAGTAAAAAAATCGTCAAAGTTTATCCCTGTAAATAAGATTTGACCAAAATGCACTTAAAAATACATTAAAAATACCCTAAAAAAACGATCTAGCTATGAGAAGTTGAAGTGAATTTTTTTCGAGAAAAGTTTCAATTTTCATATCAGAAACTGTTTTCGTGCAAAAGAAACTGTACAAAAGTTTCTTTTATTATGTTGAGCAGAAAAAATAGCTTAGGGCATATTTTTGGGTCACTTTTCAAAAATTTGGGGGTGAGTAAACGGGACAAGTACTAAACTTTTAAAACTTTTCCCAGTTTTGTTAGGGAAGTCTGGGGCGGTTGGAATAAGCTTTTTCACCCTTACATTTACCTTTTACCGTTACCTTTACCCGTAGGAATAAGAAAGCTCGAGGTAAAGGTAAAAATAACAATAAAATAATAAAATAAGGTGAAAATATAAAAGGGATATCATGCAATTTTTGACGCTACTCGTTTATACTCCTCCCAAAAAAGCTACTCGGTTTTACCCCTCCCAATAATTTTTCAGGGGTATCTAAAACCATACTTTTAATATAAAATAGCCGGTATTAGTAATGGCTTGGCCCTGAGCCTAAGCCTAAGGCCCAAAGCCTAAGCCAAAGCCTAAGGGCTAAGCCTAATTCCGAAGCCTAAAAATTATTGGGAGGGGTAAAACCGAGTAGCGCCGAATTTTCACCCTGCTCGGGAACAGGCTAAAAATTATACCTTTAGAAATGCATCTTTCCATTTACACTCTTTACACCCTCGCTCACTAAGGTCATTTAAAGGCTTTAAACACGAATTTAACATTATTTTTGGTATTTTGTCAAAGGAAATCCGAGATTCAGACATTTTTCATTTTAGTTGTAAAATTCGACTCTACTATCGAATAGTCCTCCCAACAATCTTTCATTGTACAACTTAAGTGAAAATTACCCAAATATTAGTCCCAAAAAGGGCTAGGGGAAACTTGCCAAAAACGAAATTTGCCAAACGTATGTTTTGCCAAATCGAAATGCGCCAAAACGAAATTTCCCAAAACGAATTTTGCCATATCGAAATTTGCCAAACGTAAGTTTTGCCTAAAACGAAATTTGCCTACCGTTGAATGGCTACAACGTATATATTTTCATTTAAATTCATTTGAATTTCGTTTCGGCAAAACCTGCGTTTGGCAGATTTCGATTTGGCAAATTTCGTTTTTGGCAAGTTTCCCCTAGCCCCCAAAAGTGCGTAAGCTATTTATTAGTCACATCTTCCGTACGCTGGCCTACCCCTTAGCCTGAGTTCTGAGCCCAATCTTGTTGTTCCACAGGGTAGTCACAGCAATTTTGGGGCGGTCAAATTGTCGGGAAGGGTACTCGCTAGTATCACCTAAATTTCTTGCAAAATATGCAGGATAAACCTGAGACCTATGATTCACTACATTGACATGCCAAATTCACATGTAGATTTGACATGTCTATTTACGATTTACTGATTCACATGGGAGTTCGCGCGTTAATCTGATTCACATGTAGATTCACGCGTGAGTCTGATTCACACGTAAATTCACGTTTCAGTTTGGTTCACACGTAAAATTCACATGTCAAAAAGATTTCATTTAAAATTAGAGTGCTATGATTTTCATATGACGACCATCCAATTTTGATGATATCTCGACAAGGAAGAGTTTTTTTGAAATTTTCTTTCGTAATTCAAATTTCTAAAGAAATTTTGGCAATTAAGGACCTAAGAAATTTTTTCACGTAATAGGATGCTTTTATCGAAAAACATCAAAAATTAAAAAAAAACATCTCGAACGGGATCCGGACACTTCTGTCCCGGACATTTCTGTCCCGACAGTTCTGTCCCGGACAGTTCTGTCCCGGACATTTCTGTCCCGACACTTCTGTCCCATTTCCAAATTTACTTGAAATTTGCATATTATCCTAAATTTAAGTTTGAAACCTGCGGGAAATCTAAGTGATAATCAACCAAGGACACCTATTGAAAAGTAGCCAGAGTGGGACACATAGGAAGGGGTAAGCAGGAGACCGCCCAGAAGGAGGTATTAAGGTGGTGGCATCCAAGATGAAATACCCAGAAAGGGGTACCTAGGTGTGGTGGTGGCGTCCAGGATGAGGTGACTACGTGGTGATATTTAGGAAAGCACTCCCAGTTGATGGTACTCAGGGAAGGACATTCAGAAGGGATCCTCAAGAGGGTATATCCAGATGAGGTATACTCCGGAGCGGGTATCTAAGTGGATGGTATCAAGATGGAGGAGAACTAGAAGGGGTATTCAGGCAAAGGTACCACGGTGATTGCACTCAGATAGTGGTAATTATGTAGTGATACCTAGGTAGTGTTACTTAGAAAGTGATATAAGGAAAGCTTTTATGCAACCTTAAAGTCAGGACTTAGTGTGTGGAGATGCCGCGAATGCAACTGGCGCTTTTCTAGTTTATTATTGTAACATTGTTTTACTCGAACACACAATAAAAACAGTCTTGGATGATGGTTTTTCAGATTTGAAACTGAAATTTTGGTTATTATGCAAATTATAAGTAAATTTGGAAATGAGACAGAAGTGTCGGGACAGAAATGTCCGGGACAGAAGTGTCATGTACCCTCTCGAACTGGTTGTTTTCCGGCAATTAGACAAGCCCATAATTTGATTCGCAAATTAGAACCGCGAAATAAAGTTCAAACATTTTTGCAGATCAAATGGTTCATAAATGAGAAGTTAATTTCGTCAGCTGACTCCAATTTTGCCATGATCTCAGAGGATCGAAGACGGCTAAGCATCAGCCAAACCAAAGAAACCCATGGTGGCATCTACAAGTGTGTGGCTCAGAACATGGCTGGAGAGGCTCAAAAAGTGTTTAATATAGGCGTTTTAGGTGAGTTGTGATCAATTAATGTTTTGTGTCAAAAAGTAGGTTAATTCTTGCAGTTGCTCCACGGCTGGATGAGTCCACCTACCCTCGACAACTCAAGGTGATGGAGGGACAGAGGGTGGAGATTGGCTGTCCTGTAGTCGGCACTCCCCCTCCATCTGTGGTTTGGCTAATGAATATGCAACAGTTGCTAGAGCCTGGAGCTGAAAATAGAGGAGTTCGACTCAGCCCATCAGGAGATACGGTAAATAGGCTTACTTATTACCGTATTCCATCTAATTGGAACAAAAATGTTTACTCTGCCCCAAAATACAGACCGTAAAAATTGAGTGGCGCGTTTGTTATAGTAGATATGGTACCTACACTAGCGTATAACGTTTTCTTAAAATGTGTGCAAAATTGCCCAATAGGTTCTATGTAGGCTTGGCAGTTGGGGGTCCGGGCGGGAAACGGAATGGGAATTTGAAAAAAAATTGCTCCTGCGGGAAACGGGAATGGGAATTCCAAAATTTCGGGAATCCCGACGGGAAACGGGAATTTGTTAAATAAGAGAAAAAGCCAAAATTCTGCGATTTTTTCTTCAAACAAATCAAAACAAACAAATCAATAAAGGCCTATTCAGACTTTCCGAAGTGACGCTTGACTCCGGAGTCAAATCGATGACTCCGGAGTCAGACTACGGAGTCAGCATAAGTTCGGAGTCAACCCATTTTTGTCATGCAAAACTACTGTAATCATTTGTTTTGCATTTTTTCATGTTGTTTTCGATCGGGATCCTATTTTTTCGCTGCAAGACGATGAAAAAATCTACTGTGACAGATGTCAGTATGAAAGTTATAGTATGTAGAGAGTGATCTTTAATTTTAAAAATCTTCGCCGGAACAAACAAGTGGTACTGTCTTGGTTTTAGAAATGGAAAAAGCTTGTGCTTACAGTAAGTAGATTCATAAATTCTCAGCCGTTATGCTGTTGAAGAGGCTCTAGGTAAATTCGTCCCCAAAACCACCAATTCAAAAATTTCGAACAGGTTCGAAATTCGAATCCAATCGGTAGGAAACACAATTTTTTTCCTGTTAAAGAGCCATATAGTCTTAGTAAAGCCGAATGTGGGTAGGAAGAGCATCAGGTAGGTATGGGCGGCGGTAAATTCAGATGTGCTAAAGAGGTTTGACAGTAGTAAAACACCGTTTTCTCAAGTATTTTTTGAGTTTTGGTAAAACCGAGATTTGGTAAAATCAATTATTGCCCAATACTCAAGACAATACCCAATACTCAAAATACCATACAAAACCTCATTTTACTATTATAAAACCATCTTCAGCATGCCGGAATCAGTCTAAAAAACAGGTTTTAAGGCTAAAAAGTAAAAAAATAAAATATGTATTGTCTGTTCACCTGACCATGATGCACCTACTCAAGGTATTGTGGTTGGGGTGGGTAAAGTCGTAATTTCGGTCCTAACAAACCTCATTTCCCACACAATTCTAAGTTAGAAAAATATTTACTACTACCAGGATTCGAACCTGCTCGAAATTTTTGAATTGGCGGTTTTGGGACGAATTTACCTGGGGACGAATTTACCTGGGACGAATTTACCGGGACGAATTTACCGCCGCCCGTTGAAGAAGACGTTCCACCAGAAATGACGAAAGAAATGACAAGCAAAATTGCTTAGGATCAAACTTTTTCGTTTTGACATTAAATAAATTTGAATTTGGATTTCGGGAAAATTTCGGGATTTTTGAAAGTGAACGGGCGGGAAACGGATTTTGAACTTTGAGCCGGCGGGAAACGGGAACAGGAAAGTGATTATTTTCGGGATTCCCAAACCGGGATTCCCGTGAGATTCCCGTCCCGCTGCCAAGCCTAGTTCTATGCTGGTGGTGCCACAGGAAAATAATGCCTTAGTCACCCCCTTTTTATGTTTTGGCTTTTATTTAAGCTCAGGTTAGGACAACGTACGTGTTAGGACTGGCTCAAACATGTTTTTCGGCTATAAAACAGTTACCGTATTTACTGTATTAACTCCCCACCCTCTAATAACTCCCCACCCTCTAATAAGTCCCCACCCTACGGACCTTATATCTCAGCCTAGAGCGAACATTTCGCAAATCTGTTTTTTGCGTTTTCTTAGTTGCCGTGAGTTTACCTGATTACGCTTTTCAGATTTTGGTTGAGCACCAAAAATATCAAAATCGACCTCAAAATTTTTCGATTTTTTTAGAGGTTGAAAAATAACTCCCCATGGGACTTAATACAGTAAATACGGTAAATTGAAACACATTATTGATTGAATTAGAGTTGGGTTAATTACCGGTCATAATCTTTCGCGGTAATATTACCAGTCATTATCTTTTTTTTCGGTCATATTCTGGTCATAATCTTTGACGGCTTTGGTATTTTGAAGAAAATTCGGCGCTACTGTAATATATACCCCCCCCCCTCCAATAATTTTAGGCTTAGGAATTAGGCTTAGCCCTTAGGCTTAGGCTTTGGGTCGTTTGGGTCGGTATATTACAGTAGCTTTTGTGGTATATGACAGTAGCGCCGAAAATTCTGTACACTGCTAGTTTTTTTTTCTTTTCTATCATATTTTTCTGTTCGTACCATAGCTAAATAAAAAATGATCAAGGAATATATAAAAAGATAGAATAGAAAAGACAAACAAAAATGTATAAAAATGAACAAAACATGGAAAAAAATAACAAGGGAACCCAGGCAAAAAATTGGTACCCATTCTCCAGTAGAGCCAAAAAGATTATGACTGATTTTCCATTATTCGATCATAATCTAGATTATGACCGGTAATATTACTGCTGTCCAACTCTAGATTGAATCGGTAATCATATTTAAAGGACCATCTTTTTCGCACGCGGCGGCTCACGCAAAATTTGAATTGGCGGGGACACTTCTCTTGACACTTCCACTCAATTGAACCTTATCCCTCCTCGCTCAATTCAGCTCGAAAGACCAAGGCGATTTTTGTTTAATTTTTTAGCTCTATTTCTTACCCTAAAGTCTCAAAAATAATTTATTTACACTTTTTGATAATTTTTTACAATTTATTGGTACACAAAATTTTTTTGAAAAATTGCAATATACCCCCAACCTGAATCGTGGTTGGAGGCCAGGGTTCAATTGAGTGGGGACAGAGCTCAATTTAGCCAAAAACAGAATATTTTTTGAAAAAATAATGAAAAATGTTTTTGGAAAAATTAGTAGGAGGACCGTGGCTATTTTTTCGGGGGTACCGTCAAGACATTTGTCTATTTCACGATCCTAACTTTTACAATATGATTTCTAGATCATCATCGACAGCCTGGAGTTAGCCCACAACGGCACTTATTTGTGTGTCAGCTCCAACAAAGCAGGCACATTGGACATTGAAGTTGAACTCTCAGTACTTGGTAATCCTTTTCTATACATGTTCTTTATTATTTTAAGAACCCCAAAAGTATGCCAAACAAGCAGATATATGTTTGAGCAAGACAGGATCATACACACGATAATACTACTCTAGCACTTCTGCCAATTTCTAAAAATTAAAACTCGTTTAGTCAACACAAAATTTCTAAATGTACCTTATCTGACTTGTCGAATTCATCAAACCACGATCCCAGTCTTTCCAATATCAATTTCAAAGCGAAAACATTGCAATAACACACAAAGCACATCAACATGAAATTTCCTATGGACATAAAAGTTTCTGGTTTGCCGTTGTACGTGAACTCTGCGAGGTCATCGCTGTATGCTGCAAAAATATTAGTGAAATTCATCACAAAAACCATTTTTATGCCTTTATAAATAAAAGTACTTATTGATATGCAACTTTTTTTCTAATTATCGCCGGTAGGTTAGAGTTTAGTTCACAAGAAACTTAGTCGAGTTAACATACTCCCCCATCAACATACGGCTGGCTAAGCTTTGGTTGGTTTATTCGAAATTAATGCAAAATTACCTTCCCCATTAACATATACCTCTCATTAACATACGGCCGGGTCCGGTTTCGTTCTAACAATCGGCTCTACCATTAACATACAGTCGATGTTTTTTCGCATTTTTTCGAATTACATCCTCTTTTCTTCAAAAAATTTTTTTTACAAAATCTCAATTTTTTTCATAAAAATTTTGAAAAAGACTGGGGGGATACCAAGGCAAAATTTTCAAGTTTTAAAAAAATAATTGCCTTGGTCCCACAAGCTGATTTAACTGAGGGATTTTTTCCCAAAATTGACTGAGGGTATGTTCCGAAATTTGGCCTTAAAATTGGACGGACTATCCATTAACATACAGTGAGCTAAGTTATGGAATCTGGATCTCTTATTAACATACTCCCCCATTAACATACGGCTAGCTCGGTCTAAAAGGTGTATGTTAATGAGAGACTCAACTGTAGTAGCTTTTTTTGCGCCAACGTAATTACCATGAAATTTTTGACCAGACCCTATCTTTAGTACAGTAGGCCTTTCAAATGTTAAGTGAGGGTGTATATCAAAACGCTCTAAAATGTTGCCGAAATATGACTTAAAGGACCATGCTCTTTGCGCGCAGCGGCATGCGCAAAATTTGAATTGGCGGGGGACACTTCTCTTTCGTCTAATTATGTACTCTTTCGAGTCGTTCGCTATAACTCCAAAGAGTACAGTGCGAGACGAAAGAGAAGTGTCCCCCGCCAATTAAAACTTTGCGCATGCCTCTGCGCGCAAAAACCATGGTCCTTTAAAAATGAAATGGCTAGATTTTTCAATAAATCCCGTTCAACTGGAGGTCATATGTCACGATTAATAAAGTTTTTTGGTACTTTTTACTTATCGGGACCCCTATTTCATATAGGGGAAAACGAACTGAAATAGAGGGGGTCCCGATAAGTGAAAGAACCGTTTTTTTAAATAATACTATAAGATCCGTATCTCTGCGAATCGTATTTTTAAAAAATGCACTTAATAAGCACTCTTATTTAAAAACGGGTGGTAATTCTTTTTGTCCACAGAATACTCGTTTTTGCCCGCAGATTTTGAATGCCCTCAGAATTCTCTTTTTTGCCCGCTGAATATATTTTTTTGCCCGTAGATTCGAAAATTTCGCGGAAATTCAATTTTATGGTCAGACAAAAACTTGGATTTCTCAGAATCCCTCCCAGAGTGGCGAAAAGCCGCTGAAAGTTGATTTTTGGGGTTTACTAAAGGGGGTAAACTTTTGGAGCACTATGATCGGCTCAATCGCCCAGAATCCGACCCTTGACCATCCAGAACCACCTTAAACCACTTTAAACCACTCCTAAACAGCATTAAACTATCCCGAACCAGTTTTAGGGTGGTTCTGGATGGTCAAAAGTGAATTTCTGAGCGATAAAACCAATCGGACTGGAATTCTGATCCGCTCAATCGATTCTTCGCCAAAAGTTTACCCCCTTTTGTAAACCCCAAAACCAACTTCCAGCGGCTTTGGCCATTCTGGGTGGGATTCTGAGCGATCCAAGTTTTGTCTGACCAAAAATTTGAATATCCGCAAAATTTTGAATCTAGGGGCAAAAAAAATCTGCGGGTAAAAAAGAAGAAATCTACGGGCAAAAAGAGAATTCTGCGCGCAAAAACGAGAATTCTGCGCGCAAAAACGAGAATTTTGCGGACATTCAGAATCTGCGGGCAAAAACGAGTATTCTGCGGGCAAAAAAAATATTATCCTTTAAAAACACCAAAGTTGAAAAGAGAAACAATAAACTCACTAATAGATTCCAAAGCACTGGCAACACTTTTTTGCATGATTGACAGTCCACTCATAATATACACAAAGCAAAAGGGTATAAAAGAAAAGAGGTTTTTGTAACGTCGACTGCTTGAACTAAAAACAATTTAAATTTTTTCACGCACGCGCAAAACAAGCTAACTTACATTCTATGTGTGTGACAGCCCGAAATGGAAATCATCAACCCGAGAAATAGAGCAGGAAGGAATTGCCAACAACTTTGTGGAGCCACAAATACGGCTACTAGATTCCAGCCCATGCACCACTAAAACACTTTTGGGTTAAAAGAAAACATTGGGCGACCAAAATATATATACCATTGAGATGCCGAAGAACATTGTCTTCAGGTTCCAATCGCCAACCAAAATTCATCCTCCTCGCTAACATCTATCTCCAGCTGACTTTCATCTGTGCTTGGCACGACTGCTGAGCATTAAGATTCTGCAATTGTGAAAATGACAAATATTAAGAAAACTAAAAAATTGAAATGTCTAAAACAACAAAAAAATTTCAGAACAAAAATATAGTTAACGAGAAGTGGTGTTCCAAAATTTTTTCAAGAAAATTTCCCAATTTTTCAGTTATTTTTCAATAGTTATATTAATTTAGGGATGCCTGTAAAAAAAGTTCCTAATAAAATTTTCCAAATAAAGTCAGCCTTTTTAACAGAAGCTCTGCATCTGAAGCCAGCATATATCAAGTTAATTTTTTTTGCTTAATTCCTTTTATTATAAAATTAAAATATGCCTCAAGTTGTTTTTACCCGACAAATTATTATTTTGCCCAGTCAAATTTTATGACTTAGTCTTCAAACTGAAAAATTTTCAATTGCTTTTCAAGTTTTTATACCAAAATGTAGCCCTGAATCTCAGTTTTCTAATAAGCTATCAATTGACCTGCTGAGATTTGAAAAAAAATATAGCAAAAAGTCTTTATATGCAACAAATCGTTCAAAAAATTAGGTCTATACAAAGACTTTTTTCTCCAACTTTTGAATATTTCAGAAAGTAAATTTATGACTCGTTAGAAAGCCAAGATTCAGGCTACACGCTGGTATAAAAACTTTGAATAATTAAAATAAAAGGTTAAAGAAATACTTCAGAGAAACAAATTTTTACGATTTGACGGGGTAAAAGAATAATTTGACGGGGAAAAGTACTTGCAGCCATTAAAAAAATCTAAAATAAAGGTAAAATAAACGTAAAATTTAGACTAAGGCGAACTGCTGGGAGGCTGTTTCGGAATTCTCCCTCGTCCGGTCTACTTTGAACTCACCTGTCTAGGGTTGGACTCAGGATGGTTTCTTGAACGACCTTCTTTCCCTGATCTTCTTCTTGTTCGAGAGTAACTGGTAGTCTAGATTGAGCAGCATGGTTTATTCGAACCACAGGGCACACCATGATTCCGTCGTAGTTAGCCATTTATTCAAAATGAATATCAAAATAAAGAAGAAAATGAAGAATTTTCATTTAGACAGTAAGGCTGGCTTTTTTAAAATGGTTTGCACTTATGTTTAGCGCCCTAATAACATTTATTAGAACACACATTCCACTTCACTTACATATTGATAAAGAGACGAGCAATGCGAGAATAACAGATGAGGATAGCTCGAAGTCATGGCAACACAGACACATTTTTAGGAATTATGTCTTTAATTTATAAGTTCTGCGCAGAAAATATGGGGCGTAATTTACTCCTAGTCAATAAAAACAGATGAGAAAAATGTAAATACTTTTCAGGATTTTAGATATTAGCTGATCCCAAAAGTTTACAGAATTTCGCCTTGATCCCCCATATTGAATTTTGTCACATTTTTAAAATTTTTTACTGATTTTGTTTTAATTTTTCCTTCCTTCAAGCCGCTGGATTATTTGTCAATTTAATATCCTGTTTAGAAGAAACAAAAAGCCGAGCCAATGTCAAAGACAAAATTTAAAAAATGTGACAAAACTCAAGATGGGGGACCAAAGCAAAATTCTGCTAATTTTTGGGACGACTAATAAAAAAAACAAAAGTTTTTATTGTCGCCCAAAAACTCTTTTTTCTGTCGCCGGTTATTTTAAATCTTATTTTAAAAAGTTCACCCAACTTTTTTCACATTTTTCTTAAATTTTAACATGAGGTACCTCTGCGATTCTAGTTTATAACAAAACCATAGTTGTTGCATCATTTTTGTAAAATGTGCCACAAAAAGTAAAAGTATGAAACAAATGATTTTTCTGACTTGCTTCCTACTTTTACTTTTTGCGGCACATTTTCCATAGAAGATGCAACAACTGATACCTCGTTAGAAACTAGAATGGCTGGGCTACCTGACGGTGTTAATACTTTTCAAAAAAGTTTAAAAAAAAGTTGGGTTAATTTATAAATTGAGATTTAAAAATTATCGGCGACAGACAGGGAAGAGTTCTTGTGACTATTTGCGGGAAATAGTCACAAATTTTTGAATTTGCAAAATAGCCAAAAATAGTCACACGTTGTGACTATTTTAATTTTGTGACTATTCTTGTGACTATTTCTCGACACGAAAGTAACGATTTTAAAAAATAGTCACATCGTGTGACTATTTTGAACGTTTGTGACTATTCTTGTGACTATTTCTTGACAAGAAATCAATAATTTTTAAATTTTTTCAAGCTATTTAATCATTTCTGTGTGAAGTTTAGGAGTGGACAAAGACCAAATGCCACTCCAGAGTGGTTAAAGCCTATAATAACTGGTTTTTAGGGGGTTTTACTGAAGGGGGATAAACTTTTTGCGATAAATCGATTCAGCGGATCAAAATTCCAGTCCGATTGGCTTCATCGTCCAGAATTTCAGATCACCCCAGACATTGGTGACATCAGGTATCATTTTGCTTGCTTCTATTTGTGATTTTAGGTCTGCTGTCAGGTAAATTTAACTTTTTGATGCACTTCACACTGCAACTGCATGCAGCTCGGCAAAGTCATCCACTCATGCATACTTCAAGTCACAACCTTTTTGTCTACTTTACATTTTGTCTACGTAATTATTGACTTGTCGGCTGTATGTGGTCGAAGTGTCACTCTCTATGTGCCTTCGTGCTCCATAAACCAAGGCGGTGTGGCCAGGCCATGTAACATAACTGCGGAGCACGTCAACTTCTAAACAAGAGGCTGCCTAGCGAGAGTTATATTATTTAGCATTCACATCACTCATTTTCAGGTCTAATCGCGTATCAGTAACTATCGGAATAAACTATATATGAGTTTGAGTGTGCTAGGTATTGCATATTTTTCTATAACAACAACAAGCTGTCAATTATTTTCTTTTACACTTTCACATTACTATCTTGTGGTCCGACATATATATTTTACTGATCAGTTATCAGGAATTAGTCTAAGCAATTAGTTAGATATGATCATAAACGTGCTGTTCAAAATTAAAAAATCGTTAATTATTAGAGAGCGGAGGACAATGATAGAGGAGAGTTTGTTAGGAGTAAGTCTGTTGCGTAAGTCTGTAGCAACTATTCCCATGACGTGAATTGCTCTTTCACTTTCACCACTTGAACCTTGTTGCACAGAATTTCTCTATGTCGGACCACAAGATAGTAATGTGAAAGTGTAAAAGAAAATAATTGACAGCTTGTTGTTGTTATAGAAAAATATGCAATACCTAGCACACTCAAACTCATATATAGTTTATTCCGATAGTTACTGATACGCGATTAGACCTGAAAATGAGTGATGTGAATGCTAAATAATATAACTCTCGCTAGGCAGCCTCTTGTTTAGAAGTTGACGTGCCCGGCAGTTATGTTACATGGGCCTGGCCACACCGCCTTGGTTTATGGAGCACGAAGGCACATAGAGAGTGACACTTCGACCACATACAGCCCGACAAAGTCAATAATTACGTAGACAAAATGTAAAGTAGACAAAAGGTTGTGACTTGAAGTATGCATGAGTGGATGACTTTGCCGAGCTGCATGCAGTTGCAGTGTGAAGTGCATCAAAAGTTAAATTTACCTGACCAGCAGACCTAAAATCACAAATAGAAGCAAGCAAAATGATACCTGATGTCACCAATGTCTGGGTGATCTGAAATTCTGGACGATGAAGCCAATCGGACTGGAATTTTGATCCGCTGAATCGATTTATCGCAAAAAGTTATCCCCTTCAGTAAAACCCCTAAAAACCAGTTATTATAGGCTTTAACCACTCTGGAGTGGCATTTGGTCTTTGTCCACTCCTAAACTTCACACAGAAATGATTAAATAGCTTGAAAAAATTTAAAAAATTATTGATTTCTTGTCAAGAAATAGTCACAAGAATAGTCACAAACGTTCAAAATAGTCACACGATGTGACTATTTTTTAAAATCGTTACTTTCGTGTCGAGAAATAGTCACAAGAATAGTCACAAAATTAAAATAGTCACAACGTGTGACTATTTTTGGCTATTTTGCAAATTCAAAATTTGTGACTATTTCCCGCAAATAGTCACAAGAACTCTTCCCTGGCGACAGAAAAGATTTTTTTAGCGACAATAAAGAGTTTTTCCATAAAACAAAAAAAAGAATTTTTTGAGACGAGTAGGATGGGAGTTCAAGAGAAAAAAGGAGAAATTGGACAGAAGTGGAACTTATGTTTTTCTCCTGGGCGCAAAAGTGACTCTTGTTTCTGTTCCAAAGTGACCAAAGAGTATGTACTTCTCTAATCCAGAACTGGGCAGAAAAGCTACTAGATATGCGACCGAAATTTTCGAATAATCGACTTGTAAACTAGAAAATTTTCATCTGTGGAGTTTAACTTGAAATTGTTTCAATTTTATGGCATGCTCATGGTATAATCCAAAAATTAAAGTAAAGTGTAGAGCAGAAAAATTTGGTCGAAAATTATAAAAAGTGGCGAAAAAATTTATTTTAAAACAATATTTTTACCAAAAAAATTGAGTATTTCGAAACTTGAATTTTTCAAGCCGAGTACCTTATTTCCTTTATTATCTCTGCATGGCCAGTTATTTTTCAACGCCTAAAAATCGAACGATTTTGAGATTTTCGGGTGCTCAGCCAAAATCTGAAAATGTAATCAGGTAAAATTGTGGTAACCAAGAAAACGCAAAAAACAGATTTGCGAAATGTTTGCTCTAAGCTGAGATATAAGGCCCGTCGGGTGGGGAGTTATTAGAGGGAATACGGTACTCGACTCGATACTCTTTAAAACTAAATATTTAAAAATTTTTGGGTTTTCGAGTTTAACTCGACACGACAACCCCATGCACAACCCTATACCCTGAATTTGTTTTTCAGCACCTCCTAAGCTGTCCAAGGATGAGCAATTGGAGGTGGCTCAGGGCAAACCAACCACCTGCACTGTGAAGTGAGCAATATGGACAGCAAAACATCAATAACTTGGCTTTTTGTAAGTTTTTAGGTGCGTAGGCGTTTCCGTTACTTTTCGCCATTTTTTGAATTTGCGCCTTTTTTAATTTTGTCTATTTTGCAGTCCGTAAGACATTGTTCAGTCCCAGCTAACACGTGCTGGTCTACCCTAAGCTTAAGTTAATAAAATACTGAAAAAGATTTATTTAACAGTCAAAAATGGCACAAATTAACAGAAACGCCCCTATGCCAAGTTTTTACACCGATTTCTAGACTAAAGCAACATTTTTCAAACATTTTTAAAGTGTGGTAATTAATTTTGCTTGTGTTTCGGCAACAGACTCGATTCGGCAGCGAAATTAAAGATTTTGGCAGCAGAATAAAATATTACAGAACAACTCCAATGTCCTGCCTTCAAATTCAAAGTCTTCTGCCCTGGGCTCATCTACTTCTGACAATCGCCTGTTCATCACCGAAGCTGGCAAGCACAACCATGGTCTTTACAGCTGCTTGGTCAGGAATTCCATAGGAGAGTCATCTAAGACGTTCAACCTCACTGTGTTAGGTAAATTTTTTGGTAAAAGTACGATTCGAATCAAATCTGATTCGAGACACCTTTTTCCAGCTTTTGAAACTTATTATAAAAAAATTAGCAATTTTTAGAGATTTTTTAAAGACATACCATTCTAACACCAAAATGTCTTACTAAATCCAAATCCGTCAAAATCAGATCAAAAAAATCGCAGGTAGATGAGATATTTTAAAGGGGAAGCCATTTAGGTTTGAAAAAGTGGCTTCCATAGCGCAGTGCGTAAGTGCTCGCGTTTTTTGGCCCAAAATGGTGTTTTTTGGTCTTGCGGGTTCAATCCCACGTAGTGGCACACTATTTTTTTGGATTATTGGCCAGTTTAGAGATTTAGAGATTTAATTTGGATCGCTGATCCCGAACCTGGCGTCAAAAAAGTCTAATTACCTCTAAAATGGCCAAACAAGCCAAAAAAAATAGTGTGCCCCTACGTGGGATCGAACCTGCAACACCAAAAAACACCATTTTTGGCCAAAAAACGCGAGCACTCACTGCGCCATGGAAGCCACTTTTTCAAACCTAAATAACTGTCCCCCCCCCTTTAAGTGGTGAGAATTTTTTGGGTGGTCTGGCCAAAACAGCCATATCTCATTCCAACTAATTATTTTAAATGGATCTCAACGGATTCAGATTCATGAAGACATTTTGGTATTAGAGTGTAATTATCTATAAAAATTTTCTTTAAAAATTGTATATTTTTGATCAAAAGTTTCAAAGCTAGAAAGAAAGTATCTCGAATCGACTGTCTCGAATCAGATTTGTCTCGAATCGACCCGTGTCCAACTTTTTAGGAGGATTCAGTTTTTCGGCGCAAATTCAGCTAAAACACGGGGCGGTCAACCATTTTCAAAAACGTTTAAATGTTATCCTTAATTTTTTTTATAAATTTTTACCTTATTTTAAGTATTTTTGACGAAAGTTTGACAGTAGTCATCCTTGTTCTCTGAGGAAGACCTGTCCACAAGCCGATCTGGGCTTTTCGGTCCAGCCGTGCTTGTATTTTAAAATTTCTTTGGGATCTGGAAAAAGAAATTCCGCACCAGACTGACAAAGAAATCTAGGCATAAATTTTTTATGGCTCGCCAATTCTGGAGAAACATAACCCCAGCAGTATTTATTGGAAAAAATATTTAAAATAGTGAAAGTATATAAAAATAAAATTGTGAAGAGCACCAAAGCAAAAAGTGAAAAAATATAAAGTGGAGAGACCAAGGCGAAATTGGCCGGATCCGACATTAGACCCTAAATTTACGCCAAAACTGATTGAGCTTGCTAGCTAAACAAATGTACATTGCAGTGCCACCCAAATTCGCATCAGAAACCTATGAAGAAAATGTTAAAGTGATTGTTGAGCATTTACACGAGTTGAGTTGTCCTGTGGGCGAAGGAAATCCTGAACCCCATATCCAATGGCTCATCGATGGACATCCAATCAACGGCGACCAATTGGAGAAACCATCTGCAGACCAGCCAACGCCCACTACAATAAGCAAATTGGATTCCGAAGGCAATGTTCAAGCTAAGAGCTCTGTGTTGGCTGAAGGCAAGAAATTGGCGATTATTGGGTCAGAAGCTGCTAGATTCCGCTATACTTGTGTGCTTAAAAATGAAGCGGGCACTGTTTCCAGGGACTATTTTGTGCAGGTAGGATATTTTTGCTAAAGTTTTTTAGTGGGGAGTGTGCAATTGCATTTAAATACAGTCGAGCCCCGGTATTGCGACACTTCTTCAAATTAGAGCCTCATCCATAGTGAACAAAGATCAGATCAATTCTAAGCTGTTAAGCCTGGATCCCTCACTTTTTTTAAAAAAACTGTGAAAATCTTTAGCCAAACTTCATCCGTCAATCTAGTCCAAATAAGTCAGCATTCTGATTCTACCATTAATTTCTGAAAATGATCATGCTAAAGGTATTTTTCTTATTGACAAAACTAGTCATCTATATAAACGACATAAAATATCAAAATCCTTGCAACTTTTGAACAACACCGGTGCTGTAAATCTGAAAATTTGACACCTCCCAATAAAAATGTCGCACCACCTCCGACTTCAAAAAAAGCACCGGTACCTGCACTTGATTACTAAGATTTTTAAAAACCGGCCGCCTAACCGGTAGAAGCCCATAAAATGTATGTGCCGGCGCCGGCTCACAGAAATTTCTGCACCGGTATGTGTAAATCAACTGTATTCAGTCCGTTGCTACTCATTTGGGCCAACTCAATTGCGCCCGGTTTAGGCTTCTGCTTGGTTCAGGGTAGGCCAGCATATGTTATGGTGGTCTTAAAAGTGTGGTTTCAACATGTTTTTTTAGATTTTCGATTCGAAACAATCTGGTGCAAATGAGTAGTAACCATTCAGTCAGCAGCAAAATAACTTCACGATTCAAAAACGTTTCTCAGATTTATCAAATTTAAGGCAAACGAGCTCAATATTATAAGCTCAATGCTTTGAAAAACTGACTTTTTTCATGAAAAATGTGTCGTCAATACGGCTGTAAACTGGATATACAGTCAACCCTCGGTAAAACGAACCCCCTAAGGACCAGTCGTAGGGGTTCGTTATATCGAGCGTTCGTTATACTGCGCGGCAACTTTAGTCGTTTTACCTCATCGCTGGCCAAATAAGCAAAAAATCGGTTCGTTATAACGAGAGTTCGTTGTATCGTGGGTTCGTTATATCGAGCATCGACTGTACATTGAATCCGTTATCGTATGATCACAAAGAATATTTTTGCATGATTGAATTTAGTTAGACAAGCTGCTACACACATTGTTGTGAAAAAAATACTTTTGCACTCGACAATCACTCAACATTTTCAAGACTATTCATCCTAACTTCTGCCCTTTGCAATAATCATAAAAAGACGAAATTGCCTGTAGGTTGCCACCATCAATTTGTTAAAAGAGTGAAAAATCGGAAAAAGTGCACAACAATAACTGAGCTGGTGAGAAAAACTTATCTCTTTAGAGCCTAAAAGCTAGTCCTTAAACACATGCTGCAAGACTCACAAACCCTAGCTCAATATCAGAGTAGGCAAGCAGAAATTACAAACCACAGAAGCAACATTATCTATTTCAAGAACCAACGAACAAGCATAAACTTTTGCAAAGAACTAATTGTCATCCGAGTCACTCTCCTCTTCATTAGTCTCGTCCTTCTTGTTGTTTTTCTCATCCTTGGAGTCTAAAAATAGGTATCTATTATCGATGGCAACTGTCTACCAAAAATAAAAGACTGTAGTGTTACTGACCTAGAGTGATCTCATTATCAGGAATAGCTCGAATACTATCAATTTCAGCCTTCTTTCTTTTGATGCATACATCCGCTCATTATCCACTTCGGCCTTCTTTTTTTCGAGCTCCGCCTTTTTTTTGTCCAGTTCGACCACTTTCATTTTCATCTCGGTGTTGGCAGCCTCAATCAATTTCTTCTTCTTATTTCTTTGCTCCTCCAACTAAAAATTAAGAGTAAAAGAGGTTGTTACACTTGTTACACTGACTTTCTTAGACCTTTTCAGATGAGTTAGAATATGAAAGTACATGATATTTGAAGTCAAAGCCAGTTCTTTGCAGTCCATCAATGAGAAATGCGCAACAATATTTCGCACAATTTCAGAAGGTAGAACAAACGGTTTAAAATCCATTTGATAAAAAAATAAATGTGCTGGTAAACTTCTGGACAAAGAAATAAATTCGGTAATGGAAAGATATAGCAACGCTTTTAAATTCTTATCTCAATCTAATCCAATCAAATAAATTTGAAGAGATCAATTTGGACATGACATGGCAATGGTATGAAAATAAATTACCTTCTTTTCCTCCAGAGCGACCGCAGCAGCTGTTCGAGAGGGTTTTTCGTTTGCAGGCATTCAGCAGATATCTAAACACAAAAGTATACCCCATAGTATTCTATAATGCAAAAGCACAACAAATTCAGATCAAGACTCGTCTGTCAAAACTTATTTTAACTTTTCTCTGTGATGACTGCATTAAACATCAATCTGAATTATTCAATCCAACCTCATAAAGATTCAAGTCCACCGTTAAACTTGAAAAAACAATACGGCGCTACCCAGGTTTACTAATTAGAAGTTATAATAAATTACTGTTTCGAAAAAGTCAAAGTTTATAAAACATGGTTTCGCCAAAACAGGTTTAGAAAAAGAGCGTAATTGGAAACAACTTGTTTGATAAACATACATTTGGGAAAGGATGTTGTCTATAACAGCTTTCGACCTCTAAAACTACCCCTGACCTACAAAACCATCATTTTTAACCATGAGACGGTCAAAAGCTGTTATAGACAAGATCCTGTTCCAAATGTATATTTATCAAACAGGTTGTTTTCAAAAATTCTTTTTTTCTAAACCTGTTTTTGGCGAAACCATGTTTTTATAAACTTTGACTTTTTCAAAACGGCACTTTCTTATAACTTTCTAATTAATAAACCTGGGCACCGCCGACAATACACAAAATCGGCTTGACATGAATAAAAATGTTTATGTTGAATTTGAATTTACGTTGAATTAGTAAACCTCAGTTTGAGGCGAAAATGCAACTTGAAGCTTAGTGTGAGTTCACAACTCATGGGAAAAATTTTCAAATCGAAAAAAAGCTGGAGAGAAGACATACAACACGAGACATGCTCAAAATATTCTCTGAAAAAGTTCCATACTTCATGTGAGCAAATTTTGTCGGAGTGAGACAAAAAATTCAACGAATTACTATTTTCAGAATGCAAAAGGGTTGCCAAATTGGCCTAAAGATAGAGGTCAAGTTTGGGGCCTAAACTTTGGACTAACTATAGCCAAACTCACCAACTTTGGCAATTTTAAATAAAATTGCCAACATTTATTTTTCCGCAACACGCTTCCGCAGCCAATAGTAAGGCCTTGTTCACAATGGTGGACTGCAAATTCAACAATCCTCACTTAAAAATGGACATATTTTGTTTAGTTTTCCAACAAATTTTCTTTTGGTGCTATCTTGTAGCTGAGACTCAGGGCTAGGCGATTGTTCAAGTTGGTGTGAATGAAAACTCCGGCCGAGTCAGGATTGTGAGTGAGGATTGTTGACTTTTTCTCAACATTTTTAATCCGAAATAATTTTATTAATAGCTTATCTGGTGCCTATTGCAACAGTTGAAAGTTGAAAGTGTTGCAACACTCGAAAGTGTAAAGTTAAAAGTTGAAAGTAGATGGTAAAATCGGTGGGGGAAGATAGGTGGTCCGATTTTTTGTGAAAGTTGAATTTTTTTCGGTTTTAGTCATTTCTAAATGCGATTTTTCTCGTAAAATCCAATTTTTTTTTATTTTTTTACGATTCAATATGTAATTCGGACCTTTTCACCATTTTTCAACCTCGGGTGGTAATGCAGAAATATACATAGGAAGTGGTATCCACTCATATTTTTGGGTATCAATTTATTCTCAGTGGTGCCATTCTGTCATAAGTACCCATGATTTCTAAGGTAGTGGTTCCCAGTGGTGGTACTCAAGTAGTGGGGCACAGTTGATGTTACTCCGGTGTTACTGTCCAGTTGGTGGTACCCTGTTGGTAGTACCTAGGTGGTGTTACCAAGGTGATGATACCTAGGTAGTTGTACCCAGGAGCTCGTATCCAGGTGGTCGTACCTAGATAGTGGTATCCAGGTAGAAAGATTTTCGTCGAAACGATTGATCATCACCGAATTGATCAGAACACAAATTGTTCCACACTTATAAAATTCGTGCATTTTAAAAAAATTTGCAGGAAATTGAATTGTTATTGGGTTGGTCAAAAATTATCCGGATATTTTATAAGACTTATATTTTATCAATGTTGCAATCATATCTATTCTCTTTTCATACCATTTTGTAGCTCTGCATCTCCTCTTTCAAATGGCATATTAATCTTAGCTTGATTATTTTCGATAAGTCGCCATTTGGCTTCAAACACTTGTCAGGTCATTTTGAGAAATTGACCAGCGTTTTTATCACTTTAACTGGTCAAATTTTAATTCTGGATTTTACGATCTGGCAACATCTTACAACTAAGTTGTAGCACAGCTCAAGAGCTACAAAATCCACTTTACATAATAATTTTTGGAAATCTGAGTGTTGAGATATGGCCTTTTTTTTGAAAAAATAGACTTTCTGAAAAAATGGCCAAAATCCAAGTTATTCCAACTTTTTCAGATTTTAGCCATTTTTGAGTTTTGGCAAATAATTGATTTTACCAAAACTCCTTTTTACCGAAACTTAAAAAATACCAGAGAAAACGGCATTTCACCACTATCAAACCATCTTCAGCATGCCTGAATTAGCACAGAAAACCGGTTTTGGAACATGAAAAACGTAAAAAAAATACGCACCAAGTCTACGACCACTTGGTTTGGTTGGTTCAGACTAAAAAAAATTAAATTCCCGCAAAATGCACGAATTTGAGAATTCAGGGATTGAAAGGAGAAAGCGAAAGTTGACAGTAGAAAGTGAAAGTTAAAAGTGAATGTTGAAAGTGAGACTTTTTTTAATTTTGCAACGCCATCAGCTTTCAACTTTCAGATGTTGCAACACTTTCACTGTCAACTTTCTACTTTTAACTGTTGCAATAGGCCCCTGGTAGCCCTGAATCTCAGCTACAAGATGGCACCAAAATAATACTTTTGGAAAACTAAAAAAAGATATGGCCATTTCCGAGTGAGGATTATTGAATTTCCAGTCCATTATTGTGTGTCAGGCCTAAGTTTTTTAAAGCCACTGCTGTGTTTTTTTATGTTATTGTTATTTTCTCAGTCAATGGTTATTTTTATCGAACGCCTGACGACTGGATACAAAAACTGACTGGACACAATTTTTGTTGCGAAAGTTCAAAAGGTATGTTTAAACCAGTGTTTGCCCTCTATATGGTTTCAGTCAGTGAGTGAGAGTGAGAATGAAAATGTTTCGGGGCAGTGAGGGTGAAAATTTTAGGGCAGTGAGAATGAGATTGAGAATGAAAAAATACAGTGAGTGAGAGTGAGTGAGCTCACTTAGATTCTCACTGTGAGTGATAATGAATAAAATTCAATCTGTTTTATCAAAATTTAACTTAATAAAGACATTTTTATTGATAACTAATAAATGTTTCAAGAACTAGTTCAGACAAATGTCTGAGCATTTAACAGCATGAGCTGACCTATTATTTCAGATACAGGATGCTTGTCATTTGGTTGAATTCTACAGTCAACTTTCGATACAACGCAACGCCGATATAACTTTCCCCTCGAAATGCTACCGGCAAAAGTAAGTCAGTCAAATTTAACTTTGGTTGGGTTGCGTTATATCGAAAGTCGACCGTGTATGTGTTAGGCCGAAACTATAATTAATCGTGCTTATTATATTGGTTTTGGTCAATAATGGCAACTAGTTAGCCGAATTGCGTGAGCAGTTGTGAAAAATAAGGCATCCAAGGCCAAAACTGTGTTCGATGGATACGTGACATTATTCTCTCTTTCTTATTTTTGCATTTAGGTGTAAGCATTGCTTTAATTTTAATAAAACTGTGTTAATCTTGGCCTTAACCAGAAAAATGCAATTCTCACTCTGTCCTCATTGTCCTCACTGAGAATGAAAAGATAAGCAAGTGAGAGGGATAGTGAGGGTGAGAGTAGGAATTTCAGAGTGAGTGAGAATAAAAATCGAAAATTAAGTGTGAGAGTGAGTGAATGAGCTTTCACTCACTGAGATTCTCACCTTAAAGGGCATGCCCACGCTAATAAGAGGTGGTGCCCGGGAATTCAAAAATTTTCACCCTCACTCTCACTGCCCCGAAACATTTTCATTCTCACTCTCACTCACTGAGATTCTCGCCTTGAGTGAGCTCACGCAAACACTGGTTTGAACCACACATTTGATTCCGTCCTAACGGCCGCTGGACTAACCTGAACTAACCCAACCTAAGCCTAAGTCTAAGCCTAAGTGCGTAAATTCGAGTTAAAGGACCATCACTGTTGATGACAATGGCAATTTCAAGTTTTTAAATTCGCGGGGACAGCTTTTTTATTTTGAAAATTTATTTCGAATTATTTCTTGTTTGCGATTAAAATTTGTTCAAAATATAGAACCGTTTACTAGTCGAGCCCAACGTTGCTTGACAAAGTCAGATCGGACGAGTTAGCCGACTTTCTTTGAGCTATAACCTATTAGAGCCACCTATTTATTCGCCTCACCTAGTACATAAATTTAAATTTTAGATGCAAATAAAAAAATAATACGCGAAAACATTTTCCGCATTTCCGGCTGTCCCCCGCCAATTCAAAACTCGGAATTGCCGTTGTCATCAACGGCGATGGTCTTTTAATCATGATATATTGAAACAAGAAAACCACTAAGAAAAAATGTTATAGATTTTCCCGGAAAATTAACTGTTTTGCCAGAATATTTCACATGTATCCAGTCTCAACCAGGGTCCGACAAATGTGCCCTAAAGGGCACATTTCAGGGCACATTGTATTTTTGAAAAAATATCTGCCTTACAAGGTCACAATGTGCCCTTTTTAGGGCACATATTTTTATATAGCCCGGCTATAGCCCAGCCAGCTTTCTCTTAAGTCCCAAATTTGCTACAATACCACGAAAAATATATCAAAAAAAACAAAGAATGTTTAAGTTTGCTTATTCTTTATTTGCCTATTTCTTATATTTTTGAAATTAAAGGTCTTGCTACGAAAACTCTTTTCACCGATTTTTGCCAGTTCGACCCATTGTAATCGTATAGATACTTTAAATTGCGTACAAAGACACATTTAATGTCATAAAAAATATAAAAAACCGTCTAAAAAGTATAAAAATTTCAAAAAACAGAACGCCATAACTTATTTTATATTTTGCCATTTTTTGCCATTCTAGAACGCCAAGCGAAAGAGCTTTCTCGGGGCAGGAGTAGTGTGGGCCAAATCACGTTGGGACAATTCAATTTAGGTCAAAATCGAATTGGGTCAAATCACTTTGGGACAATTCAATTCGGGCCAATTCAATTTGGGCCGAAATCAAGTTGGGCCAAAATCAAGTTGCGACAATTCAATTTGGGCCAAAATCAAATTGGGCCAGTTCAATTTGGGCCAAAATCAAATTGGGCAAAATCAAATTCGACAGCTGGTGAAAAACTATCGCAATGGAACAGGTCTGCCCCGAATTGAATTTCTGGTCTCAATCGCCGCTCATCTTGAGAAGTACCACGGTCATTGAAGTAGAGTATTAGATCTCTTTCTTGTAATATTGTAGTTATTTGTCATTGGAATTTCAATAAAGAAACTCAGGTAGTGCAATGGTACTCGGGAAGTAATATTTTTGTCTTGAGTAATGAACTTTTAAAATTCAAAATGTTTTTCTATGATCCAACCTCAATTCTACTGGATAATCCATGCACTAACTTAACCAAGTGGTCGTCCACTTACATCAAAAAATTTTACTTTTTTGGGTTCCATACCTGTTTTCTGGACTAATTCGGGCATGATGAAGATGTTTTGATAATATTAAAATGAAGTATTGCATGCATGGCTCGGAAACGTCCTTTATTTAAAGATTTGTCCTTTATTTTGAGACCCGAAAACTTTAAAATTTTACGTCAAAATTTTTATTTTCAGTGTTCAAAACCAAATAAGCATTGGATAAAATGGCACTTTTTGACCGAATGTCCTTTATTTCATTAAAATGTCCTTTATTTCAAATTTTTGGTCGACACTCATTGTGAACGTGCCTTTAGCGTTTGACAGCAAAATCATTAGGAATAGTGGCGCAAAGTGATTTAGCTCAATTTTATTTTGGCCCAAATTGAATTGTCGCAAAGTGAATTGGCCCAAATTGATTTTGGCCCAAATTGAATTGTCGCAAAGTGAATTGGCCCAAATTTATTTTGGCCCAAATTGAATTGTCGCAAAGTGAATTGGCCCAAATTGATTTTGGCCCAAATTGAATTGTCGCAAAGTGAATTGGCCCAAATTTATTTTGACCCAAATTGAATTGTCCCAAAGTGATTTGGCCCACACTACTCCTGCCCCTTTCTCGCTACTACGCCTCAACGCAACAGATTTGCGCAATCGACTCAAACCTGAAACGATTTCTAAACTTATATGCCTGCGATCACTATTTCTTAATAACGTGTTGCCAGAAACAGACGAATCAAATAATGCTGAAAATTTGATGAACTTGTAATATAATTGTATATTTTAATTGCTGCACATCGACAAAACAATCGAATGCTTGTTATTTTAACCATGTATAGGCCGAAATATAAATAAAAACTGTGAAAAAACACTATTGGCCCTGTTTATAGTCGGGGTCAACTTTTAGGGTCAACTTTTTCTTAAATTCAAAAAATGTCAATATTTTTCTCAATATTTATTTATTTTGATAGTTATGACTCTAGGGCAACTTTTTGAGCTCTACACGAAAATATAGGCAGTTTTTCCGACTGATTTATGAAAATTCGATGCAGAAAAATCGGTGAGTAAAAAAATTTGAGGGGTCAACTGGGGTCAACTTAGGGTCAACTTTTGCTAAAATTTTGTAAAGATAGGATTTTGAACTTCTGTAAAGGCCATCTTGTAGAGCTCAAAAAGTTGAGTGGGGTTGAAAAATATTAGATTTGGCACTTTCCCTTCAAAAAATTGATATTTTGGTAATTTTGACAAAAGTTGACCCCTAAAAAGTTGAGGGGTCAACTCGACTATGAACACTGCCATTGATCAAAAAACATAAAAATTAAGAAAATTTTTCGCTACTCAAAAATTTTAATTTAAAAGGGCACACAGCTTCATATACACGTCACCGAGGTTGCTGATTCGAGTCCCCCTGAGTGTGAATTTTATTTTTCACCTCCATTTTTAACTAGCTACATGAGGTCTAAGTTAATGGCCGCAAGTTGGGTCGTTTATGGTTCATGATCCAAGTGGCAAAGTAACACTTCACGCCGAGGATTGGGGGAGAGGGAGCATATGACACCGGTGTCAAAATTATTTTGATAGAAATTCTTTTAAGTCACGTACCTACCTCGGCACGGGCGTTTTTTTAGTAAAGTTGCTGTTTGGGTATTATTAAAACATGTTCAATGCTTGCTTTTGAATAGGATACAATGGTTTTTAATTATTTTTGACAAAATCTAAAATTTTTGGATTATGGAGCTGGATACTCTTTTTGGGCAGGTACCTGATGGTTTACATGCTAGCCCGGAGGTTAATATAGCCTTTTCAGACTATTTAATTTAAAAATCACTATATAATAAGGGCGTCCAAATGAGGGCGCCCAAATGAGTTTCGCCCAAATGAGTCTGTACGCTGAAAAGGGCACATCGTGTCCTAGAAAGGGCACATAAATTTTGCGCCAAAAATATGTGCCCTAAAAAGGGCACATTGTGCACTAGAAAGGGCACATACTTTTGTCAACTAAAAAATCAAAGAAAAAGGGCACATTGTTACCGAAAAGGGGACATTTGTCGAACCCTGGTCTTAACAACAATTTTTAGTTTATTACTTCCCCGAAGATGGCTGAAACAATAGGTTCTCCAGTGGATGTGTTTGAAGGAAACTCAGTCACATTCGAATGTCCCATTTCTACTCCACTGGAAGCGCTCAAGATAAGTTGGCAGAAAGAAGGCACACTTATACCTGTTAGTTACCTTTTAATCCGAATTTTTTAGTTGAATTTACCCTCAAACTTTTTCATTTGTAGGAAGACAGCCCGAAGTATTCCATCTCATTGGATAGAACTCGTCTTGTGGTGGTCAATGTGCGCCGGGATGACCAAACAGCCTACACTTGCATAGCTGAAAATGAGGGTGGAATAGCGGAAGCTAGTTTTAGCCTCAAAGTCTTGGGTATGTCTATATACTGATCACCTGGTGTAACTTTCGTATAACTCAATTTTCAGTTCCTCCTCAAATAGAAGGTAGCACAGTGGAGCAATTGGTGGTCATTGAAGGTGAAGAGCTGGACCTGCAGTGCACTGTAGATGGTGTTCCCGCTCCACAAATTACTTGGACCAAAGACAATCAGCCCATTCCCTCAAAAATACGGGTGAAATATTTGAAACGTCAATCAAATTGCCAGTTCCTTTGTTTTGCGACTGGGTGTCATTACAAGGGATTGCGCATCAATTTTTACCTTCCCCAGTGATGGACAATCTGTCCTTAACTCCGAAACCTAAAAGACCTCAAATTGGGATTCTAACAGAAAACTTTTGGCTATGTGGGCAGTGGCGTACGCAGGAATTTCTGACGGGGGGGGGGGGGGCACCAGGCCATTTTTAGGTCATTTTATCTATACCGTTTTTCAAATTTTTGAGGCCATTTTACCTACACCGTTTCGAGAAAAATCTGACGGGAGGGGGGGGGGGCACGTGAGGAGCACGGGGCAAAAACATGCTTAATTGCTGAGAACTATGACTTAAAGTTGGAGTGCTAAGGTTTCAAGCGGCGGCCATCCTACTTTAGGCAATGTGTCGGCAACCAAACTCCTTTTTGAAATTCTGATTTTCTCTACCTAAAAAATTTTAGATGTTAGTAAGAATCACAAGAAAAAGAATACTCATAAATGGACACTTTGATTTGAAAATCATAGAAACCCTAGAAATCAGAAGGCCCCGAAAAAGAAATTAGAATCCTAGAGCCCTTTTTCATGCTTTCCCATTTTCCAGCTGCTCAATGATGACCGCTTCTTGTACCTCGAAGAGGTTTTCATTGAAGATGCCGGCTTCTACGTCTGTGATGCTGTCAACAGTGCTGGCAAGGCCAGGAAAACATTCGAAGTGCAGGTGGTTGTTCAGCCAGAACTGACTGGAGCCGAGAAAGTGACTAAGTTGGAGGTGGTTTTGTCCAATATTCTATCGCTTTACTATTTAAATTATGAGCTTTGTAGACCCTTCTCTCGCATCCTATCAGCTTCGACTGTGAACTGGCGCAAGCAGCTGAAGTGGAGCTGGTGTGGACTCGTCAAGGCATTCCTCTGCACCCCAAAGACGAAGGAGTTCAACTTCTGAATGGAGGCCATAAACTCACACTGCTCAAACCAATCATTGAAGATGCGGGGATGTACTCTTGTGTGGCCACTAACAAGGCTGGTGAATCTAAAAAAGACTTCAAATTGGAAATCCTTGGTATGAATTGTTTTCAAATACAGTCTAAGGTCAAAATACGCTTTTAAAAGCTGTTCAAAAAGCTATAATAAATAGTTCTTTCGTATATAAGCCTACGTCCCGATCCAGACCAGTGATGTTCCCTTAGGATTAGTTCAGAGATCAAAAATTTACAAAAAAGTGATCGAAAGGATTAAAAATTTACAATCGATTATAGAAAATTAATCGAAAAATTAATAATTTTCAATCGATTACATTTTTGTAAACGATCATAATCGATCGAATCGTGCACACGGAACATCACTGGTCCAGACCAGCCTTCATCTTTTTTTAGCAAAAAATTAGGCTCTCTCCTGTTATATCCAAAACTGTTACATCTAAAAATGGTTCTAGTTTTATCCGGTTCTCGCCAAAAGTTCTAGCACGGTTCTAGCTTTTCATTTTAAATTTTGTTATTTTCCATATAGTATTAGAGGAAAGCCTGAGGTATTGTATCATAAATAAATTGAACTTAAAAGGCTAAAACCTTGCTGGAACTTTTGGCGAGAACCTGATAAAACTAGAACCATTTTTAGATGTAACAGTTTTGGATATAACAGGAGAGAGCCAAAAATTATTATATTAGTATAAATTATTAGTATATAAATAAGGTCTTTTGTCAAGAAAAACTGTTCATTACCTAGCTGCTAGAGGTTTTCAGAGAAGGTCCGAGCCGGGAAAATTCAGGAATAGCCCTCATCTTGCCCACACGTCAGATACTCCAGTACTCAGCAACCCTACATTTCAAGTCAAAAATTTATATTCCTATGTTTTTCGTTATTTTAAGTGGCCAAGTTGCATCGAAATCAGAGTGGCTATATGGAGTTACAAAAATAGAGACGCATGATATTGAAGAAGGGCGCTTATAAAGAAATAAATCCCAGAAAATGACATTGTAAATTGCAAAAAGTTGAGGAGGCATAAAAAATTTCCAAATAAGGGACATTTGCATCTCATAAGAGTCCTTAGAGCCACCCTACTAGGAGGTGGATTGATTATTTTTCAAACCAATTCATGAAATTATTCCCCATTCTAAAAACATTTTACTTCTAGTGGCCCCCAAAATTCTAAGTATGAGTCGTGATGCCAAAGTGATTGAAAACAGTTCTCTTATACTGGACTGTGAAGCCGAAGGCTCGCCTATCCCGACCGTCACGTGGACCAAGGACGGACAGCCAGTTCAAGTGTCCACACCAGATGATTCCCTCCAACTGCTGAGTGACGGACAGCAGCTTAAGATCAACAATGCCAACGCCAATCACCAGGGAATTTACGGCTGCTCAGCTAGAAACAAAGTCTCTAGTGCAGGACTGACCTTCAAGGTGGATGTTATTCTCCGACCAGCCATCCTCGATACTGCTTTCCAGAGAGTCATAGAAGTTGTGGAGGGCGAGGATGCCTCGTTTACATGTCCTGTCAAGACCGCCAATTTTGAGGGGGAAATAACGTGGTAAGTACTGCAAAGCCTCTAATTTTCACAGAGGGTAAGTGTCTGGCGATAATTAGAAATGGTTGTCGTGTCTGTTTTTAATTAAAAATTATCTGCGACTTTCAAGTTGTACTCGACTTTAGGCAGAAAGATAATGAACCCATTTCTTTGGACATGGTCAAGTTCTCAACAGTCCACTCCAATAAACAGTTGATGCTTCTTAAGTGAGTTTTTTCGAAAAATTAATTTTCTAAAATCTAGCATCCCTCACTACTTCGGACATTAGTTCAGATTTTTGAAGAATATGAAAACACAAAAAAAAACTCCAAAATAAAAAGAAAATATGGTGTTGGTGTCCTACTTTACAGCTATGATGACAAACAAACATTACCCTTACAAATTAGACGAGTAAGAACCTGACGCACTTGTCTGACGAGAACGACTTTAAATTATTCGGTCCAGATAATCAGCTACACACACCAGGAGATCTAGAAAAAAAAACTGATCAAACAGCCAAAATTACACAAGTCTCTTTATAATATACGTCAACAATAGGTACCGATAAGAGTAGGTCTTTTTCACTATACTTTTGCTCTTGCTCAGCTGATTTTAAACGCGTACAGTCTTGGCCAATCAACCGGCGCTATCGGTTATTTCGCCGGTGGGCCACCGGCCGATCAACATTATCAACCGGTTGATCAACCGGACATCAATCAACTGGCTGATGGTGGTTGTGGCGGTTTATTCCCGAGAATTTCCAATCAACCAGTTGATGGTTGATGCGTCGGTTGATAAATTGCAGGCATGAACAAAACTAAAAGCGTATCTTCAATTTAAGAAAAAATTCATAGTGTTAAATATCAAAATAGACAAAAAACATTTACAGTCAACCCTCGATTTAACGACATCCCTGGGGACCGACTTGTGGTGTCGTTAAATCGGGGGTTCACTTTAACTAAATTTTAGTCAAAGCCAAGCAAATTGGCTCATTTTCGGGTGCCGTTAAATCGGGGTGTCGTTAAATCGAGGGTTAACTGTAAAGCGGCAGCGATTTTCCCCAAAAAATTTTTCCGGCCCCGGTTTGAGATGAGAAAAAGTGAAATTCCGATTCCGCTTACACAAAACTAAAATTTAAAAGATCCCGAGCGAACTCTAGTACCGATCTCTCTCAGATAATCGACTAAAATCCCTTCTCAGGAATCAAGATTAGTTGAGAATTCGAAGGGACAAAAACAATCTACTTTAACCGCGATCGGTGCAGAAAAATGCAGCAAAAATTATTCATTGATATTATGCGATTCCTAAGCAGCTGTTTTTTTGTAAAAAAAAGAAGCTAAAACATGTCTGGAGACGCAAAATTTGACCACACACGTCAGAATAACTGAAGTCTCTTTATAATGCGTCAACGATACGAATACACGTCTGCACAACAGAAGGCAACAGAAAACGATAGGATTTTTCCAAAACTTCTGATTCAGAGCTCAGCCTTGGTCCACTTTTCTTTGGCCATATTCTTGAACCAATCTTCAACTTGACGATAATGAGCGACAACAGGGAGAGCCATATTGGTAACAGCCATCTTAGAATAGGCATACAGCAATTTCATAGCAGGCCACGGATCTCCATTCGCAAGCGAGCCACTGACAATCCACAGGGAGCTGGCTGGCATGAATCCTCTGCCATAGCACGCGACGACTGCATTCTCACTGAGTTCGTAGGTGGAGCGGTCAAACTGCCCATGACGGAAGATTTCACCTGTTGAAAAATTAATAATATTCGGAAACCAAAGAAATAAATCCTACCCTGCTTGATCAGACTACTAGTGGCCGCATCGGAGACATGTGGAACACGCGAGACATTTCCGCTCAACACAGTGCAGGTGCTGTTAACCCAATGCATGCCTAAATTAAACGAATATGAATGCATCATTGATGACGAGTGATTATACCGGAATTTCCCACAGTCTTGGTGGCAGAAGCAAACACAGCGATGTATTCAGTCCAATCAGCGTAGAGGAAGAGCACTCGAAGGTTCAGCCCACCAGCAGACAAAGGCAGCCACTCGATTTTTTCAGAAAGCTTGTCACCATAGTCACGACGCAGACTTTTTTCGAGCTTGGCAACAGTGCTCGGAATAGAAGTTTCGCCCGATCCCACTGAAAAATGCAACTACATTAGGAAAGTAAATAACTTAAAAATTGCCAGCAAGCTTAGTGGTCATCACTTTGAAGTCCTTAGCCACGATCGAATAACTGAAACAATCAAAATAGGAGGTGTATTAGAGAGATGGATGAAAATATAACTTACGACTTCCAATTCAAATAGCGCTGCATAGCCAGGCAGAGCAGCCACAGGAGACAGATATTGCGAAGCGTCTTCAAGGAGAAAAGCGCCATCTTCTTCGTATTCTTCGAAAGCGCAGATGGGACAAAGCAAGAAGCACGAAATTATCTGAAAACAACAAACAGAGAAATGAGCGGAGTCGAAATGTATTGGGTCAAAAAATAAGGTTATGGATAAAAATTCCGCCGCAAAAATTCCGCCAACATAAATTCCGCCAACATAAATTCCGCCGCATAAATTCCGCTAACGTAAATTCCGCCACATAAATTCCGCCAACATAAATTCCGCCACATACATTTCGCGAAAAAATTTCAAACTCACTGTCGATTTGTCCTTCTGTTCGGGTGAATTATATTGTTGAATTTGTTAGCCCTCGACTTTTTTCTTTTGTTAGAAAGATTTTGTGTGTTAGACTCTATTTTATTTTTTTCTGAATTCGCAATGGAAATCAAAACAAACAAAGGGTATTCTATGCCGCTTTGTGACGCGTTCCTGATGTGCAAGGACAAGCCCTCCATTGTAGCCAAAGCATAAAGCCTCCTCCCTGAAATTTTTCATTTTCTTATAGAAACACTATATATGTCTAAAACGGTGTAGGTAAAAATCTTATATTGATATACGGGACCAGAATGAGTGGGGCACAAATAAGGAAGCCCGAATGAGCAGTAACTCAAAATCGGACTTTGAAGATGAACAAATTAAAGATCAGCAGAAAATAAAGCCCTCAGAGGTTGAACCGCCAAGGGGTCAAACGGCCCTGGAGGTCAAATGGCCGGGGGGGGTGGTCAAATGTCTAGAGGGCAAAATGTCGCGGACCCTGCTGACCCTAATAATGAATAATGATTATCACTCAAGCACCGGCCAAAATATCATAAGCAAACAATAATGAACACATAACATCAACAAAACAATTTAATTCGGCGGAAAATATTCAAATTGGCGTCGGAAATGAAATTTGCGTTCATGGGAGCCACCGGTTCTTCCTCATTATCGTCCTCTTCCTCTTCTGATCTATTTTCCTCATTTTCGGCTGCATCTTCATCGGCCACCGGAATGTAGAACTTGGCCATATGGTACTGTTCTCTCTGGTAATTCAGGTAATTCAGAATGGACAACCAAACAATTGAAGAACTTACCAGACATTACAGATCGCGGCACAAGTTCCGGGCGATTGTCAAACACGGCCTTGAACGCGCGCTTGTAGGTCTCCGCAGATTTGTTTGGCAACAGCAAGAAGACGCACGGCAGTGTGGATTCCTCTTTGAAGCAGTTGAGCGTGAACAGTTGGCAAAAGTAGACGGGACAGCAGAAAAAGGTTCCTGAAAGATAGAAACCGTAATCAGATAAAAATTGAATCAATAGCCTCGGTTGCTCGGTTCTAATTTGAAATAAAATTCGTAGACTTCTCTTAGAAAAATGGAAATCAAAATATTGCTACAAGACTTTCAAAATTACCGTCAATGGACCAGCGATTATTCTCCATCAGGAAGCAAAGATGAGAATCACTGGCTTACTTGGCTCGAGCCCTCGCGAATCATATAGAAGGAAGCGGCCACCTCGAGTTGTCATTTTGAAGTCATTTCCCAGCACCATGTCCAACAAATTCTTATCCACATCCACATCCACATTCTTTCTGTTTGCGGACATTCGCGACCTAAAATCATTTCGATAAAATAAAAAGGATAAACCTTTTTTGTTACCAGTCTCTTGATGTTGATGTCCTTTGGCATTGCACCGATCTCTTGCTCGCTTAATCCCATCTTAGCCACCGTCAGAATTTCCTGCGATGAAGTGGAAAGGCTTTGTCCAGCTAAATTTTTCACAAGCGCCAAGCGTTGTTTTTTCTAAAACCGGCCGATAACACAATTTCTCCAAAACGATGAAAAAGGCATACCCTGACTTCAGCCGGGCTCGCCCCATGACTGTCGTGTGCTTGGGTTTGCGTCAGAACCAGCGATCCAATCGCGGAGACGGCACGTCCTTTGCATCCACTGACCTTGTCCTCACATTGCCAAAGTTGTCGAAGACCATCTCTGCTGACCTTGACCTTGCACATCAGGAACCCGTCACAAAGCGGCATAGAATTTCCTTTGTTTGTTTTGATTTCCATTGCGAATTCAGAAAAAAATAAAACAGAGTCTAACACACAAAATCTTTCTAACAAAAGAAAAAAGTCGAGGGCTAACAAATTCAACAATACAATTCACCCGAACAGAAGGACAAATCGACAGTGAGTTTGAAATTTTTTCGCGAAATGTATGCGGCGGAATTTATGTTGGCGGAATTTATGTGGCGGAATTTACGTTGGCGGAATTTATGCGGCGGAATTTATGTTGGCGGAATTTATGTTGGCGGAATTTATGTTGGCGGAATTTTTGCGGCGGAATTTTATCCATAACCAAAAATAAAGCTACTGGTAGGTAGCATTGATGGTTTTTACGCGTGAACAAAAGAAATATCACTGTCAAAAAAAGCGGTGGTGGTTTTAGAATAAATGCTGCAGTCAAGACGGTTGTGGGACATTTCCGAGTCGCCGTTTCCGAGTCGGCTATTTCCGAGTCGGCCATTTCCGAGTCATACATTTTCGAGTCGGACATTTCCGAGTCGGCCGTTTCCGAGTCTATGTTTGAAATTAACCAATTCCTTTTCTGGATAAAATCTAAATCAACCTAAACAAAAATTCCTTTTTCCCTCCGATGACTGAAGTTTAAAGGGGGGGGGGAACTTTATATACGCATCGCCTTAGGTCACAGGTTCGACTACCACTGGCTGCAGCCCTTATTTTTTCTCCTTTTATTTACAAGTTTAGTGTCAAAATGTAGCCAAGCTTCTGGGCTTTCATTTGAGCTATCATACAGATGAAAAGTTGGTATAAAGTTAGGGGCTAAAATATAAAAAAACCAATTCGGTGAAATCCTCAATAGGACTATACCAGTACGTTTCGGTAGTATCCTGGAACTGACGTTTTTCCCAATTTTAATTTGCACACTCATTTGCAACCTTACACTCAAAATGTAGCCCTGCTACTTGCCGTCATTTTCAGCATACGGCTGTATAAAATCATGTAAATTGAAATTGAAAAAAATCTCAGTTCCAAATACGCATCATTTTGGCTAGTTTCCTTTGATTTTGGTAGTCATTGCCAAAAATCGCAAAATTGAGGCAGTTACTGACAGCAAAGCAGTGCTGTAAATGGTTGCAATCGATTGCTCGATGATTTTTGGACCTGAAAGTCAAAAAACTTACTAAAAATTAAATTAAAACACCTCAGAGGGACTAGAACTTTCGACAAAAGGCGATGCGTATATTAAGTCCCACCCCTTTAAGGCCTCAAACACAATGAGGAGTCTGTTTGCGGATGCTAAATCAGATTTGTCGCACGGAAATGGCCATAACTTTTTTTTCAATTTTTTAAAAAATATTCTGTTATTACCATTTTGTAGCTAAGATTCAGGGCTACCAGATAAGCATTTTATGATGAAGATGTCATTTGAAAAATTGAGATAAAAATGAAAGACTCCGCCCAAGACTCCTGACTAGAATTTGAGTCAGGAGTCTTGGGCGGAGTCTTTCATTTTTATCTCAATTTTTCAAATGACATCTTCATCATAAAATGCTTATCTGGTAGCCCTGAATCTTAGCTACAAAATGGTAATAACAGAATATTTTTTAAAAAATTGAAAAAAAAGTTATGGCCATTTCCCTGCGACAAATCTGATTTAGCATCCGCAAACAGACTCCTCATTGTGTTTGAGGCCTAAAGGAGGGTTGCACATCCCGGGCGGCGGTAAATTGACCGGCGGTAAATTGACCCGCGGAAAATTGACCCGCGGTAAATTGAACCTCCAAATTTGTCTTGACAGGAAAATATCATAGAACCCCCTTTGAAGTAATTTTTTTCGGCAAAATAGGTCCAGAATGGGCGGCGGACCCACGTAGAGGGTATTGAAACCACCTGGAGAGTACCTAATCCACCTGGATTGCACTCGATTCACCTGGAGGGTACCCAATTAATTTGTAGGGTGCTGAAACCATCTGGAGATTGTTTAAATGTTATCCAATCTACGTCAAGGGCATTCAAAGTTACTGAAGGGTACCTAAACCATCCTCAAGGTACCTAATCCACTTGGTGAATACTCTAATCCTCTGGAGGGTGCCTAAACCACCCGATCTACTTATAGGGGATGATTGTGAATCCAGTAGGTCGTAATTAATCCATGTATATTTTACTCTAACGGTTAGAGTCTAACCACTTGCAGGGTAATTATTTACCTGGAGAGTACCCAATCCACCTGAACCGTACTCAATTTTACCCGATCGGTGGTCGTCCACTTGGACCAAAATTTTTTTCACCTTTTGGGTTCCAAAGCCTGGTGCTGTTTTCTCAAGTCATTTTCGAGTTTTGGGCAATCATTGATTTTGGCAAAATCAATTATTCCCCAAAACTAAAAAAATACACTACAAAACGGCATTTTACCACTATCAAACCATCTTCAGCATGTCCGAATTAGTCCAGAAAACAGGTTTTCGAACCCACAAAGGTGAAAAAAAATTTTTTGGTCCAAGTGGACGACCACTTGGTTTGGTTGGTTCAGACTAAAAAATTTAAATTCCCGCAAAAATTTTCAATATGCACGGATTTGTAAAGTGTGGACCAAAAAATCCTGTGAAGACAAATTTGGAGGTTCAATTTACCGGCGGATCAATTTACCGGCGGGTCAATTTACCAGCGGGTCAATTTACCTAGAGCCGCACATCCCAATGCGAATATTTTGAACACTCAAGTTCTAGTCCCAGTAGGTGCACGCTCTTTTTTAACGGCTTGAATATAGAATCTAAACATTCACTTTTCCAACGTTTTGCCATAAAAGTGGCCCCTTTTAATTCCCTTTTCTTGAAGGAAATTCCTTTCCAACAAGGCGTTTAATCACTCTGAAATTCAATAAGCGCTAATTCAAATTTTTGAAAGTTTGGCTAAAAACCATGATATCATCCACCCCCTCCACTGTGGATCGAATTTTTTTTCGCAGAATCAGAAAACATCCGGCTTTCTCAGAAAATCGGGGTCGAGAAACACGAATATGATGTTATCTTCTCCATCCGATCAGTCTCCGTAGAGAGGGGGGGGGCGGTGGTCGGTATTCTATACTGCAACCTTTTTAACTCTACTTTTAGGAAATTCGCTCACTGATAGGGCCCAAAACTATCTAGCAATCGAGTGCAAGCATGTCCAGCACTGTTTAGCTGCCAGAAAATACTTTAATTTTCGGACATCAAGCAAATGTTACATACTAGTATATAAAACGTGTGAGGTTTAGATAAAAGTCAGAAAATTTCAATGAAAACAATAAAGGTAAAGCCCAAAAAATGATAAATTTTCGGACAAAAAGCAGGTTTCAGGTAGTGTTTTGACCTGAAACTCAGCCAGGATAATTGTGTGACCATGCACTGCTGGCGTTGTTGTATAGCTAACAGGATGAGGATCCTTTTGATATCAAAATCGTATACAGTCGACGCTCCCAATAAGATACACCCCAAAAGTTCGTTCCCGCCTAGGGTCCGACACTTTTTTTAGCCCCATTTTTACAAAATTTTTCCATTTCTGTTTTGACAGTCTGGTCGCAAATATCGCAAGGATTCAGATTTCGCCGATCATTTTTGCAGAAAACCATGATTTTGACATTTAAAAATCAAAAACTCCCATTAACATACACCTGTTTTGGATTTCGGTGTATGTTAATGGGAGTTTTTGCTTTTAAATGTCAAAATCATTGTTTTCTGCAAAAATGATCGGCAAAATCTGAATCCTTGCGATATTTGCGACCAGACTGTCAAAACAGAAATGGAAAAATTTTGTAAAAATGGAGCTAAAAAAAGTGTCGGACCCTAGGCGGGTACGAACTTTTGGGTGTATGTTATTGGGAGCGTCGACTGTATAAAACAAGAAAAAAGTGAACAAGTGAACTAAGCAGCAAGAAAAGCGCCAATTCAACGTTTTTGTTCTAGACTCGGAAATGTCCGACTCCGAAATGTCTGATTCGGAAATGTCTGATTCGGAAATGTCCCACAACGGTCAAGACAAAAAATAAATGATAAGTGAGACTCAGCGTGAGTTACAGCCTGTAACTTACAGCTCTTTAACTTTTTGAAAAATCTGAAAAGGTGCACTTTTCGCGCGAATTTGAAAAATTCTTTTAATTTAGCTACAGAGTCCCCAAGCCCCCTGCGCCCCCGAACTCGCTGACGTATTACCTCCAATAAACGCCCCCCCCCCCTAAATTTTGACTAAGATTTCTGAGTTAAGACCATTTTTGATTAACAATTTCAAAATTTTCAGAAGTTTGAAAAATAAGCGCCCTAGGGCGCCTATTAGAGGAAATACGGTACCTTAGACATGATTCGAAGCAAAACTCTTGATCGAAAATGCATCAAGAGTAGAGGTGTGCATTTGGCCTCGGGAAAGATTTCGGGATCGGGATTGGGGCTAAAAAATCATTCGGGATCGGGATTACGAAAAAAATAATTCGGGATCCCGATCAAAATTTCAGGATTGGCCGATCTGTCGAGTCCATGAGTAATCAGGCGAAATACAGGGTGTCTCAAGAAATTCCATTGATTTCAAGTGTTCACAACTGCTTTCTTGATGCTATTTCAAAATTTTGTAAATGCATAGAGACTAAGCTTCCGATGAAAATTTTTTCGCATGTAAAATAAAAAAATACGAGTATTTCCGCTGAGGCTCAGACCTTACCTTTCAAGAGGCTATCTACAAACCAGGGCCTAACTACCAGAGGGGTATGAAGCAAAAATAGTGTTTTTTTATGGGTGGTAATTTTTTTTTGCCCATAGATTTCTCTTTTTTGCCCATAGATTTTTCTTTTTTGCATAAAGACTTCAAAATTTTGCGGTAATTCAAATTTTATGGTCAGAAAATGACTTGGATTGCTTAAGCAGCCTTCACACTCCGACGTAACACGTAACACGTAACAAATTCTGTTACGCTACTCGTGTTACGCGAGCCTGTTACGCGTAACACTTTTTTTGAGTCTCGTAACAGACCCGCGTAACAAAAGTCGCGTAACAGCACTTTTTGATGTTACGCGTAACATTTCGCGTGTTACGCGTAACATGTTACGCGTAACAACCGAGTCGCGTAACACATTTCAGGTCAACGATTCTTTCTTGTTTGTCAACATTTACGTTTAAACGGCGATCATACAAAGGTAAAGGATGCTAACTGGAGATATACAGGAAAGATATTTACAGTTTTCTCTGTCCAACAGACAGATCAAGGTAGTGGCAGAGCCCAAGTACTCAGGTGGTCTGAATCAGGTGATAACACCTGAGAAGTCTGATCCAATGCCAGGGCACATTATATCAAGTCCTCCTAAAAATACACAGTCTCTATCCCTCCGAGAATTTCCTATCTTTTTATTCAGATATCCGCGCATTCTTTTTCACAGGGCTATTCACAAAACCCATCTTTGCATAGAAATCATCTTTATATAGTGTTTACCATCAGCAAGTGCTATTTTTTTATATTTTAGACCAGGATCATTATTTATTTTTCGCGATCTTTTTTTAATCGATAGATATGGCTGAGACGAGGCGCGTAACATAGTGCTTTTTTTAATTTAATTCAAAATACCGATGAAAATTTATTTGGATAGTAACTCAACCATCTGGATACCCTGTTTACCTGAAAGGTACTAAAACTGCCTGGAGGGTGCCCCAAACGCCTGAATGCTACTCCAGTCGCCTGGAGTGTGAGCAAATCGCCTTGATCCCACCTCAACTATCCGGAAAGTGTACGACCAGAAGGTATCCTGAATCTTCTAGAAGATACAGCAATTTTTCGTGTAATTCTATCTTTTTGAAAAACGGTTAGATTTCATATTATTAAGGGGTTACAAGCGCCTATTGGCGACTCTAGTCATTCTAAAGTCATTTAGGGTATATGCACGAATTTGCTGACAATCTGATGATTGTTTAAAATAAACTAATTTTTTAAATAGGCTGCCAATATTAACGCAGTATTTTATATAGTCAAGTCTCGACATAACGCGACCCCTTGGGACCAGAAAAAGGTCGCGTTATACCGAACGTGAATATGACCAAATTCTTTTTGCTGGAATCATTTCAAGGGTTGCGTTGTATCGAGACACGACTGCATTATGAGTTTGTAAAAAAAAATTCAGCCACCGGGGCATGACCACCTGAGCATCAGCACCTGGGCACCACCACCTGGGTTACCCCATCTGAATACGACTACCTGGATACCAACCGAAAAATGAGTTTGCGAAAATTGGGAGAAAGTCGGGAACCCAAACATCCACAAAAAATCCAGGCTAAAATACATTATCTCCAATTTGGACGGCAGGAATTTTTTTTTACTGCAAACTTCGATCATACATTTTGTACTTAAAAAGAAACTAATATGCTGTACTTGAGTGCTCCGGAAAGATATCCAACATAGGTTCGCAAAACGTAGCAGAAAGTTGAGCTCTAAGTTAAAAGTGGCGAAAAAAAGACACAGCGGATCCAAATACCATATGGGGATATAACTTAGCAAAAGCGAGTCACGTAACAGGGTGTTGTTACGTGACTCAACTCGCGTAACATGAGATGCTTCCTAAATAGGAAAATTTCTATCTCTTCAGAAAATTCTATCTTTTAGAAACTTCTACACACTCTTAAATCCCGTTAAACATAAGAAGACAAATATTTCAAAAGGTCAAAACACAAAAAAATGAATCCAGAAGCCGAAAATCAGGTGTTACGTGACTCGATGTTACGCGTAACAAAATAGTGTGTTACGAGACTTTGTTACGTGACTCGAAAGCAGTGTTACGCGTAACAGACATGCGTAACACGAGTCGCGTAACAAATTATGTTACTTGACTCGTGTTACGCCACTCGTGTTACGCGACTCAAAAACAGTGTTACGCGTAACACTAGTCAAATTGTGTTACGCGGGTCGTGTTACGCCGGAGTGTGAAGGATGCTTTAGAAGACCACCTCGGAGTAGCAAAAAGCCCATGAAAGTTGGTTTTTGGGGGCTTCTGAGCAATCCAAGTCACTTTCTGACCATAAAATTTGAATTACCGGAAAATTTTTAAGTCTTCGGGCATAAAAGATAAATATATGGGCAAAAACGAGAAATCTATGGGGCTATAACTGATTTGGTTTGCTAAAAACCTGAAAAATGCCACGAAAAAGCTGAAATATGTAGGGTTGGCGAAGGATCGGATTCTTCGATTCGAAGAATCGAAAAATCGATTGGAGTCGAAAATTTTCGAAGAATCGGATCGGATCGAAAGTCGTTTTTTTCGAAGAATCGACTCGGATCGAAAGTCGAAAATCGTTTTTTTCGAAGAATCGACTCGGATCGAAAGTCGAAAATCGTTTTTTTCGAAGAATCGACTCGGATCGAAAGTCGAAAATCGTTTTTTTCGAAGAATCGACTCGGATCGAAAGTCGAAAATCGTTTTTTTCGAAGAATCGACTCGGATCGAAAATCGAAATTCTCGAAGAATCGACTCGAACCGAAAGCCGAAATTTTTTAAAAATTAACTTAGACTAAACTTGTGATTTTGAGCTATTGGATTTCAGATTTGGTATTTTTTAATAACAACAACATTGAGCAAACCACATAAAACAATGATCGCGTATCATTCTCTAACAGTAAATCACGAATTTCTTCTGGCTCTTTTTGTCCGGCCCTTTAATACCTCGTCTGCTAAATTTTGCCTTGATGATGAGCAAGTTAGTCGCTGTCTGCTTTGACAGGCGTGAACGCAGAGAATTTGCAAAAAGCAGACTTGCCTTGGAGAAGCACCTTTCTGAAGCAACACTAGATAAAGAGATTGGAAGATATTTGCGAGCCAGCACTGCTAAATTTGGAAAGCGACGAGAGTTCTACGCCCACCGTTCATACATCTCCTCATGTCCAGTAAATTTCGGTCTCGGCAAAGGCAATTTCTTCTCATTTATGTATCATTACATTTCTTCTTATAAATTTGATAATAAATGATCCGATAAATAAATAACCGGGTCCGACTCACCACGAAAATATTCCCATCTAACGAAGTATCCACAACTTCTTCATCTTCCTCCCATAGATCATTTTTGGTCTGCTGACTCAGGATCAGTTGATAAATATCAGCTGAGTGCGGTGCAATACCGCAATATTTGAGAACATAAACGCACTCGCAAGTTGCTTTATCCAAGGCCTTCTTGAAATGCTCCCAGACTACACTTGGTATTCTTCCTCAATACAAAACATATCTCATTTGAACCATATAAAAAATGGGTAGAATAGCATTAGAATTTTCGACTCGAAGAATCGAAAAATCAACTGAAATCGATTATTCGAAAATTTTCGAAGAATCGAATCGGACCGAAAGTCGAAAATCATTTTTTTCGAAGAATCGGATCGGATCGAAAGTCGAAAGTCGTTTTTTTCGAAGAATCGACTCGGATCGAAAGTCGAAAATCGTTTTTTTCGAAGAATCGACTCGGATCGAAAGTCGAAAGTCGGAATTTTCCGAGTTTTCGACTGAAAAAGTCGAAAACGAAGAATCGCTTCGCCAACCCTAGAAATATGCCACGAAAAACCTGAAATGTGCCACTAAAAAACTTCAACCTTAAATTTGACAAACTTTTTTTTTGTTTTTTTGACATTTTTTTCATTATCGTGTAGCCCTAGATCTCAGCTTTCTAATGAGCTATCAAACTCCACTGAATAATTTAAAAAATGATGGAATTTAGGGGTTCGATTGAAGTAACTTTCTTGTTTTTGTTACTTCATTTAAACCGCCGAATATCTACTTTTTTTGAAATAATTCTGTGGAGTTTGATAGCTTGTTGGAAAGCTGAGATTCTGTGCTACACGATACTATAAAAGTTTAAAAAAATCAACGCAAAATATCAATTTAATATCAATTTCGCTTTTTCGTGGCATATTTCAGGTTTTTCGTGGCATATTTCAGGTTTTAGCAAACCAAATCAATTTACCGTATTTCCTCTAATAAGCGCCCGGGGCGCTTATTTTTCAAACCTCCAAAAATCGGAAAAGATTTTTGGGTGCTCAACCAAAATGTGAAAAGTGGAATCGGTAGAGCTCGTTGGAGTTAAGAAAACGTATCAAACAGCTTTGCAAAATATTGCTTCTACACTGAGATCCAGACCTTCAAAGTCGAGGGAGGGCGCTTATTAGAGCGGGGGCGCTTATTAGAGGAAATACGGTATGCCAATGTATGGGCAAAAACGAGTATTCTGTGGGCAAAAACAAAAACAATTCTATGGGCATTCAAAATCTATGGGCGAAAAAAGTATTATCCTTTTTTTATTTTATAGGAAAATATTTACAAAAAAAATTGCTAGAAAATTATCATCGCAAGTAGGGTTGACCAATGGTCAATTGACCGAACGACACCCAACTCGTATCAATCCCAACTCGCATGTCCCAACTCGTATCAGTCCCAACTCGCATGTCCCAACTCGTATCAATCCGACTCGCATGTCCCAACTCGTATCAATCCCAACTCGCATGTCCCAACTCGTATCAATCCCGACTCGTATCAATCTCAACTCGTCTCAATTTTAACTCGTCCTAATTTCAACTCGTCTTAATCCTATATCCTAAGTAGTACCAGTAAAAAGTATTTTGACTAATCGCCTCCTCCTCCCCCAACGCACACCTGTTTAAAAAATGGTTGTGTAGTTGAGTCGCAATAAATTGCCGCCCCCGGAAACTCCGATTTGATGACAGTTTATTGCGGATGACGATTTTTCGGGACCAGACTATAGGTCAAAAGGCCTAATTTTATACTCGTTTTTATTACAAGCAAACCAATAGAATCAAAAATGAAGGCGAATCAAAAACAAATTAAGGCGACATATTCAACAAAAATTCAGCTGCATTCCTTTCTTCTTCTGAGCTGCTGATCACGTTCTGCTCTTCGTTTGCATGCTCCCACACTGCGTCATCATCCTCTTCATTGCCAGTTGGAACCTCAGTGTAGCCCATCATGTATCCAATTCTCAGCAGAAATTGAATTGAAATTGAATTGATCCCCGCTCTGTGCAACGTAGAAGAAAGTTTTCCTCGTTCAGCAAAGATTCATAATCCGGGACAATCGGAAGAAGCTTTCGTCGAGCACGACCAAATGCTTTCGAAGTTGCCTTTCGGTTGGCCACACTTGCTTGTCTAGCTTCCACAAAGAATTCTAAAAAGCAACCTAAAATTGAGAAAAAAAAAGCCAAAATAAAACCTTTAGACTTGTCTGAAAACTGCTGGATGAGCTTCTTTTCAGTTCTTACGACGGCGGACGCGACATTTTCGTTTGTCCCACTAGCCAGCTCTGCCTGCATACTTCTTCTAACACCGATTCCTTGTACCTTAAGAGTAATGAAAAAGTTGCTAGGAAAATTTAATAATACGGCAGAAACTTACCTCGCTTTTCTTCTTTGGCTGGCAGGAATGTCTTTTGCTGGGATCAGAATCTATCCACACATCTTCACTACGATTTGCTCTCAGCATAGGCAGATGATATTCTCCACATGGCACTTTCTCTTTCTTCCAGCGATCAACAAGTGAACGGCAACCTGTGCAAGCGTAGCGAACAACTTTCAAGCCATTGTAGATGCTGGAACAAGTATAGCACATATTTGGGTCATCTGCTTGCGTGGCTGCCAACTTTTTATACCCTATACGCTGCGAGTATGTGAAATCGATCGCTGCCATCTGAAAAATTAGAACTCATGCTCCTAGGAAAATAACGAAACAGAAATTAGATCACTCAGGACATAATTTCTTCAGAAAAGGCTCCCACCAATGAATGAAGCATGGATTTGAAGTAAAAATAAAAATTTTAACTATGTACGGTCTTGAATGAAGACGAGTTAAAATTGAGACGAGTTGGGACATGCGAGTTGGGATTGATACGAGTTGGGACATGCGAGTTGGGATTGATACGAGTTGGGACATGCGAGTCGGGACTGATACGAGTTGGGACATGCGAGTCGGGATTGATACGAGTTGGGTTTTTACCAATTGACCGATCAATTGACCGGTCAATTAATATTAATTGACCACTCGATAAGAAATCGGTCAATTGCTCCCCGCTATTCACGAATTCATTTTACGGCATATTTGCATTTTTGCTTTATTTTTATTCCGTTTCATCACGTAAAATGGATGAGTAACGCAAAAATCTCCCACTAAGGAACGCTCCAGAAACTGGGCACGCCAGTGGCCACCTATGGCCACCCAAACGTACGCCAGTGGCCACCTAAGGCTTTTGTACAGGTCCAGGAGATGTCCCTCGTTATCCTTCTTGCAAGTAGGCGCTCTAGACTAATCAACCTATTTTCGATTTTTTTTCCATTTCGATTTTTAGGGTATTTTTTGAAGGAATTCAGAAATTCTGATATTCATGATGTCAATCCAACTTTTCATTCTGCACAATTTCTCTGAGATTGTAACACCAAGTTGTGAAGAAAATATGGCTCTGCAACCACATTAGCAATAAATAAAACTGGGGTTAATCCTTTCTAATGACAAAAAAGCTTTTTAATGACATATTGTTGTAGGGTTTATGATAACTAAGTGCAAAAAATTTTGACCCAAAAAAACAATTAGGATATTTTTACAAAACGATTTTTTTGACTAAAATAGGCAAAATTAGGTTGGATATAGCTTTTCGTTCAGCAAACCTGACATACCACTTAAAAGAGCAACTAAAAATGCACCGAAAAAGGCTTCAAAGTATAGAAAAACAAGGTCTTTAAAATGTTAAGCGACTGTTTCAAAAAAAATTAACAAATATTTCAAAAAGCATTTACCGTATTTACTGTATTAAGTCCCATGGGGAGTTATTTTTCAACCTCTAAAAAATCGAAAAATTTTGAGGTCGATTTTGAGATTTTGAGTGCTCAACCAAAATCTGAAAAGTGTAATCAGGTAAACTCGCGGCAACTAAGAAAACACAAAAAACAGATTTGCGAAATGTTCGCTCTAGGCTGAGATATAAGGTCCGTAGGGTGGGAACTTATTAGAGGGTGAGGAGTTATTAGAGGGTGGGGAGTTAATACAGTAAATACGGTAGACGGAAATCTTTTTCACCGCTAGAATAACCTGTAATTCTGACACCGAATTCGTGTTCATCATGCTTGATTTGCTATGTGAACTACTCTCAAAAATTAAAAGTCATCGTCAAAATTTGAATTTCTCTCGAGACAATAATTATTCAAATATATTTTACAATTGACCGATTTTCGGTCAACTGCTGTCAATTGACCGGTCAATTGACCGAGTTTTATTTGACCGGTCAATTGGTCAACCCTAATCGCAAGCTTTGTTTACAAAATATCTAATTCACTTTATGACAAAAAGTTATAAACGTCTAAAATCGGTGGAATTTTTTGAGACTTCCGTTTCGCATAAATTGCTGTCATACACAGCGAAAAATAATTGAACTTTGAAATAATAATCGGCAGGACGGGCAGGAGAAGAATGCGCAAAATCAAATTGTGCAAATTCAAATTGTGCAAAATCAAATTGTGCAAAAATCAGTTTGTGCAAATTCCTTTTGTGCAAAATTCAGTTGGTACAAATTCAGTCCATTTGCCATCTCACTGCTTCAACCGATGAAAGCTCATTGCATAGCCATTGCAGAAGCTTAAGATTTTGACCTTTCGAGTACAAAATCCTTGACTGTTCAATAAAAAAATCCTCGTAAATGATGGCACAAACTGAATTTGCACAAATTGAATTTGCATAATTTGATTTTGCACAATTTGAATTTGCACAATTTGAATTTGCACATTCTTCTCCTGCCCGGCAGGACCTGTCAGATTCAAAATCTGTCTAATAAAAGAGAAAAATAAATTTAAAAAAAACCGCAAAATCATGCAAAAATGAAAATATTTCTGGCTAAAAATGCTTTTGAAAATGCTCATCGGGATTTGGCAATTTTCGGGATAGGGATCGGGATTTTCAAAATCGATCGGGAGGGATTCAGGATCGGGATTCAGCACCAAAATCTTCGTAATCGGGATTTCGTTCGGGAGGGATCCCGATCCCGTGGACACCTCTAATCAAGAGAGTTTTTTCCACAGCTCTAGTAAGAAAGTAGTAAGAAAAAAGTAAGAAAGAAAAAAGTCCAGTAACAAAAAAAAGAAAAAATGACTGGAAAGTAAACAAGAGGAGTACCCCGATTAGATAATTTTTTGCTAAAAAACAACTTTCAGAAAGCGGTGCGATAGATTTCAGATTTCAGCTCAATAGATTTCAGACTGAGAGGTGTATACACAAGTTGCTCCCAAACATTTTATGAATCCAAAAACTTTTTCTCTTATGAAAATTATAATTTCTAGATCTCAGAAAACTGATGAAGGAAATTATGCTTGCACTGTGAGAAATGCAGCTGGTGAAAGCCGGGTGGATTTTCAGCTGGAAGTTCTGACAAAGCCTGTTATTTTGATGCTGGAAAAAGACAAGAACAGGTACTTCAAAGGTCCTATTTTGAAAATGCCACTGCGGAAAACGCCCGTCAAAATTTTAAAATTTGTTGTTCTTCAAAATACCCTAAAATGTCCTCCTTTTTAGCAAAGGTCCTTAGTTTTGAAAAGAAATCATGGAGCCTCGGCATTATCAAATTTTCCGAACCGGCACGTATCCCTACAATTCCGCTTTCATTATTTTTTCGAAATTGGACTGGAGGCTTGTATATTTTGATAGGTGTTTTGACCTGCATCCATTTTTAATTTGCGGGTGTAGTTAAAGCATATATAGCACACACATTCCCTCCTCCGATAATAAGTCCAGTTCAAAATTTTAGGACAGTGATCAAAGGAAATGAATTGATGCTGGTATGTCCCTCCACTGGTAAGCCAGAGCCAAGCATCACTTGGTACAAAAACGGCGAGCTCCTTCTGGAATCCAACATATCCCGTCGGCTGTCCAATGTTCATATAGAAGGGTATGAGCTGAAATTCACGGAAGTGGGTGCGGAGCATGTTGGACGGTATTCTTGTGAGGCTCGGAATAAGGCAGGTGTTGCAGAACAGGATGTCCAGCTTGAAGTTATTTGTATGTCTTGCGAATAAAATTATCTCATTGTATGCTTAATATATGCCTGCTTTCCAGCACCTCCTCGAATCCAGCGAGACAACCTGTCTTCAGAAGTTAGTGGTGAATTAGGTCATCGAATTTCAATTACGTGTCCTGCCTTCGGCCACCCTCCTCCTCAAATCACCTGGCTGAAGTCCAACAAGCCCTTAAATGAATTGAGTGACGTGTACTTATCAAGCAGCAAACAACGTCTGCATTTCGCCCAATTAAACAGGGTAAAGATACTATCATACAAGGAGTAACAGGCGCCTATCGGCACTAAATGGGTACTCACGAATTTTCCGAAAATCACCCCAAATTTGACTTCAACCATCAAAATTTCAAATTTTTGATAAATAATACTCAAATTTAACAGTAAAAGTTAAATCTACGTTTGAAGAGCTTTCGAATGAATACTAAATTTTACTAAGAAAAGTTTTTTTTTGTGAACAGACATGTACTCAGATGCGTTAAAAACGCTCACACCAGAGGTGGGCAAAGATTAGATCAGTTCAGATCAGATCGCCGAAGATCAGATCAGATCAAGATCAGATCAGATCGGCATAATATTTTTTTTCTTTAAATTAGTCAAATTTCACACTCTAAGTCAAATTTTACGGCGAAACGTATTTTATACAAAGTTGAAAGAAGATCAGATCTATTTAGATCAGATCAGTTCAGATCGGGTCAGATCGGGTCAGATCGGGTCAGATCGGGTCAGATCCGGTCAGATCGGGTCAGATCGCGTCAGATCAGTTCAGATCGGTTGTTGATTACTGTGCAGAATTTCCCGGTGAACACGATGGCGGGGCTCCTTTTTGCTTCAATCATTGATGAAGTAGGTGTAAAAGGGTCCGGGAGGTAACACATTGTGCAGGGTCAAAATCCAGCTGGGTACCCACAGGTTTTCAATTAATGCGCCATGATGGTCATACTACACCACGCTCATAATATACCAAAATGACCGCCAGGAATTTAGCTTTTTGAAAATACTAACCATTGACTCTTTCGATTTGAAGGTTTAAGATAAATCACCACTTGTTTATTGGAGTAGCGATTTTCAAAACGCTCCATTCTTACTTTCTACAAGCAAAAAACTTTGTGCAGAGATAAAATATAGCTGAATAATCAAAACAAAGAGCAGAATGTCACTGTCATTTTGGCTTTGAATGCAACTATAGTTCATTGTCAAGTTATGACAAAATGTGCAAAATGAATATATAAGTTGTGACACAAATTTTTTATAACTTTTTTTCCGCTGGGAAAACTTTTGATTCTGACACTGCATTCGTGTTCAGCGTGGTCGATTTGCTTATAAAACTTCTTTCAAAATGTCAGAGTCCCCGTCAAATTTTGATTTCCGCTCAAGACAATAAAGATTGAAATTTTAAATTCAAATATTAATTATCTTGAACGAAATTCAAAATTTGACAGTGACTCTGAAATTTCAAAAGAAGCTTTACTTTATGAAGACCATGCTGAACACGAATCCAGTGTCCGAATGAAAAGTTTTTCCAGCCGAAAAAAATCTACCGACAGAAATTGTAATTAAATATGTAGTTAAAAACACAATAAACCTTTCTTTTTGACTGTAAAATACGTTTCGCCGTAAAATTTTGACTCAAAGTGTGAAATTTGACAAAATTAAAGAAAAAAATTTAAGCCGATCTCAGCCGATCTGACGCGATCTGACCCGATCTGAACTGATCTGATCTAAATAGATCTGATCTTCTTTCAACTTTGTATAAAATACGTTTCGCCGTAAAATTTTGACTTAGAGTGTGAAATTTGACTAAATTAAAGAAAAAAAATATTATGCCGATCTGATCTGATCTTCGGCGATCTGATCTGATCTTCGGCGATCTGATCTGATCTGAACTGATCTGATCTTTGCCCACCTCTGGCTCACACACCCACTCATCCCAAATATGGTATAACAGCAACTCGTTACAAATTGTGACTCGTTACAATTTTGAATTTTTCAATTTCATTTTTTTGACTGTTTTCTGCATGTCCTCTTAACTTTTTTTAACTTAGGCCTTAGGCTTAGGGTAGGCCAGCGCACGTTAGGGCGGGCTCAAACGTGTATCTCAGACTGAGCACCAAAACGCGCCAATTTGAAAAAACTGTAACGAGTCACAATTTGTAACGAGTCGCCTGGCAGTCCCCAAATATTACATAGAGATACCAAGTAAAAGCATGTCTCTTTAACGCTAGCGCTTTTTAAATAATATCTGTTCTCAAGACTCTTAGAAAATATAATTTCGTTCTAAAATAACTATAACGGCAAATAAAGACTTAGACTACGGCTCACATACACACTCACACATCGGTACGAACTTTTATTTTCAGGGGCACAAACATTGTTAGCGAATACAACTGACTGATGGAACGAAATTGCAACGAGGAATGTGTTAATAGACTCCCTATAATTCTAGGCACCCTGATTCAAGAGCTCCATCGGCGGCAAAATGGGATCGGACAGCGGATAAATATCTGGCAGCGACTTGGTCTCGGCGACAAACATGAAGATCCTGCAAAACACTCAAAGAATCAGTCTGACTTCGAGAAACAGTATTACTGATCCCTTACTCGTGGCTATATTTCTTGAAGACAACATCCAGATGGGCATAACTGCTTTCTCGCTTGATAATCCTAAAAAATGAGGTCGAAACATAAAAATGATGTCTTTTGACTAAAAAGTTCCTTCTTTTTCCCTTTAGTCAAAAAGGTAAACAGTGAACAATTTATATTAAAGTGAAGATACTATCAGGTAGCCTGCGATTCTACTTTCTAACGGCGTATCATCATTTATTGCAACATCTTTGCAAAATATACCCAAAAAGGTGAAATTATGAATAAAATTTATTTTCCGACTTGCTTCATATTTTAATGTTTTTGTGCTACATTTTTTAAAGATCTTGCAGCAAATGATATGCCGTTCGAAAGTCAAGTCGCAAGGCTACCTAATGACGTTAAAACTTAAAAATATTATTCAGATACGTGGCAACATTCAACTTTTCTCTCCAAAACTAGAAAAATACGGCACTTTTCCGCTAAAAAACAGCACTTTCCAGTCAAAAGACGACATTTTTCAGATTCGACAAAAATAAACAAAAGTGAGCAGAACACCAGTCCGACTAACAGCCGCCTAATTAACTTACATGTGATTGAGAGCGAAAACTAACGGCTCCACTTGCTCTTTCTTGTATCCTGAATACTTTTGCAACGTCAACGTCTGAAATCACAAATGGTCTGAAGAAAATAACGGCAAATCCCATACCCAATCCATATCTTTCATTCGCAAAGCCAGCAAGAAACAAGCTACGGCAATCAGGGACTCAGAGACACGGCAGAACTCAAAGAACATAAGCGACGTTTCCAATATGTAGCGAGCAAGTGTGAGCATAGGCATATCCACCTTACAAACCTAAACACAGATGGTTAAGACTTTTGATCAAGTGAATTTAAGCTACTCTAGCATAACGACGAAGGAAGCGATAAGAGATAGGCATGCCCAGATCCAAACCAACAGTGCGGAAGAAACAACGCTCCTCTTTGAGTAGAGCCTCACGCTTGAAGCTCTCATTAGAAACAAACATTAAGTCTTTCACCGACGGCGGATAACGCTCCTACAACGAAAATAAGGCACGGTAGTAAATTAAGATGAAACATGTTACTCACGTCATACTTAGAAGAGATAAAGACCGAAGCAGAAGCAATTAGCTGAAGACATTTCGGCTCGACAGCTGGCACGCGATCCAAGTAGAGGTCTAACATCTTCACGGCCAAATAAAGAGTTTCGTGATTTAGCTCGAAGGTCTCCTGCAATTCCACCATCCAGTTAACTAAGATGGCTCGACTGTCACGATTGATGAAGGTCTGATGACGAAAGTAGTCATGAATCTTGAAGAACTTCTGAAAAACTTTGTGGGAGAATTTAAAAACACGTCATAGACAAACCTCTCTGTATTTGTAGTAGTTGAAGATATCTTGGGCATATTCGGCAACCGCATTCAGATCTTTTCTGGTTTCTTTATCATAGTCCACATCTGGAGCTGGATCTACCATTTCGCTCCGTTTCTCGAGCTGGATCTTCTCGCTTCGATGCTCCAATTTCTCAAGAAAGTCATGACCACTAAAAACCAAATAAAATTTGACCTCAACATTGAAACAAGATACCTTTTGCGCTTGGACGAGCCATTTTTTACTAGCGGAGGCTCAGCCATGTCGACATTCAGATTACGCTTGCGCAGAACCATCTTAAATTTAACCAGATGTATGTATACCATAAATCAGTGAAGCCCTTACATTGTAGGCCATCGTATATCTGAAAAAAGGAAATTAAGCCGTTTGAAATGAGCCAGAAAAACTGCAAACCGTTAGTAGCAGAAGATATCACGAATTTAATCAATCTCAATAAACGAACTCTGTAGCAATACCTGTAAACACTAGATTGACAGTAAAACAGCACGGATGAAAACAAATAAGGTGGGGCAGGCCAATTTTGTTAGCAAAAGTTTAAATTCAGTCGATTATCACCAGGGTTCGAACTAGCCGAAAGTCGAAAATGACTGGTTATGACGTTTACTAAAGGGGGGGGGGTGTTAAGTTTTTGCGAAAAAGCAATTGAGTGGTTCAGAATTGCATTGGCCCTGTTTATAGTCGCGGTCAACTTTTAGGGTCAACTTTTTCTTAAATTCAAAAAATGTCAATATTTTCTCAATATTTATTTATTTTGATAGTTATCACTCTAGGGCAACTTTTTGAGCTCTACACGAAAATATAGGCAGTTTTTCCGACTGATTTATGAAAATTCGATGCAGAAAAATCGGTGAGTAAAAAATTTGAGGGTCAACTGGGGTCAACTTAGGGTCAACTTTTGCTAAAATTTTGTAAAGATAGGATTTTGAACTTCTGTAAAGGCCATCTTGTAGAGCTCAAAAAGTTGAGTGGGGTTGAAAAATATTAGATTTGGCACTTTCCCTTCAAAAAATTGATATTTTGGTAATTTTGACAAAAGTTGACCCCTAAAAAGTTGAGGGGTCAACTCGACTATGGACACTGCCATTTAGATCGGTTAAATCGCTCAAATTTCCATATCAATCCATTCTAAACTCTCGCAAACAACGCAAAACAAGGTACTTCTCCAAACTTTCTACGCTACACGAAATCGGACACATAGCTACGGAACAAATTGCTCTGATTTATGAATGTGAAAAATGAGTTTTTGTTGTGTTAATATTTCAAATAAAGTCATAGAAATGTATTATGTGTAATATTAAAATAGGCTAAATTGCTTTATATGGGCAAACCTGAAAATTTAGGGGGGGGGGCTAACCGGAGAAGTACCAAAACAACACAATTTTGAGCGATCGCGTGGGACTGCAATTCTGATCCGCTGAATCACTTTTTCGCAAAAATTTTGATTCCTTTAGATCCTTACGATGTGTTCTGACCGAATCTTAAAAGGAGCGGGTTGGTGTAGAGCTTCATATACTAGTGGCTGTGGTTGCTAGTTCGAATCCTCATAACCGCGAAGCTTTTTTTAAAAACCAATTTTTTGCGTCATTTGTTATAGCGAAGGGACAGTTACCTGGAAGTGCTGTTTAAAAAAGATAGAGATCCCTACTCTGCGAAAGAGAAAAAATATTCGTAAAACTCGAGTTGGGCGAGTATAGCTGGGTTAAGCGAGTAGAAATCGAGAAAATTAAAAAAAATTGAGTTTACTCATAAAACTTGGGGTAGGAAGCCGAGTTAGGCGAGTAGAACTCAAGTTTATCCAGAAAAATCGAGTTACCCAAAAACTCGGGTAGAAAGCAGAGTTGAGCGATCAGAACTCGAGTAAATTTAAAAAAATTGAGTTTACTCGTAAAACTCGGGGGCAGAAAGCCGAGTTCGGGAAGTAGAATTGGAGCGGGGCGTGTAAAACTCGAGTATAGCTAGTGGAAATGAATTCTACTCGGATCAAAAATTACTCACTGCTCAAGTAGGATCGCGATTAACTTTTGATCCAAAACTCTACTCAACTCGTTTCTGATGGGCGAGTAGGATCACGAGTTACTCTTGATCTACTGACTCTACTAACCGACCTGAATACCACCCCTGAAATTGGAAAACCAAAAAAGATCGGTTTTTAATTCTAAAATATTAAACCGGACATACATCCCTATCCATAACGTTATTATGAAGCTTCTGATCACAAAGTTAGTTTCCCAACCTAGAATAACCTCAAAAAGATTATAAAAACCACTGAAAATTTATTGCTACTAACTAACTCTAACTCTAGTGCTGAGTCAGTACTGCTGACTAGATCATGAATTAATCAATGAATGAATTTACCGGGGTCAAATTAACCTATTAACCTAATATCCATTCTGGTAAAGGAGACATGTTTAAGTCCAATTATACGCTCATCGGCCGTGCGCCCGAGAGCAAGCCAAAAATAAACAGGGTGAAGGATTATGATAAAACCTGATTGACGCGAATTACAATCGGCGCGAGTTGGGTATCGTTCGTTCGAACACCCTTATAATCAAATCAAACAAAAAAATACAGAATCCAAAACACGCAATATATCGTAAAATTGGACGCTCTCCGCGTAGTTTTCGGACTGGACTGACCAATCAGCTTCTCTAAAAGCATTCACCCATTGCTTGCAGACCTTGGTCGTGGTCGAGATTGCGGTCATCATACCAAAAAATTGAAAACAACAAATCGCGGTTCGTCGAATGATAAGTTTTTAAAATTTTCGTAGCTTTGAATGGCCCGTAACGTTTTCCACACCTCAAACAATTCATTTGAGGAAGTTAAATATAGCCCATAGCCAATTTGATCGCGACCACGTCCTCGACTAAGGAGTGTGATCAGCATCAATATCGACTGTGTCACCTCGACCAACCACTGTGAGCAAAGCATTAAAATATGGGTAAAACAAGTGTCGTACACAGTTTGGGATTAAACTTTTTTTGACAAAAGGGGATTTTACAATCAAACCTCGATTATCCGGCAGACTTTGGGACCAGTTTTATGGTACCGGATAAGCGAGGTAAAATTGTCTAGCAAAGAAACGGTACCTAAAATGTTTCTTTTTCAGAACCACGTAGACAAGTACACTTGTGTGGCTAAGAACATTGCTGGTGAAGACAAGCACGACTTCTTTCTCAGTCTTTTAGGTACAAATAATTTTCTCCACAAAATTTTTCAGCAATCTATTTGCAGAAGACCCAAGATCGACAGCTCCAACGTGGCAGTCGAAATACAGGTGAATGTTGGAAGGTCAGCAACCTTGATGTGTCCGGCCACCGGGAGTCCTGAGCCGACCATTGCCTGGTTGAAGGATGGCCGCAGCTTTGACTACTCCTCTACCAAACACCGTTTCACCAACTCCGCTCGACAACTCCAGATTTTGGAAGCTAGTGGGGCTGACTCGGGTCGCTATACATGCATTGCCACCAATAGTGTGGGTGCTGCTGACCTGGATATTTTCCTTACTGTTATTGGTATGGCTTTTTAAAATGATTGTTGCAGGTGGGTGACTGGGTCAATTTTTAAATTTAAGATGCTCCTGAACTGGCTGGCCCAGAGACGGAGCCTGTGACAGTGGTTCTCAACAAGGCTGGAGAGTTGGTTTGCGATGCTAAAGGCACTGAACCTATGACCATTGAATGGCAAAAGGGTGGTAGAACCATTAATTCAGGGGCGGAATTGAGCAATGCCCTGGTCCAAGTTGGTTTTTATTCGGTTATTAATCAATTAATTTAGAATAAATTCTCATTTGTTTTGGGGTGGAGTGAACTTTTCAAAACTTTACAGAAACATTTAATATTCCCAAAAAACCACCCAAAAAGTTATTTAGTCCTCAAGCTAAACTTTTTCGTAATTTTTGGCTGTAGGCGAATACACCCCGAAATTAAGTGTTTACCCCCTTAAATTTATTTTTCACCCCCAATTTTAAGCAAAAACATGTTTTTACCCACTCAAATTCACCTCCTCAAATTCAAATTTTTTACCTTCTCAAACCTGTATTCTCCCGTCAACTCCATATTTTGTCAAAGATACTTAAATTTCCAATCTTTTCTTATTTTTATCGGCACAATTTTTGGCACTTCGACACAACTTTGCATTTGTCCAGATAGCAGCTGGTTCTCGAGACATCTAATAACAAACTTGATGATTGAGTAAAAACAAGAAAAGATTGGAAATTTACGTATTTTTGACAAAATATGGAGTTGACGGGGAGAATGTAGATTTGAGGAGGTGAAAAATTTGAACTTGAGGAGGTGAACACATAATTTGAGGGTCTAAAACCATATTTTGTTCGAAATTTGAATTTGAGGGAGTAAAAAAATTAAGGGTTTTTTCAATAAGAGCCATTTTTTCTCAAATTTTTAAAAAGCATTAAGATGTACAGGGCGTTTCAATAATTCCGCTTACCTTTTAATCGTTATATTTTTTTCTATTCTCGATTTTCAAAAATATGTAAACGCAGATCGACACAAAATCAAAAATCAATTGTTTGGTATGTAATGTCAAAATCAGTCAGAAATCCTGTGGTTTGGTTCCTGGTCTGTGGATGGCCTCTGGATGAGCAGGGCCCAAACCACAAGCAAAAATGGCGTTTTGTGTCAAAGTATACCAAAGAATTGTTTTTTATTTCGAGTCGATCTGTTGACAGATTTCCAAAAACTGACTATAGAGAAAAGTTATGACGATTAACCCTCTTTTGCCGGCGTCTCAGAGATGCCTCTTTTTTTATAGATCTTTGCATTTTTATAAAGAAATCAGGGAATAAAGTAACAATGGCAGGAAAAATAATCCCTGAAAAGAGGACAAAATTTGGCCAACCGGCTCAAAGCGGTAAAAAGGCTTTGGCGCCAATTCAAAAACTGAAGCTATTTTAGGGACAAGTGTTTGAATTTTTTTAAACAATTTTGTGAATAATACCAATAAAATCATCAAAAGAATTAAAAATACAATTTCGAACGCTATTTTACACCTTTTGGACATCCCTGAGCTCCGCTATCTATACTTGACTACCTTTTCAAAAATTCGTCTTCTAACGTATTTTTTACTGTGGCTCAATTATTTTTTACACTAATTTTTGTCTAAAATAAAATAAAATCGTGATCAGCAGAATAAAAACTAAATAAAGATAGTAAGCAAAAGCGATAAATAGACAAAAAATAATATTTCTTCCTAGTTTTTTTTTGAAAATTACCGCGTTGAGCCGGTTGGCCAAAATATGGCCACGATCATTATTGCTCCAAAATATGGCTTTTATATTTTCAGCACTTGCAAATAAAAATGCATTGTTATCTGCAGGAATAGTACTTTCCAATTGCATAAGTAAAAAGCAAGGTGTAAATGAAATTCTTGATTAACTAAATCAAATAAAGTTACAGAGTCGCGTCATAGGAAATGGCCAAAAATACAACTTTTGGTTAAATTTTTAGCAATGTTCGTTTATCTCATCTTCTGTTGTTTGGGTACTAAAATGATTGCAAAGTTTTTCTCTATCTGCTGGAAAAAAATAATTTCTAAACGTGACCAATTAGTCTTGTTTTGGATCACTTTTATAACTGGCCAAAATATGGCCAACCGGCAAAATAGGGTTAAAGGGGCATGTTCGTGCGTGATGAAACACAATTTTTAAAATAGAAAAGGCGCGAACCAGGCGTGCCAGAGATTTGAAAAAGATTTAATTTTGTATATGAATTTTAAATTTCGTCAAAACACCCTGTGCTTTTTGTGGTAAAAATTTACATATACGGTATTATTCTAAGAAAGTAAATATTGCTGTTTTGGCCAACACATATCGATCTTTTTTTTTCGGTGGCACCAGTAACACATATAGAACAAAATTTTTATTTTATAAATGCAGTCAACTTATTTAAAGATATCTGAACGAGGTCGAAAACTGCACTTGCTATCAGCTCAACGTTCGGATGCTACTCGGTGGACTTGTCTGGTCAAAAACTCGGCTGGTGAAGCTAGAAAAAACTTTGATTTGAGTGTGCAAAGTGAGTTTCAAGTACAATTTTTCGGGTGCACACCAGGACTGCATGGGATATCCGGCAATTTTTGACATCCGGTGTCGGATATCTAATCCGATATTTTTTCATATCTGGTGCAGTCCTAGTGTACACCTTTCCTAGCTCCCGTAGCCATGTGTACACAACCCTTTCAATTAGAGTAGTTCACGGTCGGTTAACCGACCCGGTCGGTTAACCGACCGACCGGGTATTTGGCCAAAAAAAACCGACCGAAAAACCGGGTACAAAAAACCGGGAAAACCGAAAACCGGGTACAGCAAATTTCGGTTAATTTACGACAAAAAAACCGAAAACCGGGTATAAGCCGGTTAACCGACCGAAAAAAAACTGAAAAACCGTAACCGAAAACCGGGTAGCCAAAATCCCGGTTAACCGAAAACCGGCTAAGGCCCAATTAACCGACCGTGAACTACTCTACTTTCAATTCCATAATTCTGTGTTCTAATAATAATTTCAGTCCCTCCAACTGTAAATGAAACGGCCAGTTCTTCTCCAATCATGTCTGTTCTGCCTGGCGATCAATTCAAATTGGACTGTGTGGTGGATGGCAATCCCCCTCCCTTGGTGTGTTGATTTTTCTATCTGGCTTTGAACCAATACTGTTGGGCCAGAATTTTTTGTTTGTTTTGGATGGACCGATGTAAAGGTTGATTCATCTAAACACACAAACTGGGTGGTAACACTAATAAAAAGTGTGGAAAACAAACATTTGGCTGTCAACAACAATGTTTTTTGTTGTTGGCATGCTTTAGAGGAATGAGCATAATAAATGAAAGCCATTAAATTGATTGAATTTTTGTTCGCAAAGTAGAATTACACAAGGAAGCTATTTTGAGTGGGATGAGATGTTGGCTTTGATGTAAAAAATATTACACGAGTATTTGGACAAAAAGAATAAAATTTACATTAGTCAAACAATGTTACAATTACCAAAAGGTTTATAGAAAAGAGTGGAGGAGAAGATTAGCACAGAATTGCAAAAATTAACATATTTGTAAAAATATGAAAAACCACACGAAATGTGTAAATCCGAGGAAAGTGCGAAAACTCGTGAAAAATTAGAGTTGTCCCGTGAAATTTAACAGTTTGTCGGGGCATTGGAAAAACTTTTGTAGTGTAAATTTTAGTTTTGCCTGATTTTCTTAAATTTTTTGATCTTTCTCTCAAAGTAATAACACCATTTAGGTATGCTTGCAATTTTAGTTTTTGGCGAGGTATAGTTTGTTGCATTATCTTTTTACAAAAATGGAAACCTAAAACAGAAAAGTATCAACCAAATTATTAGTTTGACTTGTTTCATACTTTTCAATTTCAGTTTAGATTTTTCAAGACAATGCAACCAATGACACCTTGTCAAAGCTGGAATCCTAAAATGAATTGATAAAATTTACGTAAACATAAAAATTCGCTTTTTTCTAAGCTAAATAACGCCAATAAAAATTCAGTAATCAAATGAAATGATTTTTTGAGTATGACAAACTGAACAAAAATATCTACAAAAGTGTCAGTTTTGAACCAATTTAAAAAAGCTTCATATTATTTGGTAGCTGAATAGTTCTGCTATAATCTGAAATAAACAGTTTTCAAAAATCCATGAAAATTTTAAAGTTATATGCTTGTACACAAATGAAAATTCTATTGATTTTTTTTTTTTTTTTTTTGGCAAAATTCTATTGATTTTCATTTGTGTACAAGCATATAACTTTAAATTTTCATGGATTTTTGAAAACTGTTTTATTTCAGATTATAGCAGAACTATTCAGCTACCAAATAATATGAAGCTTTTTTAAATTGGTTCAAAACTGACACTTTTGTAGATATTTTTGTTCAGTTTGTCATACTCAAAAAATCATTTCATTTGATTACTGAATTTTTATTGGCGTTATTTAGCTTAGAAAAAAGCGAATTTTTATGTTTACGTAAATTTTATCAATTCATTTTGAAGAACTATATTTCTTCTTCAAAATAAGCTATTATCCATGAATTTCGGATAAATAGGTGTCGAGGTATGAGTAATTTAACACAAAAAGTGGCTCAGTACACAAAAACATCACTAGTTCCGACGCACCCTATGCAATATCTTATTGGAAATAGTGAAAAAGAAGAAGTAAAAAGTTGAAGCACTCATTTTAGTATACGGCTGAGAATTTCACGATTAGTAAAACGTTTTGAGTAAAAAAACCTTTGCGCAGAAATTTTCAGTTCTTAAATTTTCTAAAATTTCATAAAAATTAAGGGAGTAAATAACAATCCCTAAAATCCATCTTTATACAGATCCTTTCTCTAACAATTTTCTACTACCTGATTTGCAGATCACTTGGTCGATGGAAGATGAGCCACTAAAGCTGAGTGATTTTGTGGTGCTCACAAATAACAACCAGACTGTCTGGGTGCGTAGAGCCAATAATACAAACGCTGGACGGTATCACTGCGATGCTGAAAACTCGGTCGGCAGTGCTTCCAGGAGCTACATTGTCAGAGTCACAGGTTTTTCAGATTATTTTGCTAAAATTTCTAGTTTAATAACTCCTCCTAGGTCCACCAATACTTGATCTGAGTCCGAGCGGCAATGCAGTGGAGGAGCTTAATCTCTTGGTGGGTGATCATTCGGTGCTCAAGTGCCAGGTTCTAAGCAGTGGAGGCAGTGATCCAAACCAGCTAATCACCAAGTGGATCATTGACGGTAGTCCGGTAGAAAAACTTGGGGAAATCAGCTCATCCGTCTCAGTATTCATTTATTCTCAGTCAGTGAAAAATTCATTCCGCTTTTACAATTTCAGTTGGACAATTCCAAGATTGTGATCCACAATGCCAGACTCAGTGATACTGGTGAATACACTTGCATTGTTGAGAATGGCGCAGGACAGGCACGCAAGAAATTCGTGATCCACATACTTGGTTGGTTAACTATCTTTTTGTTGGCCTTACAGTTAACTATATTTAATTTTTTTAGAGCGTCCTCGCTTCCTAGACACTACCAACACCCACTATTCTGTGATCGAGGGCAGGCCCCTGATGATAGACTGTTTGGTCACTGGCACTCCTAAGCCCACTGTTACTTGGCTCAAGGTGGGCTACAGTTGTTATAGTCCCGATTCACAGTTAACGTTGAAATATTTTGCGCAGTAAACTGGTCATGCGCAAAATTTGTCAGTTGGTATAAAATTGGGAACATTTAAGAATTGAGAAATTTTTTATTCAAAATTTTTCATAGAAAATGATTTTATGGATTGGTTTTTTAGGGGAGCATTACTTTTATTTTTGAGAGTTTTCCGATGGTTATAATCTTCGCTAAATGTATAAAAACTCATGATATATATCATGGTGCAGCCAAACTTTTCGAAAAGTCATCGATGTAAGTACCACATTTCCTTTTTTAATAGTAGGGTCTTTTGCTGTTTGGGACGCACTCTTCAGCCTGTTCTTACCTTTGCAAGCTAATATTGCTATAACCTTAAAAATTGACCAAAACATTTGATTTTTAAAAGAGCCGCAAATTCGAAAAAGTGGGAAAACTCAATTTGCTGAGGTTATTGTGAATCGGACTTTTTCCTTCCGTGCCTCAGGGTAGACGCTTGTCCTGTAGATTTTCGAGTTCTTTGGGCTTTGACTTTCGGAAATCTTTAACTTTGTCTAGCAGGGATGGGCCCGAAGACAAAAAAAGTCGGAACAAAAATCGGAACCGGAGGTAGAAAATTTTCAAAACCGGAAGTCGGAAATCGGAAGAAGAAAAGTGCCGGAAATCAAAAATCGGAAGACGGAAATCGGAAGAAGAAAAGTGCCGGAAATCAAAAATCGGAAGACGGAAATCGGAAGAAATTTTAAAAAATTCCAAATTTTTTTCGGCACTTGTATCCTTCACTTCACCACCCCGAATTTTCGAAAAGTGAACCAGAACACGTCCTTCACCTCCTTTCTCCTCTCTCTTGCTTCTTGCCGTCATTTTCAGTATATAGTTGTAAATGAGCATCTGAATTAAAATTGCAAAAAACGTCATTGCCAAAATAATAAAGGCGATGCGTATAGGAAGCCCCCTCCCTTTAAAGGTTATATGGTCTTTCCAGGGTATTTGAGGGTCATTTTTCGGTTATTTGTTACATTTTTAGGCTTAGACTTTGACAAAGGTAGGTCAGCGTACCGTATTTGTTCTGATTATGCTTCCGTCTCTATTATTCCCCCAGCTTCTAATCAAGCCTCACCCCCGACGGGGAAAAGATACTATGGAGGCCTTTTTCAACCTCGAAGATAGGTTGAATGATAAAGGGTTGATCCTTATTAGAATAAACCCCATTGGTCATTATTAGAATTACCGTATTCTCTCTATTAGTTCCACGCTCTCTATTAAAGCCACACCCCCAACTTTGAGAACCTGTAACTCAGCTCAGAGAAAAAATTTAACAAAGCTGTTTATTGCATTTTCTTAACTCCCACGAGGTCTACCGATTCCGCTTTTTAGATTTTGGTTGAGCACCCGAAAATCTCGAGATCGACCCAAATTTTTCCAATCTATGGACGATTGAAAAATAATCCCACATGTGGAACTAATAGAGAGAATACGGTAATACGGTAAGTTAAAACAGACTGAAACATGTTTTACCAATTACAAAAAATCAATAAAAATTTATTAAAATATTTGAGCCTGTCCTAAAATGCGTGTTTGAAAATGTTTCTTTTATCGTATAAAAAAGAAAAAAATAGCTAAGGACTTGTTTTCGGGTAGGACTTGTTTTCGGGTCACTTTTCAAAATTTGGGGTCGGGGAGTAAACGAAATAGGTGCGTAGACGTTTAGGGGATTTTGTGACAAATGTCACAAAATCCACTAAACGTCTTAACAGAACGCCAAGTTTGTACACATTCAAATTCATTCTGATTTCTCGCAAAACCGGTTTTCTGTGTTTGCTCTCCTAATTTTTCTCCCGAAGTCTCTTTTTGAGTCCTTCGATGGACTTTTACCAATTTATGAGGCTTTATGGTAATTTTAGAGAATAATATGAAAAAATGATAACATTCTACTGTTTGTTCCTTTACATTGCTTTGTTAAGATGAAGGACTTCAAGTGGACTAACACCGACGTGATTGAAAACCTACAGCGATTCAAGAGTGAGAAGGTTACCGTGGTAGATGTCGTCGAATTCCTAAAGCAGCAATACAACAAAACGTGTGCGCTGAGGACGATCTATCGTCACATGCCAAGAGAAAGAACCGCTGATACATACCTCAATGATGAAATTATTGTGTAAGATTTTACTTTTTCCATAACCTGTCCTTTCTTACCTCTGCTTTAGGACTCTGCAAACTAAATTCTCGAATGAAATGCTGGCTGTTAAGGAAGGTTCTGATTATCGAGTGTACAAGAAGCACAAGGATGTCTTCGAATGCATCGATTGCTTAAGTATTTTTTGTCAAATTTTCGGGATAGGTTTCAACGCAATTTATGCAAACTTAGTGCGAAAACTCGTCCGACTCCAGTCCCTACTCTCAAACAGGTTGATGGCCATTACATGCTGAATAAGGGAATGCATGTTAAAGAATGTCGCCTCCATCCAAAAAACAAGCTTATGGCAAGAGACATCGACCGTGTGGTGCGAGAAGAAGCCGAGAAGAATCCGCTCATGAGGCCTCAGGAAGCTCATGAAAAAGGGCAGCAGCATGCTCTAAAGATGGCTAAGAATTCTGGGCAAACGGGAAAGGAGCCAGATTCCATTGCAGTTCTCTTTCCATCGTGGCACAGCGTCCGCAATCAGTATTATCGCCGAAGAAAGATGGCCGCATCTAATGTGATAAATCCTTTCATACCACCAAAGATGTATGACGACACTTACCGTGCTTTTGTGATGGAAAATAAGGAACGGTTTGTAATTTTTCGAATCACTACCTGTGATTACTGTTTTTTCTTATAGATGGCTTTCGTTGGCTGATGAGAAAAATGGGATAGTAATGTTTGCCTCGGATGATGACTACAAGGCAGCTGCGCAGTGCATACTTTTGATGGCAGACGGGACTTTCGATTTGTGTCCGATTGGTTTTGCGCAGATTTTCATCATACATGGACTTGTAAGATTTTTCTCCTTTTCAGTTACTAATGTGTGCTAGTTTCTACTCTTAGTTCAAAGGAGAATGGATTGCAGTCATTACTTGTCTGATGGAGAATCGTTTGGAAGCTAGCTACAATGTCGTTTTTCAGCACTTGCAAGCGAAATGGGCTCAGCTGAAAATCAAGCCAGTTTTTGAGAAGTTCCACTGTGACTATGAAAAAGCAGAGATGGGAGCAGCAATAAAGGCATTCGGGCTAGAGGTATTTTTTCAAATTTTTTATAATTCCTCATGTACCATTGATGTTTTAGAAAATCAGAGGATGTCTGTTTCACTACTCCAAGGCGATTCTACGAAATACAAATTCACTCGGCTTCCAGCAGCAATACCAGCAAGATAAACACTTTTACCGGCTTATTAGAATGACGATGGCTCTTCCTCTTCTTCCTAAAGATCAAGCTGCATCATCATGGCGAGAACATCTAAAAGGCGCGCTAGAAAAGGCTGGTGCATCAACTTTCTGCGACTATTTTGAAGGACAGTGGCTAAAGAAAAAAGCAAATCTGTGGAACTTCTATCGTCTTCGCCATCGAACTACCAATGTCTGCGAGTCGTACAACTCTTTCTTGAAGCGGTAGTCTTTGTAATTTTTCCCTTTCCTCGTTACCACTTTTTCAGGAGAAATGGTGCGTTACGAAGACCGGGATGCACTTTGCTCTACCAATTTCTACAAAAGTTACAGTATCAGCAATCGGTGCGAATTATCCAGCTTGAGAATGGGGAAAAGCCGAGGCCACAAAACAAGCTTTACGCAGCTATAAATGAGAAACTTGAAGAGCTGTGGGCTGAATTTGAGGTTGGAATTTTATCACCTTTGAGGCCTTTTTTGAAGACTTGCTTCAGGAAAGCACTGCTAATGCTATGCACGAAGAAAGTATTCTCCCAGACACGCTAAATTTCCTCTCCGCCGCCAGTCATTTGCTCGCCAGAGTTGAGAAAAAAGAGCAGCGTAAAGCAATGAAGAAAAGGGCCAAGAGAATGCTCAAGGTCATGGAGCGATCAATGAAGGAAGTCTCAAGAACAGTGGCATATGATCAAGTTTCAGCACCTCTATTCAAAGCTTATTTCTTGGAACAAGAAGAACCGACTGAACTCCTTCCAATCAAACCTAATGGTCATTGTTTCTATGGGTTTGACTGAAATTTATACTTTTGTTTGTAAACTTTCTAAACTATTTAGTTCTATTGCGCTGATTGTCTATGGCAAGGAGAACGAACAAGCAAAAGTGCGTCGTGAGCTAATGGCTTATCTGGATAAAAATCGCACCCAAAAGTGGACGAATTGGATCTGCTCTATTGAGGATGTTGATGATTACATCAGAGATCATGCTACTACGCCGAGTGAAATCTTTGCCGAGCAGAAGCACTGGGGTAGCACGCAGCAATTGATCCTGGCAGCACGCCTCTACAATCGCAATTTTATCGTCTTCCAGCCAGATGAAAGAATGAGGTTTTTGAAATTCTCTGCTGCTTATGAAAACGCAAGTTTTTCTTTGGTGTGTCTGATGAATGATGGCTATGAATGTTATTTTTCAGTTGAGAACTCCTTTGGCACCAGGTCCTACTTCTATCATACGCTATCAACGCAGTCACTTTGATGTTGTGAGCCAAACAAAGAAAAATGAGAGACCAGTACTTTAGATATATTTTTGTCTAACCCATTGTTGAGAATTGTTATTTGTTTGAAGTTAAATAAAGTTCAGCGTGAATTTTGCTTTAGAGATTGTACCTTAGAGTGTTAAGGTTGTACCGTATTAATTATATTTTACGGTCCTTTTTATAAATGGGCTCCCTCTAATACCGCTTTTTAAGGACTCAAATTAAAAGATTGGCAACTATTTTATGATTCTGTGGAGGGTGAAAAGTTCTCAGTCTGGTCCGTTCAACAGAGCTAAAACGGTATTTCGGTGGGCCGCATAGACTTCTAGCACATTTTAATTATCGATGTACATCAATCAAAATACAGAAATAATCATTGATTTTGGCAGAGAATTGACTTTATCAACCGAAACCTAACTAGAGAACCCGATAATGAGTTAAAATAGATAACAGAATGTCAAATTCTCTTCATATTATTCTCATAAAATACCATAAAGCCGTATTGCCACATATTTCATTTGCATAATATAGATTTTTTAAGGACTCAAATTAAAAGATTGGCAACTATTTTATGATTCTGTGGAGGGTGAAAAGTTCTCAGTCTGGTCCATAGAAAGCCGGCTGTGAAAAAAATAAGAATGAATTTAAACGTGTACAAACTTGGCGTTCTGTTAAGACGTTTAGGGGATTTTGTGACATTTGTCACAAAATCCCCTAAACGCCCCTATGCCAACGAAATAAGTACCGAAAAAATTCTACGTTAACTATTTTCTTCCGATATTTCCGAAATTTGCCCTATTTTTTCGGAAGTCGGAAAACGGAAGCAAAAAAGTACCGGAAATCGGAAGACGGAAATCGGAATTCCGTTCCATCCCTGTTGTCTAGGATTCTGATTTGAAGACTAAAAATTATATTTTTTAAGAAGTTGAGTTTCTTTCGACACACCCTGTACATCAAATAATATATTTATTTTGCTCTGAATTTACAACATCAACATATTTTCAAAATTATTACAAAAAAGGAGCAAGTGAATAGAGAATGTTAAAAAAGACAATTAATTGCACTTAATACACATTATCCAAAAATACATACACACATAGTTTTATCTAAAATGTCTCAGCACTGGTGATTATGGCTGCGAGCACGACCACAGCTGCTAAGAAAAATAGTAGGAAGGCTGATAAAGCTGTGTGGTTGGATGTGTGAGGATTGGCGTCGTTGGAGCACACCCCGTACCTGTTGCACCTCTTGCCTCCCGCACAGTCCAGCCCCACCCTCCAGATAGGCCGGTTTTGGGAGGACGAAATTTGGTACTTCCTGTAGGCGCTTTGACACCGGCGGGAGGATGGCTTCTGAAATGGAACTTTGTGACTGGGTGAATTTGGGATTGTAGATTTGGTTTAGAATTGGGCTTTGGAGCTCTTAGTGTGTTTTATTTCTTTTTTTGTTCTTTCCTTGACAAATTTTACTTTTTTTGCTAACACTTATTTTTTTTAGTTTCTATAGTTTTATATCCCTGGATCTCAGCTTTCTTACAAGCTACCGTATTTTCTTTATAAAATTTTCCTTCAGGATTTGAGGATCTACCGAATTTTTCAGATTCGGTAGAGCTCGTGGGAGTTCAGAAAATGTAATAAACAGCCTTGCGAAAAAAAATTTGGGCTGAGGAGCCGCCTTATTAGAGGAAATACGGTGATAGAATTTATCGTATTTCTCTAATAGATCACCTGGGTGGCTTTTTTTTAACAACCTCCCGCCTCATTGAAAATCTGAAAAATTTGGGATCGATCTCGAAATTTTTGTGTGGTGAACCATAATTGAAAAAGTGGAATTGGTAGGGCTCCTGGAATTGGAGAAAAGCAACGTAAATATTTTTTCTAGACTCAGATATAGGTCCTCCAAGTTGAGGGGGGGGCTATTGGAGAGGGCGATTCTATTAGAGGAAACAGGGTAATCGATAGCTTTTTTGACAATATAATTATTTATCAGATGGTCCACTTTTTATTTTGATAACTTAAAAATTCACAAGTAAAACCCACAATGTTGAAGTCATAGCAGCACAACTGACACCTGTCATCACTCGCAAAACCCGTGTCAGGATCAATGGCTGGACAGTCACACACCATCAAATGAGGAGCAATCTTTGAGCATGGGTTTTCGCACACATCGTCCACACACACCTTCTCCATCTTGCGGTCACAATAGGAACCCTGGCTTTTGTCGTGGCAAATGGACTTGGAGCACTTGCCCTGGAGACACAGTCTTTGAGGGTCTCTGTCGTCACAGGACACCCCTCCATCTCGTCTCCATTCATGCGACACCTGGCACATGACTCTCGTTCCCACCGCTCTCCGTTATTCCTGAAATTTAATGGTTTAGAATGAGCCGTTATTGCCTTTCAAAGGTTTCGATTCTCATCTAGACTTTGTTTTTTATCAGCGTTTTACAAAAAAATTGAATAAAAGGCAGGATTTTTCGTAAAAAGTCATTTTATTATAAATTTGGAAAAAGGACAAAAATTTAGACAATGAGGGGCAGATCAAGGCTGGAGCCGCCTTCTGGTATATTTAGACGTTTTGTTGGCTCTTTTGTCTGTTGGTTCCAGGCTCCCTCCAGAAAACGGAAAAATAGAATTTTAAATCAACATTTTGAAGTGCAGAATGGGCACTCTTTTCCACAAAAAAATCCCGCGCTAGTAGCGAATACCAAAACTGAGGGTAGTGAGGGTAGGCATGAGGGTAGGCCAGCGTACGGAAGTTGTGACTAATGAAGAGTTTGAGCACATTTTCCGGGGTCTGGGACATAAATTTGGGTACTTTTTACTAAAGTAAAAAAATTATTCAAAAACCTTTTTTACAATTTTTTGTAAATATTTTTTGAGAAAAGATTGAGGGTGAATATCTAATTTCTGTGTTTTTTGACTTTTTCTTTGGTGTTTTCTGGTTTTTTCTTTCAAAATTTAACTTCAACTCTGGGACAGAATTTCAATTTGATCCTTTTACTGTTTTACTTGTTTGCGCAATTTTCGTCGCTGGATTTGAGTCATAATACTTTGTAAATCTAACCTATTGGTAAGCATATACTAAGAACCCAACTTACAGCAAACGTGCTGTTGGCATAACTTATTAGTGTGGCGAATGCCAAGGCGAAAAATTCTTATTTGTGTCATCAATAATTCGCCTAGTAAAAAAAAACTTGGAGACAAGGCATTCACCTCCAAGCTCATTAATTAGTTATGTAAATTTGTGTTCAAAGTCAGGGTTTGCTTAAGTATTTTGGCAAGCAACGTCAATAAGAAGACAAATTCAGAGACTGGAAAACTGGCCTACAGACTTAACGGCCCTATCCCTCAATGGGGGGGGGGGGTTTGCCTTGGTCCCCCCTGTAGTTTTTTTGTGATTTTTTAGGCCTTAGGCTTAGGCGAGGTAGGCCAGCGTATGTTAGGACGGACTCAAACGTATTTAGACTCATGATTAAGTTCGTCCTATCGACACTCTTTTAATTTGGATGCACTAAAACAATATCACAATTCCTCAAAAATTATTTTTAAAAGATACAAAATTGTTAGATTTTTTTCCGAAAAAAATTATAGCCGACCATTCAATCAGCAGTCTTTTTTCCTGGCCACAATGGGAATGACGATGTCGAAGCAAATGGGTGTCTAGGTCTCACGTTTTTCATTGAAAACGCCAAATCTGATATAAGTGACCTGTATCTATTTTTCGATTTTAAGTATAGGTCACCCATATCAAATTTAGCATTTTTTAATCAAAAACACGAGATATAGACATCACTTTACTTCGACATCGTCGTTCCCATTGTGGCCAGGATCTTAGACGCGTTCTCATCCAATTCTTTGAAATTTTTTCTGTGCAATTAAAAAAAACTACTTTGATTTCATCCATAACACAACAAATGGAAAATGTAACGCTTCAGACAATTTCTCATTCCTGCCTTTATTTGTGGTATTCCGCATGGGTATGCCCCTTTGAAACGAATTTCCTATTCGAAAGATTTAAATAATTTGACTGAATTCTCGCCCCTTTTTTGTGTTAAAACCGTTAATTAAGTTTCTGCAAAACCGAAAATTGCATTTATACTTTTGTTCGAAAAACCTATAGTGCTTTTTCGGAGATTTAGTTTTTGTGGCACCTTGTACTTAAAAAAATCTTAATCACTTGTATACCTGAGAATGTTGTGTTCATGTGCGGGCAGACAACGGTCTCCACTGCTTCCACAGCATAAATAGCAATAATTTTCCTCTTCCGAGTCACAAACACACTCCTTCATGCCTTTTAGCGAACAAGCTGACACACATCTGCAAAAAAATTAGGATAATTTTATATTTTTCATTGGGTTTTACACCATTTTTTTCTTGTTTAATCATATGCTAAACAGCAATTTTTTCCACTTTCCTATAGCCCACATAATAAATGGCTGAAAGGCAGTTAGTCATTTGGCGAAAAAGAAGAAAAAATGAATGGGATGAAGGGCGAGCTATTACAAATTCCTACCCTCCTCTTCTTTGCCTTGAAGTATCCAATTCCAACCGGCTCACACCACATAATTTCCTATACAAGCGCCAGTAAAACAAGCAAGAGAACCAATTTTTTCGCATTTGGGTAAGAGCAGAATGATAACCTCAAGCATGTAATTTTGGGGAGCAGGACTACTAGAAAAAAATGTGGTTATCTACCGGATGGACTCGAACCCGTAAAATTAGACACAATTTTTGTTGACATTTTTTGTATTTTTCAGTGCTAGCACACATTTTAAAAAATGTATTTTTTCAATAAAACAAATTTATTGAAAAAATTTTGAAGCTTTTTTGTCAGCCTAACACACAATTTTGAACCTATCATAACGTTAGCTGGCCTATCTTGCACTTGAATCTTCAGATAAAGTAAAAAATAATAAAATTTGGTCTAAAAATAAAAAACCAAAAATTTAGGAGATTTGTATATCGCCTCCTATACAGTGGTGTATAATCACTTTTTCTTTGCTCTGGCCCTTGCTCTGGCTCTGAGATCTCAAAATTTTCGCTCTGGCTGCTTTTTTTAAAGACAATCAATGAGAAGAGAATAAAAAATTGTAGGCTGCCTTTTTTATGGAATTTTTTTAAAGCGATTTCTTCCATTCAAAATTTTGGCTTCTGGCGAAAATTAAGGGAAAATTAAAATCAAAGTTTAAATAAAAATTTTTGAAAAAAAGTTCACTCTTTTATGAGTTAAAATGCCATTTTAATTATGATTAAGGAATATTTTTGAGGCAAGGCTGCCTTACGGCTGACCTTGCAAGGCTGCCTTACTAAAAAATATTCCACAAAATTTATGTCTTGTAAAAATGACAAAAAAATCTTAAAAAGGGGTGTTCTTCGTAGTGGAATCGAACCGCCAGAACGTGTTAGGCTCAACAGCTATCTATCCACCATACTACGAAGACACCTATCACACGTAAGAAAACTTAAGTATATTTGGGAAAAATTGGAAAACCTACGTGTTATTCCTGCATACATGGGCATTATTGGTGGTGCAGACATGGTTCTCCACGCAGCCATTAGCCCTTTTGTTGTGGTGATGAGTGCCCCAAATGGGGCTAATCAAGCACATGACCAGTAATAATAAGAAGTAGTACTGGAAAGTCCACTTCTTAGCTATATACAAGCTGGCGCTCATGCTCTAGCTTCACAATAAGGATTACACTTGCTCCAAGTGCCAGATAGCATGCCCTGTTCACACTGAACACCTGCAAATTAGTCATTTTGAAGGGCAATTAGAGAAAGAAAGAAACAAGATGTTTCTTATCAGTTTTAAAATCAATCAAAGAAATTAGTTTCTCTCGCTTACTCTTATAGGAAAAGGGTTTTTGCAGGAAAAATTTGTAGTGAAGTCTTGAGCGGAATGTTTTGCAGTGGTATTTGAAGGTCAACCTCCCGGTGAAATCATTCAATTTTAATCTGTAGTCAATGTTTGACTGACAAAAACACTGACAAAAGACCGGTTTTTAGAAATTTTTTTAAATTCGAAAAATATTTTTTTTGCGCTACTCTGGTAGAGGGTGACTGAAGCGTTTTTCCAGCCAGTGTCTAGCTCGGCAAAATAAATTGAAAAAGGATGCATCAAGAAAAATTTATTTTATTTCATGACAAATTTTAAAATTTTCGCAAAAATTATAAAATAGAGTTTAAATCACAACTTTCGAAAAAAAATTACTTTTTCAAGTTGAAATACCATTTTATCCAATGCTTATTGCCATTTTGAGGCGAAAAAAAATAATTTGACGTAAAATTTCAAAATAAGAAATAATTGAAGTCCCAAAAAAGTACAAAATTTGAAAATATCCTTTTTAGTGGGACTCCCGTCCCGGCTAGGTGATACTTGCCAAAAGCGACATTTGCCAAACGTATGTTTTGCCGAAACGACATTTGCCGAAACGATATTTGGCAACACAACATTTGCCAAACCGAAATTCCCCAAGCGCACTTTTTTGCCGAAAAAATAAAAGTATCAAATTAGAGTTCATAAGTCTTTTTCAGACGAAATCCACGATCGGCAAATGTCGTTTTGCCAATTTTGATTAGGCAAATGTCGTTTTGTCAAATGTCGTTTTGCCAATTTTTGGTTAGGCAAATGTCATTTTGGCAAATGTCGTTTTTGGCAAGTATCACCTAGCACCGTCCCCGGCTCCGTCTGGCGCTAACTAAACATTCAAATTTATGATTCCAACTACATAAGTTTACCCATAAGCGTACTTTAAGTACAATAGGAGCAATAATAGGCCAATATCCGTGCAGGTACTTTAACAAGATTCTACCTAATTTCCTGGCTAAATGGTCAGTCCGGCCAAACCTGCTCAGCCAGTCTATGCACATACTTAATGTGCATAGAATGGCTTTGAAATCTGGAGTGAATTGGCTAATGGGCTTGAGCCAGGAGATTAGGCGTAATCCAGGAAAAATACCTGGAATGATGCTGAACTATTTTTAGCCATGATTGCATCACAAACCACGGGGAGTGAGCAGCCTTAATGCCCACTGATGTCATACATTTTAGCATTGGGTATCTTCCAGATGTTAGTAATCAATTAACATCGAATTTCGAGACTGTTTTTAGTCGAAAAAAAAACAACAAATGCCTTTTTGCACCGAACTATAATAGGAAAAAGAAGAAGAAGCAACAAAGAGGTGCAGAAATAAATGTTTTCTAAAAAGACATCCAGTTTGTGAGGATTCCCACAGATTGACTTTGAACTAGCCCTAATTCCACTTTCCCAACCTCCGCAATTCCTTCCTTCCTGTTGACTGCCCCTTCAACAGAAAGCATGGACTTGCCTAGTATTGACCAATACAAACTTTTTTCGGACTTGTGACGCTCAACCAAAAAATTTATCAATAAAAAGTTTATAAACGACAGGCTGTCCTAACAAATCTGTAACTTTTTTGTGAGCCTAATTTCAAAAATTTCAGAATTTTCAAAATTTTTGCTCAATCTTTTTCTGATTTTTCAAGAGTTGAAAAATAGAGCCCCCTGGGTCTGAGCAAGCAGAATTTTATAATTCGACTGACCGAAAAGTCGCGGGTGTTCGATTTTTTTGTTTGGGCTAAAAGTGAGAATGATTTTTTTTGTTTAATGTAATCCTTACTTTTGTTCAAAACTCTGCAAACAACTTTTTAAAAAAAATCATACTTGCCGATTGAAATTTCTAGAAATATTTTTTAGGTCAGATTGACTCAGAAAAAAATACGCTGCAAAATATATATTTTGTGAAAATAAAAAAAAAAGTGACAGTGGCATCTTCAGTGACTGAGCAGAGGGGAAGGGGAATAATTCGTATTCTAACTAAATTAGGTTATTATCCGCTATTTTCAGTTATAAGCTATTATCGGTAACCCGAATACGAATCTGGCCGAATACGAAAAAAGCCGAATACGAATTCTGCGAATACGAATCGTCCCCCTGCCAGCAGAGGTAGTCGCAAATAAGCAATTAGCAGCGGGGTGTTTTTAATTTTGATGTTTTTTACTTCAAAGTACTTATTTCTGTTTAAAAATTTACCCAAAGCCCGAAATTTCTAGGTCAAATTTTTTTAGAAATCCAAATTACAAACCAGAATTTTCAGAAAAAAAACTTTGTTGCCGAGATATCACTTAAAATTGGGTGGTCATTATTTGAAATATTGGTAGCCCAACTTGAAATAACTACTCAGCAATTGAGAAATTTTTTAAAAAAATTCTGTCTATGAATTCTTGATTTTTTTAGCTAAATTTAGAATTTACACAATTTTAACACTTTTATTTAAAAAAAATAAAAATTTCAAAAAAATGAGAATTGGCTGTACACCATTTATGACCCCTGTATTTCCACTACCGAGAAAACTAAGACCCGAGGGAGCCATTAGTAGAAATATGGTAATAAAGGTGGATTTTATGCGTCACTAGTTTCGATGTTTACAACCAAAAACTTTTTTGTTTTATGCGGGTGGAATAAAATAATAATAAGTGCTGAGTGGTTTTTTCCAACTGTCCCTCCTGGAGAATATTATTGGAAAAAGGGCCATCAGTGGAGGTCTAAGCTGTCTCAGGCGCCCAAAAATAAAGTCCTGCTTCTAATGGCCATGTCTCTGGAGGATAATTGCGATGGACTGAGGCAGAAGTAGGAGTAAGGAAAAGCTTGAACACATGGAAAAATAAGCAAAAGAAAGATTGAAGTGGGATCTAGCTAATCTTCTCAAGAAGTTTAGAGCAGAGTCTGTTGGCAAAACCAAATTAGAGTCTATCTACTTCAATTTGGAAAATAGGTAGAAGAAAAAGAAAAAAAAGTTGTCAACCACCACTGGGATTCGAACTTTGTCACAAAGTAATTTAAAAATCGATAAAAAGCGGTAAATAAGTTTCAACACCTTTAAGATTTTACATTTAGGACGTTTTTCGGCAATTAACCAGAGCAATTGGATCATCGAAAAAATTTAGACCATTACACGTCTCCAAAACTTTTAAAATTTTTTACAACTTTGGTTTAAGCTTTGCAATCTTTTTGAAATTTGGTTCAAATTTATTGGAAAACATTTTTTTAAGGAAAAATATTTTTGGTTCGCAGGGGAGAAAACCACAGTATTTAGCTAATAAGCGACCGATTGCACGACCGTAGTGATTTCAGAGACAAAGTCATCAGACAGATTTTTAATTTTTTTTCATTTTGACAAAAAGACGATGAATCGACCGACGAATTTTTTGAGGTGAAGAAATTTTTGTTTGGTCTCAAGTAGGCTTAGCGAAGTTTGCTAGATTTTGGATATGAAATTCACAAATTTATAATTTTTTCGCGGCTAAATTTCGGTATTCACACCCCAGTCAACTTCGGTATACACACCCCAGTCAAAAGCCAGCTTGGGGACCAAGGCAAATTTTTTAAATTATTTTTTGTAAAAAAAATTTTAAATTTTTTTACAGAAAATAATTTTCTAAAAAATTAATAATTTTTTTACGAAAAATTAAAAAAAATTTTGCCTTGGTCCTCTAAGTTGATTTTTGGGTGGGGTGTGTATACCGAAGTTGACTGGGGTGTGTATACCGAATTTGCTCCTTTTTTCGCCAATTTTTTTGTGAAATCAACTAGAAACAGAATTCATTCGAGATCAAGATCAGGCCGCTGGGAAACGGAATCGAGATCTCCGAAATTTTGGGGATTCTCAATGGGATTCTTGTGCCGTTGTAAAGCCTAGTCTGAAGACAGCTGCCATAAAAAACACTCGACAAAAATTTGTCCCTTTTCGGCTACGACAGATCTTTTTAATTTTCGAAACTTTTTTGAAAAAGACTTTTTAGTTAAAACTGGCGATAAGCATTGGATAAAATTACCTTTTTGCCTGAAAATAGTCTTTTTCAAAAAATTTTCTTCGGAACCCTTCATTTCAGCTATTGTGAAAGCTTCAGCTCCAAAAAATGTCTTTTTTCCCAGTACAATTCTTCAAAACATTTACGCAAAAGCAGAATAAAAACTCCATCAAAACAACGTGATTCAGCGACCCGAACACAAAACCCATTACAAAAATCCTCTCTGCCAAAAAACATTTTTTCTATGCCTATCGCCCATTTAAAAAAAGCAAGTAGCACCGAAGTAAGTAGTAAGTGTATATTGGGCCAACAAACAAAAGGCCCATTCCAGCACAACAACTGCGAAAAAATGGGTATTAGCTGGTGGCTGAACTCCAACAACAGAGAATCCCCTTTATTATGTGGTGCACCAGCCAGGGGGTGCAGAAAACAAAGTCGGCTAGAGTGTGACACACTCCTATGGCTCATGGGCCAGTGGGCATAGTTGCCTGGTCGCCCCCCCCTCCACCTTAATCCACTGGCTGTTTGAATAGAAGAGCCATTTGGCAGCCAGCTGGGTGGTTTGACTCCGCCCTAGTGGTGTTGTGTCTACCACCTTCCTCTCCTATTATTTTTAATTGGGGCAAGTTTTTTTGGTTGCATGGGAAGGAATAGGGTAGGAGAATTGACACTTGTGTGCCTTGCTTTGAGACAGGGGTTTGTTTCTGACCTTGAACGAAATCCACCTGTATTGATTTTGATGACGGGTGGGCGAAATGAATTTAAAAAAGGGTATGATAAAGCTTTGACGCTATTGTAGTTGGTAGCCTTTCTCATAAAAAGGCATTGGTTCCTGATATTTTTTCATTTTTTCTATTCCTCGAGATCCCCCATTTTGCTCTTTTTCGCCAATTTTTTTAAAATGTGAGCAAATGGAAAAACTTACGAGTAAATGTCTAAAGATTCAAAATTTGAAAATAATCTATTAATAGGTGAATAATGGTGGTGAAACAAAACCAAAAAGTTAAAAATAATAGAAAAATCCGAAAATAAAAAATTTTTTTATATGACTAATAGTGATTTGATATCTTTTCAAGTCAAATTAAAAAACAAAAGGGCAAGGGTGGGGGTGTTGGTTAAATTCCACTTTTTGATGGCAGGGAATATCAACTAGAATACGGCCCAGCTTTTTTGAGGACATTTTCTCAAAGAATTGTCAATTTTTTAAAATCGAAAATTCTAAAAATCAATTGATAAATGGTCACTAATCGATATTTCACCCTCTATGGTTTCCAAAATGGTCAGATGTCGAGGTGTTTGAGGCTTCCGTAGCTCTTCACGTAGCTTTAGAAAAAATCATTTTAAAAATGATATTTTTACCTACAGTCGAGTCTCGATTTAACGATCAAACGATTTAACGATTACCTTCGATTTAACGATCACCTGGATCGGTCCCTTCAATAATAAATTCCGTCAAATTACCCCTCGATTCAACGATCACTCTCGATTTAACGATCACCTGGGTCGGTCCCAGGGTGATCGTTAAATCGAGACTCGACTGTATTTCCAAGGCGCTTTTGACAAAAAAATAACTTAAGTTGGACAAGCAAAATGTAGAAATTAAAAATAGACTTCTGACTTCCTACCTCCGACTTCAACAACCGACTTTTTAGCCCATTGTAGGCCAGCTTATTCAAGTCTCCAAAAATCCAAAAGTATTCAAAATTGTGTAATTTTGCTCAAATTTACAGGTCATTTGATTTCCATCCCATACAGCTTTAGGAGGTTATGCAAAAAACACTTTTCGATGAAGGAAAGACCTTGGGAAATGCATATCCGATTCAATTTTTCGCACAGATATCCTTTTCCATTACCGCTTCCAATAAAAATGTTATTATTTTTGGTGGGAAATTTTGGAAAGGGATGAAATATGTGACTTGCGGAATCGTAGAAATAGACCAAGTTGTGGTTTGTTTTCTCAGAAAATTGGCTAATTGAAACAAGTTTGTAAATTCAAGCAAAACAAAAGGGAAAGGTAACCTGGGAGACAGATAATACACTTAGTCCCAACTCTAACAGATAATAACATCCAGGTTAGTGCCCCAAACAAATACAACTTGGCAAATCAACAACAAAAAGTAATCAAAGAAAAAGATTTGTGCAAAAAGTTGGATTAAGGAGGTGGAGCAGAAAACATATGCCTGGCAATAATTTATCAAAATGTCCGGAGATGTTCAGCCAGTGGCTGTTAAAGATAGAAAGAGATCGGACCAGCAGCTAGGCATCCCGTTCAAAGGGATGTTTTGATTTGCCTTAGAAAGAGAAGAGGAAGATGACAAAGCTAGCACTTATTTACAAACAACTAATCGATTAATTCCTTTTAGTTGGAATTTGATAGATGCATAAAAAGAACGCAGGAGATGGTTGATCTTACGAAAGGACATTATTTTCAAAAAAGCTACACTGTATCGAGAGGCGCGGGTCTTTTCGGCAAAATCATTGCCATTTACAAATGCGACCGGCAAAATCGGAATCCTTGCAAAAATTCCGATTAGACTGACGAATCAGATTTAATAAAAATTTTGGCTATAACTGATTTGGTTTGCTAAAAACCTGAAATATGCCACGAAAAACATTATTTCTGCCACGAAAAACGGGATGCCACGAAAAACCCGTCAAAAAGAATGAAATATGCCACGAAAAAAAATTGTTTCGTGGAAATAGCTATAACGGCGACTTGGCGGAGAAAGCCATTTTGCGAAAGTTACACTTAGGCTTAGGGTAAGCCAGCGTTTGTTAGGACAACAACAAAAAATAGAAAAAAAACACGAAAAGAGCAAGCCTCGATGTAACCTGTGATTTCTGCAAAGCACTTTTCCTGGAAATAGTCTCTTACAAAAAAAAAGTCAGTCCTTATTCAAAAAGTTTTTTGGTACAGTCGAACCTCTTTATAACGAGACCCAGATAAAACGACACCGCAACAACTACTACCCAACTCGTCTCGACAACTGACTCGTCTCAACCCAATTCGTTACAAGTCCCAACTCGTCTTGATTCTAACTTTTTCATATTTCAGCTAGTAAATCTCCAAAAAAGTAAGAGGAAACAAGTTTGAGTCCATATGGCCCGTCAAAATTTGAATTTCATAACACTTTAAAACCAACAGATCGCCAAGATTTTCAGGTACTTTTCAAACATTTTTTGGCGCGATTCGAGTTTTTCCCACTTATTTTACGTATTGATTTACGTTTTTTTAATTCGTATACAAAAAGCATACAAAATGAATAATAAACAAGGGTCTACTTTTCTTAAGCTAAGATGTGCTTAAAATATTGCTAAAAAGCTGTAATATGATCATTAGGAATCCAGTGGTCTAAATTAAGAGTGGTCACTGAAAATGGCCATACCGTATAACCTCTATTAATTAGGCACCCTCTAATTCAAAAACGTGTTCGTGGCATTGTGCTTTTGACCCACTTTTTGGTCACTTCTCTCAGGCAAGTTACCAACCATTTTATAGCTCATCTCACTAGCTACAAAATGAGTGGTAACTTGCATCAGAGAACTTTCCAAAAAATAGGTGAAAAACACAATGCCACAAACACGATTTTGAACGAGGGGGTGCCTAATTAATAGAGGTTATACGGTATTTCAGAAAACAAGTAGTAATTTTGACCATATCTCACCAAATTTAGATAAAGAGACTTATTTCAGTTCTAAAAACGAATTTTCGTAGTGTTCTTGGCCAATAAGTTACTCAGCATAAGCCGACTTTCTGGTCTCCATATACTTGAAAACCCGGAAAAACTGTAAATAGGTTAAATTTATAATAAATAATTTTTTATAATAATTAAAACACTGCTCTTTCATTTAAACATAGAAAATATTGAAATAAACATAGGTTAAAAAAGTTACGGACTCGAGAAGAGTGCTCATCTTTTTTTCCAAAAACATTATGGGCAGGGTAAATCAATAAATCTAGCGCTATTATTATTTTTGCTATTGCATATTTGGTGTCATTCGAAAGCTGAGAATACAAAAAAAAATTGAGACCAAATACTACAATATTCACAGTGATGAAAAAATTTGCGACCAGAAAAGAAAGAGGAAAAGGAATCAATATTTTTTTGGGAATCGGTCTTGGCACGAAAGTTCTCTAATGCTATAAAATTCAAATTTTGACGAGCCGTGCCTAACGTACGCTGGCCTAACCTGCGTCTAAGCCTAAAAACAACAGAATGACCAAGAATCGGGATACACCGGCTAGCAATTGTGAAAAAATAAAATTGAGGCGAGTTGGGACTTGAGACAAGTTGGGTTTTTACGCACCCAAGGCCAGTCCCCATGCGGTCATAAAATTTTGGTGCGTTGACGTCGTGTACCTTTTGTCCCATTTTGTCCCGAATCTCTTTCTTATTAAACCTCGTAAAAAAGCACCCAAATATTAGTCCCAGTCCCAGATCCCCCAGATTAACCCGAAAAAAGTGCATAAGTCATTTATTAGTCCGTCCTAACATACGCGATGACTAACATACGCAATTCCGAAATTTTTCGATATCCTATATAGTATCCGATACCCGAAAAATCCCGGATAATCCGGATATTGTCCGAAATCGGATATCTGATCTAACAACCGTAGCTACAAGAAAACATTAATTTTTTCCAAACAGTTTCAGTTTTTGAAAAATGATGACGAAAATTCAAAGAAATATAATGGAAATATAAAATTTGAGGGTGAAAAAAGTAAATTTGAGAGGGAAATTCAGTCTTTTGAGGGTGCATTTGAGTACATGTTTTATCACAAGGAAAAACTTTTTTAGTGAAATGTTTTATCAGGCAAGTCTATACTCATTCGAAAGCTCTTTCAATGTAAATTTAACCTTTGTTGTTAGATTTGGGTATTGTTTATCAAAAATTGGAAATTTTGGTGGTTCGCTGAAGTCAAAGTTGGAGTGATTTTCGGAAAATCCATGAGTATCCATTTGGTCACAAAGAAAAACTTTTTCAGTGAATTATTTTATCAAGCGAGTTTGTACTAATTGATAGCACTTTCAACGTAGATCAAACCTTCATAAATAAATTTGGGTATCGGTTATTGAAAATTTAAAATTTTAGTGGTTAAAATCAAAGTTGGGGTGTTGGCGGGAAATTCATGAGTACTCACAACTATAAATAGGTACAAATACGCTGGAGGCGCCGATAGGCGCCTATTCCCCTTGTGTAAAATATAGAGACAAAAAATTGTTCACCCCTCCACAGACAGTTTCTAACCGACCTTTGTGTATCGGAGATTCCGACTTTCAAATCTCAATGAAAAACTGAAGTTTAGTGTCGGGCTCTTTGTCTAAATGTTAAAAAAGTAGTGAAGCTTCAAGCAAACCCAAAAGTTATATTTCACAAAAACAATTACAGGATGGAAAGAAATTGGAAGATTCTGGATCCTTCCTGTTGAACGAAAACCAGCAGTTGCACATAGAAGAAGTTCAGGAGAAACATGCTGGGCGTTATTCCTGTGTCGCTGAAAATGTTCCTGGAAGGGCCGAAAAAGACCCTATAGTTGTATCTTTGTTGAGTAAGTCACTTCACAACAACATCTCAAATTTGTGGTATGAAGCATAAAATTTAGAAGCACCAGTGATGATGGAGCTGACTAAGGTAAGATCAGCTGAAAATATATTTCATTACGTATCACAAAGATTATATTCAGGCTGTGGAAATCCAAGAAAATGATACCCAAACACTGACTTGTCCAGTAGAAGTGACCAATGACCAGTCGACTGTTTTTGAGTGGAGCAGAAATGGGGTGCCCATATCATCTTCCTCTAATTTGCAGGTATGTCATGGTTCTCACACTTTTCCAAAAATAAAGTAATTTCATAACGCAAAATGGTGAAATAATACGTGGTGGTACTTTGTAGAATTTTCGTGTTTCGATATGAACGGTTGTGGTCAGACACCTTGATCTTGCTCGCTGCCGATTTTTTGAGCTTATTTTGTGACCAGAGATTGTTTTTTCTATCGTTATTTTTACGTTTTCTATACCAAACAATACATCCACTATGACGTTGACTAAATAGTGTTTTGCTAATCAAAAACTGATATGATACATCCAAGTACACTTTTTCGCTCATTAACACGTCCAATACAACCTGGAGGTTTGGTGTCTTTTTACTCTACGGAGTATGAATTTTTGTAGACACGTTTAATTGATTTTTGCACTATCTTAAAGCCCATTAAATCTGCTTTCAAATGACGCATTACATACCTGTATATAATCAAAATTTTGGGGTATAAACGGTTTCTCCTTTTTGTCCCAAATGGGAAAAATAGGAGGAAACGTATAATGTCAAGTTTATACGCGCCAATTTAAATATTTCGTACGATATTTGTGGGTTTTCCAAAGGTTCTTACGATTCTTCGAGAGAGAATACGTTATAAGGTGCGCCCCCAATAACTCATCTAAATCCTCACTCTCCATTGGGTAAAAAATTCCAAACCCTGACTCCTCACTTAGATGCACCCTCACTCTACTCCCCAATGAACGAGTGAGGATTTGCAAAGAGAATTGGGAAGAGTGAGGATTCGAATCAGGGTTCGAATTTTGAGCTCTTTCTCACTCTCTAAACCCGACAAAAAAATTCAAAGTTTTCACAAATTATGTTTAATTTTATGGTTTAATTATTCTTTCAGACTTTCAATGTAAATTTAGTTGATAACTTTTTTGTCGTCGTTTTGCTTCTCGAACTTAATTTATCTAGAGGGCAATGAAACTAACTGCAGGTGCATGGGGTTACCTCTCGGTGCTGTAATAAACTGAGTTACCTAAGTTATTTAGACGATACTCAATCCACCTGGAGGACACAGAATTCACCTAAAGAATACTGAACCGTACAGGAATTACCCTGTTTACATAAGGACGCTCCAGTTAACCAAATCACCCAAAACGATTGAGAAAGTATCATGACCATCTGGACTGGTTATTTTCTGAATTACGAAGAGCAATGATCAAAAAATTGAAAATGTTTGAGATTTGCATTTGTTTTGCGTATATAAACTTGGCGTTATACGGGCGGGTATAAACTTGGCGTTATACGTTTCCTCCCTTTTTCCCATTTGGGGCAAAAAGGAGGAAACGTATATGCATAAAAATTTTAAATAAAATAATAAAAAATACGAAAAATTTCATTTTTTGAAAATCGAACTTTTTACGAATTTGGCTCGAAAACCCACTTTAGAGGCTTTGTACGAAATTTCGACTTTACGCCATCTGAAAGAGCGATCAATTTCAGTCCTAAAAGTGACCTTGGTTCAATTTCTATCTTGAAAAATTACCGGAAAAAGAATATGTACGCTTTCATATATGTGTCCGCTTTCTGTTTTCTTCTCAAAAAGAAGAAAAAGACAAACACACATCAGATCCAACAATTATATCTAATGCAGTTTTTTGCTGTTTTGCAGTTCCTTTAAAAATCAACATAAAACAATTCATTTTTTGCAAATTGGCGCCCTTTCTTTATCCGGTAATTTTTTGAGATAGAAATTGAACCAAGGTCACTTTCAGGACTGAAATTGATCGCTCTTTCAGATGGCGTAAAGTTGTAATTTCCGACAAAGCCTCTAAAGTGGGTTTTCGATCCGAAATTCGTAAAAAGTTCGATTTTCAAAAAATGGAATTTTTCGTATTTTTATTATTTTATTTGAAATTTTTGATTATATACAGGTATGTAATGTGTCATTTGAAACTTTCAAATTCAGTGGATTACCACTGAATTACAACGATTCTTTGATGAAACCATTTTTTTGATGAAATGTCTTTTTGATGAAATACTTTATTGATGAGTTCTCAAATTGATGAGTTATAGGCATGCCAAAAATATGACTTACTTAGCAACCCTATACTCAAAATGTTCGGCATACTCCGTAGAGTAAAAAGACACCAAACCTCCAGGTCGTATTGGACGTGTTAAAAAACCCTTTAATTTATTTAAGCTGTCGGGTAGTGGCAGAATGCTTCACATCATGCGGGCTCAAACTTCCGATTCCGGTTCCTACAGTTGTTTGGCCCAAAATGAAGCAGGTGAAGATGAAGCCATATTCACAGTCATTGTCCTAGGTTAATTTTAGAAGCAAATTGCCTCAATGAAAATCCGCTCATTGTTATTTTTTTTAGTTCCGCCCTCAATTCAAGGTCCAGTCTTTCGCAATCTCGAGAGCATACTGAATCAAACCGTACAGCTACACTGTCAGACCAACGGAATTCCTCAGCCAGAAGTGGAGTGGTTCCAGGATGGACAGCGTATATTTTCTGGCTCAAACTCTCTTGAAATTTTGAAGAACGGAACTGTATTGAGAGTTAACGGTATACAGCTTGAGCATGAAGGCAGATATACTTGTATGGCTACCAACAAAGTGGGCAAGGCAGAAGCTGACACTTTCGTCCAAGTCATCGGTAAATGTTTTCATTCGAATACGCTTCCGATATTCAAATTACGGGCTGTAAGTTGCGTAATCACTCATAGGCACCAGCCTTGAGTTCTTTTCCAACTTTACCGGTCTTTTCGATTTTAGAAATTTTAACTACACCGAGAATACGGACACAATTTTGTCGGACTGTTAACACGTATCGGGAGGAATTAATCAGTGTGGGGTACCGATAAGAAATGGTTTTTTTCACCACAATTTTGCTCTTGCTCGGCTGATTTTAAACGCGTACAGTCTTGGCCAATCAACCGGCGCTATCGGTTATTTCGCCGGTGGGCCACCGGTCGATCAACATTATCAACCGGTTGATCAACCAACATCAATCAACCGGCTGATGGTGGTTGTGGCGGTTGATTCCCGAGAATTTCCAATCAACCGGTTGATACTTGATGCGGCGGTTGATAAAATCCAGGCATGAACAAGACTAAACGTGTATCTTATTAACGAATTTATTGTGCGGACAAAAACATGTGAAGCGGTAGCGATTTTTTTCCAAAAAAAATTTTCCGGCTCCGGCAAGGATTTTTTTAGACAAAGGTGAAATTCCGGCTCCGGTTTTCACAAAACTAAAATCTAAAAGATCCCGAGCGAAATCTAGTACCGATCCGTCTCTGGTGATAGACTGAAATCCCCTCTAACGAATCAAGATTAGTTCGAAGGAACAAAAACGAGCTATTTAAAACCCAATTGGTGCAAAAAAAAGCAACTAAAATTATTTATTGCGATTCCTTCGCAGCAGGTATTTACTAAAAAAGCAGGAGCTACAACCTGTCTGGAGGGCAACTAAACGCATAATTTGACTAAACACGCCAAAATAATTCAAGTCTCTTTATAATACGTCAACAATAAGAATACGCGGCTGCACAGCAGAAGGCAACAGAAAACGATAGGATTTTTCCAAAACTTCTGATTCAGAGCTCAGCCTTGGTCCACTTTTCTTTGGCCATATTCTTGAACCAATCTTCAACTTGACGATAATGAGCGACAACAGGGAGAGCCATATTGGTGACAGCCATCTTAGAATAGGCATACAGCAATTTCATAGCAGGCCACGGATCTCCATTCGCAAGCGAGCCACTGACAATCCACAGGGAGCTGGCTGGCATGAATCCTCTGCCATAGCACGCGACGACTGCATTTTCACTGAGTTCGTAGGTGGACCGGTCAAACTGCCCATGACGGAAGATTTCACCTGTAGAAAAATTAATAATATTCGGAAACCAAAGAAATAAATCCTACCCTGCTTAATCAGACTACTAGTGGCCGTATCGGAGACATGTGGAACACGCGAGACATTTCCGCTCAACACAGTGCAGGTGCTGTTAACCCAATGCATGCCTAAATTAAATGGATATAAATGCGTCATTGATGACGATTGATTATACCGGAATTTCCCACAGTCTTGGTGGCAGAAGCAAAGACAGCGATGTATTCAGTCCAATCAGCGTAGAGGAAGAGCACTCGAAGGTTCAGCCCGCCAGCAGACAAAGGCAGCCACTCGATTTTGTCAGAAAGCTTGTCACCATAGTCACGACGCAGACTTTTTTCGAGTTTGGCAACAGTGGTCGGAATAGAAGTTTCGCCCGACCCCACTGAAAAACGCAACTACATCAGGAGAGTAAATTACTTAAAAATTACCAGCAAGCTTAGTGGTCATCACTTTGAAGTCCTTAGCCACGATCGAATAACTGAAACAATCAAAATAGGAGGTGTATTAGAGAGATGGATGAAAATATAACTTACGACTTCCAATTCAAATAGCGCTGCATAGCCAGGCAGAGCAACCACAGGAGACAGATATTGCGAAGCGTCTTCAAGGAGAAAAGCGCCATCTTCTTCGTATTCTTCGAAAGCGCAGATGGGACAAAGCAAGAAGCACGAAATTATCTGAAAACAACAAACAGAGAAATGAATGTAATTTTGTTGTTGTGTGACACAACTTATGTCGGTGAATCTGACTGCCCAGCGATTGGGTACACATTGTGATTGGGTACAGCGGTTGGGTACACTTGCGCTTAGGTACAGCGATTGGGTACAGTTTTAAACGAAACTATTTACATGAACTTGTTTGGGACACACGCTCAAGCCTGTCCTTACGGGCGCTGCACCACCCCGCGCATAAGGCTTTGCCTAAGTTAAAAAATGAAAATTTATGCCATTAAAAAATATAGTTTCTATAAACAAACTCCAGTCTTTTATGGTTGAAAAATCGACCCTAGTATCGAATACCCCCATAAATTGTTTGCTTTAAAAGTGACATGGTCAAAAAACATGCTTTTGAATTCCAGGTCTTGTTTTGTTGGAAACCAAGCTAAGAAATCCGTACAGAGGTTCAAATATTCAGAAAAATCTTCGAATTGGCGGGTACAAGGTTTGAACAAGTGAACCTTTGAAGACACATTTAAAACACTATTAAAAGGTACTGAAATATTTGTACCAGAGCTCGGAAAGTGTCTTATAACATTTTTTAGTCCCGGCTAACATACGCTGGCCTACATCAAGCCTAAAATAAGAACAGTCACAGCTATTTTTATATCTAAAATTTATGGGGAGGGGATGTTTTCTTTAATAGCGCTAAAAAGGACAAGAAAAATTACACGTTCGAGCCCGTCCTATCGAGCACTGGTCTACCTTGCACCTAAGGCTAAGCCTAAGTGAAAAAATTTCAAAAAACATGCGGTGGGACTAAATAAATTGAAAACTAATTTTTAAACTGTACCCAATCGCTGTACCCAACCGCAATTGTACCCAACCGCTGTACCCAATCACAATTGTACCCAACCACAATGTGTACCCAATCGCTGTTTTACCAGTGAATCTTATTGGATTGGGATATTCAAAAGCCAGCTGCTAGGACAATGCCAACTCTCAACTAACGGTCTAGCGCTCTTGTTTACGACTATTGTTTCAGCGCGAAATTGAAAAAGGGTTTATATTTGCCCGCAAAGTTGGGACTTGGACATTATTTCCACTGGACATTTTTCCACCAAAATTTCATGGTGGTCATTTTTGGTTGTACTTTTTCTATAATAAAAAAAGTTCTGTTAATACTGTTTTGTAGCTGTGTGTCAACTTGACACTGTCAACCACCAAAAATTCCAACTTTTTATTTTCTTTTTAACTGAAATTTCTGTTATATAATCGGGTAATCTTTAGCCATTCGGTATTCGGTTCTGCGAAAATATGAAGTGGGGGCATCTCTCTCTGAAATCGTTTTCATGCTCTAATACAGCGACGTCAATGGATGTGGGAGGTGCGAGATCGAGTTCTTTGAGGTGACGCAGCTCAGTGAGATTTTGTCATTTTACTGATCTGAAAACTTTTTTGACCTATTTATAGGGCTATTGAATAAAATAGCTTTCTCACTATCGGGTATAAAAATAAAATTTTAGAAACAGACCTCGCATTTCACACTTCGCACGTCCATTGTGGCCAAGGCATAAAACTAATATTCTATTGCAGAAATTCCTGGCATCAAAACTCCAGCTGAGCAGCTGAAAGTGGTGGAGGGCAAAGAGCAGCGGTTGGAATGCATAGTCATTGGAATACCATTGCCCAAGGTTGAATGGCGTCGTAATGGAGATCCTATGGATGATGGACGTGATCATCACACTTCCACAGCTGGCAATTCACACTTTCTGCACATTCATAACACCAATATTTCCGATGCTGGTCGGTACAGCTGTGTGGCAACCAATAGAGCTGGTGAGACACGGCAGAATATTCAACTCAATGTTTTGGGTATTTTTTGTATGTGATTTTTTTGAGAAGGTCAACTTCTTGTATTTAGTCCCTCCCACGATTGGCGATGGAGAGCGAATAATGAAAGTTGCTGAAGGCAGTCAACTGGCTCTAGATTGCTTGGTAATGGAGTTGAAAATTATCACAAAAAAGTTACTTGGTCGCTACTCGAGTATGTAGTGAACTCGAGACTTTTTTGGGGGAGGAGAAGAATGGGCCATGTCAAATTGGGCCAATTCAATTTTTGGCCATTTTCAAATTGGACCATTTCAAATTGCGCCAATGCAAATTGCGCCATTCCGAATTGGGCCATTTTCAAATCGGTCCAATGCAAAATGGGTCACGATTTTGAATCAAACAACAGTTAAAAAATTGCCAATAAGTTGGGGCTGTATATGAACTCGTAAAATTCAAACTCGTAAAACATGGGATTCGAGAAATTATAACTCGTAAAAATGAGACTCGAAAATCATGGAACTTGGAAAAATTAGTTTCGAGAGACATGGAACCCGCGAAAACGAGTTTTGAAAAACATGGAGCTCGCGGAAACGAGTTTTGAAAAACATGGAACTCGCGGAAACGAGTTTTGAAAAACATGGAACTCGCGGAAACGAGTTTTGAAAAACATGGCACTCGTAAATTTGTGTTCTCACACATATATGAACAGTAATTTTATGAGTACGCTTATCTGAGGCCACATTATCATAATACGCGTTAGATTCTGCTACCATCGACTATACTCAGTATAGTTAGTTGACCTTGCACAATATCTAACCGATTTTGATGGTTTTGCTGTTTGTCTCGATGGTCTAGTGGTCTGTAGTGCAGTGAATAGAGTTCGGTCTCGAGTTCGACTTCACGTGGTAGCGTGTTTTATTTTTTCGGAAATTAGCTTAGGGGACCAAGGCAACAAAAATTTCACCATTTTTACTAAAAAAAACTTTTTTCTTAAAACTATTTAAAAGTGTGAAAAAAAGTTTCTAAGTAAATAAAAAAGTTTTTGCAAAAAAAACAACAGGGGGTACCAAGGCATACTTTTTTCACATTTTATGACCGAATATGATTCAGCTGAATATGGTAAGGCATACTCAAACGGCCATAAACCGAAGAAAAGACGTCTGAAACATATAAATATGACTAACAGAATCTGTAAAAAGTTCTTTTACGAGATAAAGAAACGTGAGCAAACAAATTTACCAGTTCCATGTTTTTCAAAACTCGTTTCCGCGAGTTCCATGTTTTTCAAAACTCGTTTTCGCGGGTTTCATGCTTCACGAAACTCGATTCTCCAGTTCATTGTTTATCGAGTTTGATGTTTTTCGAAAATTTTTTTTCACCAGTTCCATGATTTACGAGTCTCATGTTTTACCAGTTTAATTTTACGAGTTCATATACAGCCATAAGTTGGCCTGGAGCAACAGAACCTTGGGGCCCACTCGCCAGAACCAAAGGGGTCCCAGTCATTTTAAGTCTAATCTATGCAAAAAAATGTTTAATTTGAATTCGCGCCTTACTTATTTTTCGCATAGATTAGACTTAAAATGACTGGGACCCCTTTGGTTCTGGCGAGTGGGCCCAAAAGTTCTGGATAACCGTTGGCCTAATTGGTAAAACGACACTTGGAGCTGGGGACACTTGGAGCTGGACAGTTGGAGCTGGTTTTTTCAAATTTAGCTCCAATGTGGTTTAATTAATTTAACTAAATTTGAAAAAACCAGCTCCAACTGTCCAGCTTCAAGTGTCCCCAGCTCCAGGTGTACTAGCCCCGGCCTAATTTGCATTGTCCTAATTTGAAATGGCACAATTTGAAAATGGCCCAAATTGAATTGGCCCAATTTGAAGTGGCTCATTCTTCTCCTCCCCCTTTTTGCCAGTTCCCAAAAAAATTGCTATGAATTTTTAAAATTCCGCTCCTGAAATTAGTTGTATTCTCATCTTTTTTAATCCCGACAACTTTTTCGTGATCTTGAAATTTTGTCCTATCTCGTTTTTTTTTGGCCGAAAATCCCATCCCGAAATCCTGTCCAAAGCCACTTTCTGTCTCTAAGAGTCCTAGAACAAATAGATCGGCTGTGGAACAGAGACTTTCAAAGTCTGATTCTGGCAAACATCCAAATTATTATCTTTTAGTCGCTCTTAACTTTTTCCCACGTCTAACCAATTTTGTTCCAGGCAAAAGGCCATCCAACACCAGAGATTGTTTGGCGCAAGAATGGTGCTACTATAACTCCTACTTTGAAAACACGATTATTGCTCGAAAATCTGACGAGTGGGGAGAACGGGAGGTATATAGAATAATAATTATTTATATTTCTACTAAATCTTTCTAACTAACAGGTACACCTGTGAAGCAACCAACGAGGCTGGAACAGCAGTTGCAGACTTTGTGGTGGAAGTACTGATCAAGCCAGGATGAAGGATCACAGTGCAGAATTGAGGGTGGTCGAAGGTGAAAGGGCCAAGTTGGACTGCAAAGCTGACGGCTACCCTGAGCCTACCATCAAGTTGGCCAAAAAGTTATTATTAAGTGCTTTCTGTAAAATGGCTTATTTGCAGATGGATGCGGGGTGGACGCCCCATCACTGACATGACTAACTTTATACTCTCGCCTCGGGGTGAAACCCTCATGATTTTGAGAACCAAACGGTCTGATGGAGGTGCTTACTCATGCAATGTCAAGAATTCAGCTGGAGAAATTGGTCAGATTTCGATTTTTTTTCTTTATCGGAAACCAAAATGTTATTTTTTTGCTTTTAGAAGCGCCCTTCACTGTCATCGTTCTGACAGCACCGCATATAGAGCAAACTATTGATCAGAATCCTCGTGTGATCAACAACAATTCCATTGTGTTAGATTGCCCTATTTTAGGGCATCCTAGGCCCGAAGTTGTTTGGTTAGTCATATTTTTGAAGGCAATGCTCTTTTCGCTTTTTAGTTAAAATCACAGGGGCTGGTCAGGACTGTCAAAATATACAAGACTTTCACAAAGATTTTTTTGAACAAAGTGAAAATGGTGGGTTTGATAAAAAAACAGAACAAGGCAACAAAGTGACCAATGTTTCTGTCTGAAAGTGTGCGAAGGGTATGCCTCTCTAATCCGAATTCGGGCACTTTTGGGGAAACATGAGTCACATTTTTACCCACTTTACTTTTACATTTGAACTTCTGTCTCTCTCGGTTTGAGAGTCTCGGACTCCCCTTTAAATCTCAAAAAAAAAGGATTATACGCGGCGTGTTATATTATACCAATAATGAGCTAATGTTTCTTTCTATGATGTTTCTACCATTTTGGAGGATTTCTGTCAAAAAGATAATTAAATTACCAAAAATTATCATCCGAAAAACGCAAAATTTTTCAGAACCTGAAATCAGTCTACTTGCCGTTTTACAACCCTAGTCCGAACTTTCTGTAAAATACCAATTTTAGGATGAAAGAAGGGCAAATACTGACATATGATCTCAACATGGTAAAAGAAGGCCAAAACAATCTCAAAATTCATCGAATCTCTGTGTCTGACGCCGGTCGGTACACCTGCTTTGCCAAAAATGAAGTGGGCTCTCTCAACACCGACTACCAACTTGAAGTTCTGGGTTAGTCTTTTAGTGGCCTTCTCATTTTTAACTTTCAATAATCTTCAAACCCTTCTAAAATACATTTTCAGCCCCTCCAAAGTTCGGTGCTGAAGGTCAGCGAATATTCGAGGTGGTGGAAGGCGACTCTGTGACCATCAGCTGTCCTGTAGAGGCAGTTCCTTTGCCTGAAATAGAATGGTTACGAGGTGTGAATCCCATTTACAGCTCTGACAATGTTCGGGTTTCCGAAGAGTCTAAGGTTAGTTGAGTTTGGTGAAGAATCGAGTCCTATTTTGCCTTGATCCTCTCGCTGTTTTTTAAGGCTCGATGCACACTCCTGCGAAAAATTTCGAAAAACGCTCCATAAAAAAAGCTATGCACATTTTAAATCCTGGGAATTTCTTGAAACACCCTGTATTTTAGGAAAATAAGAAAAAGCAAGTTGCGGGACACAATGTTTGCAAGTTTGTGAGGAGGGCCTAAGGGAGCCTAAAAAGAATCGGTCCTCCGCCCTGTTTTTGGAAAATTTAGTTTTTTCAACAACAATGGGTTAGACCAAGGCGAAAATTGTATATGTACCGGCCATTTTTATCAATATGAGTACTTTCACCACTCAATTCTATTAGTTTAGAAAGTGACCATTGTGAAGACTACACTGCATGATGGAGGCAAGTACACCTGCAAGGCTACCAACATAGCCGGATCTACAGACATAGATTTAATCCTAAAAGTGCTAGTGCCACCAACCATTGACAAGTCCAATCTAATCAGCAATCCACTGGCTATTTTTGGGCGTGAAATATTTTTGGAGTGTCCAGCTTCCGGTATTCCTCAGCCAACTATTCTGTGGACTAGGGATGGGGTGGTGATTGATGTGGAGAACAGTGATGAAGGCAAATATTCACTGCATCAGGTAATTTTTCCCAAAAAATTAAGGCTCGCATTTTTAAGAGTCTACCCATTGAAAATATTTTCCCAGTAATTTTCAACCACCAACAGATCATGGACATTATTTTTTCGGTTGGGCTGCCACTTGGGAATAAGTAATAAAAACAAGAACGTAGCGGGAATAATGTCGGTAGCTCAATGGTAGAGTAACTGGTGCCTGTGTGATTTCCTCTAGGGTTCGATTCCTAATCGAGGCAAAGCTCTTTTGTGAATTCAGTTTACCCATATATTAGGTGGTGCTCATCCAACTTTTTAACAAAAGCCTTATTTTTAGAGCAATCAGTCTTTTGGTATCAACAAGATCGAAGCATCCGATCAGGGCAAATATACCTGTGAAGTACAGAACAAGGGAGGTAAAACCTCTGAACAGTTCATGGTCGAAGTTTTGGGTAGGCGATTGAGTTTCTGAAAGCCATTTTTTTAACCTATACAATTCAGAACCCCCACAAATGGAAACCACTGAGCCACAGAAGTTGACCAAAAGAGAAGGCGATTTGTTGACTTTGGTGTGTCCAGTCAAGAATGAAGATGTGGAAGTGGACAGTGAACTTCGTGTAACCTGGACCAAGGATGGAAGGCCCCTGGAACCAACTGACTCACTTAATTATGAGGTAAATTCAGAATTTAAAATAAATTTTCGATATTTTTTTTGGCATTGAGGCGTTTGGCCCTTTTCCGATTTTTTCAATTTCGCCTTTTCCTGGCGTTCTGGTTTTCCATGTTCTTATGGCAGAAAATTTTAATTTTTTCAATTTGGAAAAAGCCTTATAGGCAGAGTGGGGCAGAGGATGTTAAGATGTTAAGAAAATTGTGTCCCAAACCGCAATAAATCCCGAAAAAACAAAAACCCCAAAATGGCGCTAATTTGAAAAAATGGGCCAGAAAGTGCACAAAATTTTTACCATTTTTCCCAATTGCAGATCACCAACGAAGGACGTCGATTGCAACTGACAAGCAGCTCCATCTCCGATGCCGGCCACTACAAATGTGTTGCGTCCAACCGAGCTGGACAGTCCCACGTCAAGTTCCATGTGGAGATCCTATGTACGCACATGGCTTCTGAGTTTTGTCGACAATTAGAGCATAGGCACATGATTGAGTACAAAAAAGACTATGACCGGCGACGACATATCTACGAAAGCCAGGCCACCAGACGGCGCGAAACCCATTTTGGTCGGCAAAAATCTACTAACACAGACTCCGAAGACCGCTCGACGGTCTTAAAAAAAGTCCACAAGAGGACTACTGCCACTCCAAGAACTTTTATGACCCCTCAACCACGGAAAAGTTTTGAGAATTTCCCTGTCCAGCCCACTTACGCCGACTTTTCCGTGGAGTTCGATCCACTAATACCCACTTTACAGCCGCCTATATCTCCAACTGGACTGGTCTACCCAGTCAATGGTCACAGGATTTACGATTATCTAACACTAAACTCGAGTCCTGTTGTGCCTAACAGAAGATATAGGGTGTATAGTGCGCCCTCAGGGCTGGTGCACAGAGATGTGGCTGAGACCAGACTGATGAAACCACTGGGAAACAGGTACTTCAGCACTGAAGTGCAGTATTCTGGACCTGGTCAAGGGTTTGTGGGCACTCTTAAGGCCAGAAAACATGTGAATAACCTGAGAGCCAACCTCAAGACATTGTTGAAGAAAAGGAGAAGAAGGCACCATTTTGCAATGGATGATTTGTATTCTTCGTTTTTTGTCTCTTCTAATTCTTCCGTTATAAGAGCTTAAAATTCAGATTACAGCGAAAATGTTTTAACGAAACCATTTTTTGTTTGGGATTTTTAGGTCAGTAAGAAAGGTATATGTTTAATCTTTGTTGGGCAATATTTTTAGATTCTTTTTTATCAAACAATCGAACTTGGATATAACCACACCGCAAAAAGTTCGTTCCACCTATGGTCCGACACTTTTTACTTCTATTTTTAAAGAGGCTCAAATTAAAAACACCACTAAAATATACAACCCCTCAAATTTAAACTTTATCCCTCCAATTAAACTTTCATCCCTCAAATTTTTTACCCGTCGAATTCGGATTTTTGAACAAAGGTTACCGTATTTCCTCTAATTGCCGCCCCCCCCCCCTAACTTCAAGTGGTTCAAAATTCGTGTTTTCATTAAATGTTTGAGCTGTGTAAAAAGTGCCTGAGAGGGATTTCAAAAATCTAACAGGCACTTTTTACACAGCTCAAACAGTAAATGAAAACACGAGTTTTGAACCACTTGAAGTTTGAAAAAATTGCATGATTCTAATTATCGCCCCGGGCGGTAATTACAGGAAATACGGTAGTTTAAATTTTCTCTCCTAGGTTTTGGCTGTAATTAAGCTCTAATAGTTTTGGATTCCTGCCTAATAATATAGCTCGGTTTTCAAGACGCTGAAAATTTTTTCGATATCAAACTAATAAATAGAATGCGAAAAAAGAATAAAGGTTACAGTCAACTCCCGATTTAGTGTACACCTGGTTTAAATAATTTTGGCCGGCGGTTAATTAAAATGACTAGAATGAACCTCGATTTAGTCCACGCCCAATTTTGTGTACACCTGGAGCAGGTCCCCAGGGTGTACACTAAATCGGGAGTTGACTGTACACCTAAAAAGATTCAAACCAGAAACCTCTAAATGTGTTTTAATTTGAATTAAAAACTATTTCCAGCGGGTTTATTCCATGCGGGAATAGATACGGAAAGGAGATAAACCCTCCCTTTAAAAGAAAAATTTAATTTGATGCAAAGAAAAAATTTTTCGATCAATGCGAAAATAAATTTGAGGGGATGAAATTTTGAATTGAGTGTGTGAAATTCTAATTTGAGAGGAGATTTACATATTTTGAGGGTGTTTGAAACTGGTTTCAAATATTGCAAGCATTATGATTTTGCCAGTCGCTTATGTAAATAGCAACAATTCTGCCGAAAAGACCTGCGGCTCTCGATACAGCTTCATATTATTTTCAGAAAAAAGGTGGCGTTATGTCGAGAGCCGCGGGTCTTTTCGGTGGAATAGTTGCTTTTTAGAAAAACTACTGGTAAAATCGGAATAGAGCAGCCAAAGACAACTCATAATAGACTTCGAAATCTGCGGTAAACAACTACGGGTGACGTTATTATCGAGAGTCGACTGAGAGTCGACCTAAAAAGACGACTTGGACTCATTAGAGAAATAAAAAAAGTATTGCCTATTTTATCTGGTGATTTCTCTTATTTGAAAATTTTAATTAAATCGAAAAAATCGACTTTTTAGATCTCTGTGACTAGCTTTACTCACCATAATAACTTATTTATTTTTTGATTGACTGATTTTGTTTGCCTTAGATTCGTGTGTTTGTGTGTGATATTACTATTATTTCTAACGGTTGTGTTGTGTGTCAAACAATAACTTGCTGTGATCAATTATTAATAATAAAGATTTTTACCCCAACTTCACAAAAATGGTTGTAATTGTGCTGAAAAAATAAAAATAAATAGTTGCGCAGGCTTTTAGCCTATTTTCAAACAATTTTTTACTTTTGGCGTTTTGTTTTTTCGTGTTTGTTCTGACATTTTCAGACACTAATCACACCTTATGCTTAAAGATAAGAATTTGTGAAAAATGGAAAATAGAAAGCCGAAAATTCAAAAATGTCCAAACATAGATTTTTACTAGATTTTTTTAATCGAAAGCTGATACCTTCGAAAGTCGATTGACACCAAATACGCAACGAAAAAGTTTCATTCAAACACCAACTAACAATGACAAGCATAAAATAACAAATTTTCACTAATTTTGATATTTCGATGAGCATTTTTATCACTTTGTGGGATTGACCGTTACCGAAACATCTTAGCAGTATGTTGTAGCGCAATTCAAAAGCTACAAAATGCAATTTACAGAACAGGTTTGAAAAATCTAAGCATTGAGATTTTGTCTTTTAAGTCTTTAGGGTTGGCGGGTACCCGAAAATTTCGGGTACCCGAACCGATACCCGAAACCCGAAAAAATAGGTTTCGGTTCCAGTTACCCGAAAACGGGTACCCGAACCGCCAATCCTATAGGTCTTATTTTGAAAGGTTGGAAAATTTTGAATTTTGATCATCTTTTGAAGAAATTGGTTTTTTCGAAGTAACCATATCTCAACATTTTACATTTTCGGAATGCATTTTGTAAAATGTTATTTGTAGCTATTGAACTGCGCTATATTATAGTGCTGAGTTGCTTTGTAAACTCTTTTTTGTATTATTGCTCTAATGTCCATTCACAATTCTTAACTCAAAATTTATTAGTCAAATTTTGTTAGTTTATGTCTGTCATTGTTAGTTGGTATTCGAATGAAGATTTTGTTACTTATTTGGTATCCATCGGTTTCCCAAGGTATCAGCTGTTTCGATTAAAAAACATCTAGTCAAAATCGCAAAAAATGAAAACTTTATGACCGAAATTCGATGGCTAGAAAAAAATTGGACGACCATGTATATCGTGCAGGAAAAAAAGAAGTTTACAGTATACCCCATAAAAACCTAAGATTTATAACTGCCAGAAATTTTTTCATAGATTAAATTTATAAAAAATCTGTAAACGCACATCGACCTACTTTTGCATGCCAATTTTAGGCCCTGGTCTGTAAATGGCCTCTTTATATGCAAGGCTCAAATCACAAAGATGAGCAAGCAAAAATCCTGTTTTTGTTATCATATACCGAAAAATTGTTATAAAAACTAACAAGGGAACATATCGAACTGTACGATTTGCTGGGTCATACACTTTTCAACCCGCTTGTTGAAAAATAAAGTGTTGTACCAAGCCGAAAATATAATTTTTATGGGTGTCACTATAGCAGGGCTCTCAGATGTGCTTATTTTTTGAATAGGCACCCTCGAAATTTTAAATTTATTTAGGACAATCTGGCTATGTTTTTCTATCATCTTGTCAAAGAAGTCAATTTGGTATATCGAATGAAATTTTCGAAAATAAACGAAAGCCTAATTTGGAAGGCGGCCATTCAAAAAAATCTGAATTTAGTGCTACAGTAGAACCTCGTTATAAAATACATCTGGGTCCGGTCCCAAGTTAAATAACTCCCGTCAAATTACCCCCTATATAAGATACACCTCGTTATAAGATACAGCTGGGGTCGGTCCCTGGGTGTATCTTATAACGAGGTTCGACTGTATCTTACTGAGCACATTGTATGCTCTCTTTTAAGCCCAAACACTCAATTTTCCGAGGGATCGAGGTGGTAATAGTAAAAGGACAAAATTACAAAGCTTCTCTTTTAAAAATTCTTTTTGGAAGGAGCTGCGACAATAAACTTCAACCTTTTCTCTCTGTTCGCAAAAAATCTCGAAATTTCATGTAGTAAATTGACTATGCTCTACAAGATAGCGTTGTCAGAATCGAAGCGAATCGTGCAGTTCGATATTTTCCATTGATATGATTTTACAGATTTTAGAAATTCTATCTAGAAAAAAGTTCTGGCAGTTTAGAAGGTTAGGATTTATAGCAGCTAGTAGTCTCTAATAGTTAGGTTTCTTGAAGCCCCCGTACTATCTATCATTTTTCGGCCATAAAAGCTTCAAATTAGGGTCATGGAATTATGGAAGTGTCGGAACTGAACATATAAAAAAATTGATCAAACTTTGTCGACCTGTTTAACGTATGGACAAATTAACTTGTGTTGTTAAAATAGAGCGAAAATTTAAATATCTGCTCTATAAGCATTCGCGCCCACCCCGAAAAAAGTAGGCCTTGGTCCCCCTTGTTGATTTTTTAGAATTTTTTCCTACAAAAAGTTTTCATTTGAACTTTTTAGTCATTTCGAAGCAAAAATGTTTTTAGTGAAAAAAAATTCGACGTTACTGGAATATACCCCACCCAAAAGCTACTGGAAAATACAACCCCCCCCCAATAACTTTTAGAGGGTGCCTAAAACCACTATTTGAGAAAAAAAAAGTTGTACAAAAGCCGCTGTAAATAATGGATAGGCCCTGAGCCTAAGCCTACGGGTCTAAGCCAAAGCCAAAACCTAAACCTAAATTATTGGTGAAGTGTATTTCAGTAGCGCTTTTCGGGAGGGGTACATTCCAGCAAAGCCTGAAATTCGTATAATTATTTTCGCCTTGGTCTTCCAAGCTGATTTATAAAAAACAGTACCGAAAAAAATCAGCTTGGGGACCAAGATAAAAATTTATTTAAAAATATTTAGGCAAAAAAAATTTTGCGGAAAAATAATCAAAAGAAATACTATTTTCGTAGTGGGCGTGAATTCATATAGAGCCAAAATATCTAAGACCTAAGCATATTCCGCCAAATTTAGGCAACATATATTTGACTACAAAAAACTTTTTAGCCAAACCAGTAATTGATGGATCCAGAAATGAGGGAGAATCGCACGTACTGGAAGGCCACCCAATCACTCTCTGGTGTCCAGCCTCCGGTAATCCACTGCCCAAATCCGGTGGTATAGAAATGGTATAGAAGTTGCACCCCAGCAAAACTATCGCATTCTGGACCAAGGACAAGGAATTGAAATCACAAAGGCTGCTGGAGAAGATGATGGAATTTGGACTTGTGAAGCTGAGAATGCAGCTGGCTCCAGCCAACTCGAAATCCACTGGATGTCTGGGGTATGGAGTTAAAAGTTTTGATGAGTAAAAAAAATTAAAGCATCGTACCCATTAATTCCGATCTTTTTTATGCTCCCTCACTCGGAAACTGGCATAATTTTTTTCCTGTTTTGTTTGAATTGTAATCCGTGTCATATCGTACTTGAAAAATAGGGCTTGAAAATGAGCTTTTGATCAATTTAAAAATTTTTTAAAATGTAGATAAAAATCAGCACTTGGATCCTTGTCGCAGGAGAGCGGCTCCAAAGTGTGGATTTCTTCGATTTTATTAACATTTTCAAATAATACCGTATTTCCTCTTATTGCCGCCCCGGGGCGCTTATTTTTCGATCGACCTCTGGGGAGGGGGGGGGTGTTGGCGGTTATTAGAGTCATTTTGAAATTTCTGAGTGAAAATCTAAAATTCAGAATTAGTAGAGCTTGCGGAAACTAAGAAAAGAAAAAAAATCTGTTCGAAAAAAAATTTGGACCGAGATACAATAGCTCAAAGTCGAGGGGGGGGGCGTCAATTAGAGGAAATACGGTACAGTCAAACCTCGATTTAGTGGCACTCCCAAAAGTTCGTTCCCGCCTAGGGTCCGACACTTTTTTTAACCCAATTTGCAAAATATTTTATCGATTCTGTTATGACAGTCTGGTCGCAAATATCGTGAGGATTCCAATTTCGCCGATCGTTTTTTAAAGTAAACAAATTTTGGGTTAAAAAGTGAAACCTCGATATAGTGGCACCTGTTTTCAAAAAAGGGGTGCCACTATATCGAGGTTTCACTTTTTTAACCCAAAATTTGTTTACTTTTCAAAAAACGATCGGCGAATTGGAATCCTCACGATATTTGCGACCAGACTGTCATAACTAGGGTTGCTGAATGGGAATATTCCAGGGAATATTCCCGGAATATTCCGGAATATTCCCGGAATATGGCCGAGAATGTGGCCGACCTATTGAAAATCGGCCATTTTCTAAAACCAATTTTAAATCACTGTTAAAAAGTTTTTATTTTGTTTTGCTTATTTTTGCGTCGAAGATCACTTTTTTCAGTGGTCATTTTTGACAGTGCTCATTTTTGGAAGTGTTTATCGTCGTTGTGTTTTAGGAATGTCGAAAGTAACAAAGCCGCTTGCCTGGTGCTGGTCTTTTTCAATCGCAAAGAGGAGGTGGATGGAAAGGCCAAACTAATCTTTGTCGGCTACTGCAAGTTCTGCAATGCGCACTACACTGGAAAGCCAAGCAGAATGGAGGAGCACTTGAAGGTAAATGACGTTTTGGTTGCGTATCACGTAACGTGATTCACGTTATTATTTCAGAACTGCAAAAAAGTTGGCACTGATGCAAGGAAGGAAATCGATCGTCTCTCAAAGAAACCTGTTGCTCGTCGCAGTCGAAGCATGTCTCCTACGTCCAAGAAGCCGAAGATCTCTGAAAGCGCCGAATCCCCAAGAGCAAGCTCCGGCAATTTGAAGCACTACTTTGATTCGACTTCCAAGAACGATCAAGAAAAAATCGACATCCTGCTGACTAGAGTTTGTTTTCTTTTCTCGTTCTTCCTCACACTCTTGTTATTGCCTTGTTATTGTCTTTTTTAGGCTTTTGCTACGGGAAATGTCGCTCCCAATCTTCTAGACAATCCGTTTTTCAAGGACTTCATTAACATGTTGAAGCCGTCGTACAAACTTCCAAGCCGAGACTACAAATATCGGTCAACACAACGGATGCGCTAACCTGGTGGACAGCCTTCTTCTCGGACACGCTTCTCTCCAAGATCGTCCAGATGCTTCACAACGTTCCAATATCAGCTGCTCCAACTGAAAGAAACTGGTCTTTCCGAGGTGGAATTCACACAAAGCTTCGCAATAGGTTTGTATTTTGTTTGAGTGGCAAGTTCTTATGATTGCTTTTAGAATGAAGGTCGATACAGCCTCTCAAGTGACTTTCATCAAGCACAACTTGACGCTGGAGTACAAGGATGACTTCAAGAAAGCGCGAGTGGAACAGCCGATGGAAGAAGCAGAGGAGCAAGAAACAGAAGAAACTAACATTATTGAGAATGAGTTTGATGTGTTTATGGACAATTTTTGATGGAATTGTTATGTCTTATTGAATAAAATGCTTAGAGTGTCATTTTGGGGAATATGGCCGAAAGTGGCCGGAAAACAAGATAATGGCCGGGAATATTCCCGGGAATATTCCCGAAAGATTGTGGCCGGCCATTTCAGCAACCCTAGTCATAACAGAATCGATAAAATATTTTGCAAATTGGGTTAAAAAAAGTGTCGGACCCTAGGCGGGAACGAACTTTTGGGAGTGCCACTAAATCGAGGTTTGACTGTATTCACTTTATCAATCGTCAATTTGGCTAAATTGAACAATAGTCCCCCCCCCTTTCTATTGATTGAAGCCTGGACCCCAATATGACTGAAATTTGGTGAACAAGGAGCAATGCAATATTTCTTATTTTAAAAAATGATCGTTTTGACGGCGCCTGTGCAACTATGCTTCGGGGGCCATCCTAAAATTCTCCTATCATTTTTTACTGTCAAAAAAAGATATGCACAAAATGAAATAAACTGATTCAGCCGAGCCCAAAGCTACTGTTCGATTCCAAGAATCAGGAAGTCAGGCCATTAAACCAATTGGCACATCGGTCACCCTGTTCTGCAATGTCACCGGCAACCCCACTCCAGCAATCACCTGGATGCTCAACGACCAGATCCTCATCCCTTCTGCGGATGGCACTAGGATCTCCCTTTCTGTAAATAATTTGTGAAATATATCTTCGGGCTAAATAAATTTAATTTTTTAAAGGGATATCGCTTGGACATCCCCGACTACAGACTACAGATGCTGGTGACTACTACTGTGTGGCTCAAAATGAGGTTGGAAGTGCCAAGGACAAAATCGCCGTCGACATTTTGGGTATTACTTGATAATTCAGTTTGAGGAGCTTGTTTAATACAATGCCAACAGATATAGACGGGATACACACGGTGCCAATTTCAGCAAAAATGCGTTATGCGAATAGCCGACCATTTTGAGATTGGCCATTTCACAGTATTTCCACCCTAATCTTCTAAGCCATTCAAACTCCCGCGGGACACGAGACACCGATCAAGTGATCGGAAAGCCACGGGGCACACACATTTTCAATCCTGGCGACAGATTTCAGGGTAGATCGACCTTACTATACACGATAGATTTAATACATAAATTTAATTTAATACATGTTTAGACATTCGGCGATGATTTCAGGCTGTCCCGAAAATCCTGTCCCGCGGGACAAATCTGGGGGTTTGTCCTGCGGGACAGCCTAAAACCGTTTTTGATAGTGGTTATAGCAAAGCTGTTATTCCTATGTTGTAGAGCATGGTCGATTTTCTTATGGATTTGATAAAAGCGGTGGAAAATGATGGATGGGAGCCGATATAGATACAAAAATGTTTGAAATATTGTCCCGTGTCCCGCGGGAGTATGAATGGAGTTTTATAATCGAAAAAGCCGCCATGATTACCAAGTAAAAGGATTGGTCAAAATGGTGGCTAGAGTATTGATGCCCCAAAGCAAACAAAAAAATTCAAAGTTTTCAAAATCAAAGTATTTCCGTGCCTATTCATTGGTCGGTTGCCCGTTGAGGTTAGGCTTTTGTTGGCCCCTTAACTATATTTGGTGATTCTGACTCACAAGAGAACTGATCGAACTGTACGATTCGATTCAAAAATTCTTACAAAGCCATCTTGCAGAGCATAATCGATTTACTAAATAGAATTTCAATATTTTCGCTAACAGACAGAAAAATTGGAACCTGATTGGTCCTCCGATTTTCGAAGGGTTGAAAAGAACTCGACATGTCCTCCTATTAAAAAAAACGGTATTTAGGGGCATTGTAATCTAGCGAGGAGGACAAAATGCTCAGGAGTTCTGAAACCCCCAGGTAGTCAAACGTTACAGTCGGGAATTCTAGTGTTAAGACTGAAAAATACTTTCGAATATATGCTCTTAGAATACAAAGTCGGTTAATTTCGCTAGTTCAATTTTGAAATAAAATTACACAGGAGCCTTATGCTCACACTGTCATTTTTCAAAAAATCTATCCGGCTAGTCCAATCTGGAAGCGTCATGCTCAACAGAATCCAGTATGATTTCTCTTAAGACTCCAGAGTGAATAATAATAAATAAATAAATAAAAACACCAATAGAGCCTACTATTCAAAGGAAAACTAATTCACGGGTCACACTCGAGAATGACCTTTTGATACTAATCGATATGAAATAGGGCTGGAGTAGAAAGTGACCATTGCCCGAGAAGTCCCAAAATGATGTTTTTCAGATGTTTTGGCTTGTTTTACACATAGAAAAGGAAGAAAAAAGTGTCGAAAAGCGCTTTTTGATTCAAAATTTGTAAAAATTTTTGTTTTGCCTCAGGACGGCCTAGGGAAAACAATAAAAAAGTTTCAAAAAAATTTTCAATTATAGCTAAAACATTTTCAGAGAATTTCTAGTAGGGTTGGGTAATTCTCCGGAAAAAGTATTTCTCCGGGTAATTACCCGGGTGATTTCGGGTAATTACCCAAGTAATTACCCGGGTGATTTCGGGTAATTACCCAAGTAATTACCGAGAAATAAGGCCGGAAAAGTATTTTTCCGGGTAATTACCCGGGTAATTACCAATCAACCAACCCTAATTTCTAGTGTAAAGACCAAACAAAAGTTTGATATGAAAATTGGAAAAACGTTTTGTCTTGTTGCTACAAATTTTGCACACAATTTTCCTGAGTCACATAAAGTCAGGAAGTTTTTTCGGTCCATATTGCAACCGTGTCTCATGTTGTGTGTCTGCTCTTTAGTTGTTTTTCCAATCAACAAATTTTTCACATGAATTGTAAATCATACCCGAGCTCAAGTTAAATATTTGCCTCAAACTTAGTTTTGCTTACCCGTTATCAACTTTTTGGTCTGGAACATTGCTATCGTTTGTCTTTTACTTGGGTTTAATTAAATGGATTTACATTTGGTGCAGTCAATGTGAAGAAAAAGTTGAGAGGAAGTTCCCACATATACGTCATGTTCTGACTTGCTTGTGCTACTAGATTTGATTCCTATGTGGTGTACTATTGTGTTTAGTTCGTCCACATCGTCAAAATGGTCAAACCGAAGCGAGAAAAGGCTGCCGCTGGTCGTGATGTCGTCAAGGTTATTTATCCTTTAAAGCAATCTCTGACTGATATTTGAAGCCTAGCATGTCATTTCGAAATAGATATCTTCCAAGTTATTTGATTGACTGGACTAAGATAAGAAATTGAGTTTCTCTAGAACCGAATTACGTTCCCTGTCCAGATATTCATCACTATATTTATTTTTTCAATTCAATGGATTTTAAACTGCTTATTCTCCCAGCAGAAATTGTGCAAAGCATTGTTGCGCATTTTTCATTTATGGATTGCAAAAACCTGGCTTTGACTTCAAATATCATGTCCTCTCATATTCTCATTCGTCTGAAAAAATATCAAAAAGTGGGTTTTGCTGTGACCACCTCTTTTACTCTTAGTTTTTAGCTGAAAAAGCAAAAGGAAAAGAAGCAAAAGATGCTGGATTCTCTCAATGCTCAGAAGCGCTTCTTTAAGAAGAAATTCGACAAAAAGTTCAAAGAACTCCAAACTGCCATCCAGAAGCTCCAGGAAGATTTCAATCAAAAGATCCAGGGCGTTCAGATGGAGATAGACCGAGTCACAGCAATTCCTGATAAGCAAATTCTTCTTGGTCAGTGAAGCTAGAGGCTTTTTTTCTAATAGATCATCTCTTCCATCAATAAAACAAGTATTTTCAGATGCCGAAGAGGAGGAACATGACAATTCGAGTGACTCGCACTACTCGGATGAAGATGATACTGCTAAGATAGGTGCCTAGAGATCTAGTGATTGTTTTGTCTTGTTGGTTGTTGTTTCCAATAAATGCATGTTGCTTTTGTGCTCTATGGATTTTGGTCACCTGATCAAATTTTCGAGCATCAAGCCACTAGTTTAATGATTAGATTTTCGACTATGAAATCGAGTGAAAGGAGAACAGAGTTTAGGGGGTTATTTATTTTTAAAATGGGATTCTTGAGATTTAAAATAAAGATATCTTTCGAACGTTTGTTCATACAGGCATGAATTTGACAAGACCTAAGTTCTGAAATAGTTCCAAAAACAATGAGGATGCCTCTGGTTTGGACCAAGGCAAATTTTTTCGAAAAAAATGTATTCCGAAATTTTGATCTGATGTTATTTTTCATCAGGTGGATTTACGATATTTTTGTTCGGTGTAAAAAATAAGGGGTAAAAAGAGTAAGAAAATTAACTGAGAATCCTATTTTTGAGTCGAAACTGCCCCGAACTCCCTAAAGTCTGTCCTCCTTGATGTCTTGTTTGCATCAGTCCTAGTCAGTGTTGTGTTTACTTTTTGACTCTTTTTCTACTCTCTCACCTAACGAATTTATTTTAGTGGCTTAAAGTTTCTCCGAAAAACTCGTTGAACGTCAACGGTTTAAAGCGCATGCGTTGATAGGTGATTGGTAGGAGAGTAGGTGATGGAGTCATCTCCAGCCAAATTAAACACATGACACTTATACAGACCAGCATGGTTGGCTTGCACACGACTGATTACTAGGGATCCGTTCTCTTGCAACTCCATGTCCTAAAATTAGATGAATAATTTCTTGGAAAAAGAATTTTTGCAAAGCAAAAAGTCACAACACTGTCAGCAGCAGCTACTTTTGGGAAGATTCGCTGGCCCTCATAGCTCCAAACCCTTTCTGGAGGAGGAAAAGCGACGGCGGGACGTGGCAGTACTACTCGCTCACTGTCATTGGCTGTCAAACCTTTGGTCTAAATAGGAATTTAGTTCATTTTCATAGTTCTTTTGGCGCTAGTGTCATTTACCGCTTCCAAAAAAGCTAGTGTCATATACCCTCACCAATAATTTTTCCCTTACAAGGGAAAGTGTTAGACCCAGTTGGGGATCGAACCTCTCGGGTTTCACTGTATTGAGGCTTGACTATAGAAAATATGTTTTCGAATATCCACAGGGGGGACCAAGGCAATTTTGGTCTATTTGGACATGTTTCTCGAGTCTCCAAATTCCATTTTTTCTGTCTGTTACCAAAAAATATAAAATCTTATTTTTGTAAATCGACTGTGCTCTACAAGATGGCATTGTCAGAATTTTTGAATTGAATCGTACAGTTTGATCGGTTTCCTCGGCAGAATAACCACTCAAAGCCTAACTCCTAAAGGTCAGAAATAAAAAAAATATTTGGATGTGTTTTACATGACCATGACTGGTCATTATACTCTGGAAAATAGATAATTCACTGTTTGTAGCAAATTTGTTGTAAAGCTTTGACATTATCTTTCAGTTCCTCCATTGATCGACCGGGACAATGTTGAATTGAATCCCCGTCTGCCGGTAGGTCGCACACTGACTCTGTTTTGTGATGCCAAGGGAGAGCCTGTGCCTGTTCTCAAATGGTTCGTAAATGGAACTCTAGTGGAAGACTCTGTATCCAATAACTACCAGTTCAATGTGGTCTTCGGGGATGGTGCAAAATTTATTCAAGTAAGCCAGATTAAATTGGGATAATTCAAAAACATGTGTTATCTGTCAGGTTCCAAACGTAACACTAGAGGACAAAGGTGTTTACAAGTGTGTAGCGACCAACACAGCTGGAGCTGATGAATTGATCTACAAAGTGGACATTTTCCGTTAGTTTGTTTGTAGCTATAAAATTTTTCATTTCTATTTTTATATTATTTTGAAATCACCAAATAATCAGTGCCTTGTTCTGCTCTGGCACCACCTACGAGCTAGATCCAGAGCTAAATTTTGTGAATCCCGGAGCCAGAGTGGCACACTTGAGCCTCAAAAGCCTCCCCCAGTCATTTTACCCTGGTCCCAAAAAAGGAAAAACTATAAAAATATTTAGTTCAAATTTTAAATTATAAAATTAATTTTAAAAATTGTTTTTTAATTTTAACAAAAAATTGACATAAATTTGACTATTTGCCTTGGGGAACTAATGCAAAATGACTGGAGGGTCTCAGGTTCAAGTTAGCAACCAGTTTGTCCAAAATCATTTTATTTCACATTCCCTTCTACACAGTCAACTCTTGATTTAACGAACCCTCAATTTAACGAACATTTCAGCCGGTCCCCGGGGTTCGTTAAATCGAGAGTTGACTGTACAACATTTAATTTCGATTAGGGCCTATTGATTTTTTTTATTAATCTTCGTTAGATTTATGAATTCTTTTATTCTTTTTTGCCTGAAAATTTTGGCCTTATACGACAATAGGACACTTTTGGCCTCAATCCCATGTGTTGATTTTTGTGATTTTCAGGCTTAGGCAAGGATAGGCCAGCATGTGTTAGGAAAGACTTGATCGTGTTTTTCTTTATTTTTAAAAATGTACAAGCATTTTTAGTCCGTCCTAACATATTCTATTGATTTTAGCCTACCCTTGCCTAAGCTTGAAAAACCAAAAATAATTCACGGGGAGGGGGGGGGGGCTAGGCAAAAGTGTCTTATTGTCATACAGGGCCAAAATTTTCGTAAACTTGCTAGACATTTAAAAATGGCTACATTTTTCCACTATTTTGATTGGGATATTAGCAAAGGTTGTACAGTAGTAAAGTCTTCTGGCCGCGTTAACAAAATTTCTGATGTATTAAATTAATAAATGACCATTTGTTAGATATTTTCACGGTTATCTGGGCTTTCGGGTCATCCGTTATTTGAAAATCGGATTCGGGCATTTTAGAGGCGTGCCCAGCTGAGAAACGATTCTGAATCAGAATTCTCAGTTCAAAATCAAAATTTTAATCAAGGTTACAATTTAATTTTACAGAATCTCCAACCATCTACAAAGGTGGAACAGAACAGGTGGCTGAAGGAAAAGTGGTAGCCTAAAATACTCCTTACAAAAAACTGCCTACTTATTTCCCACTTAAGGCAATTTTGGACTGCAATGCCAGAGGTGAGCCACCTCCCTTGGTCACCTGGCAAAGGAATGGGGTTAGAGTGGAGACTGGCCTTCGCTATGTGGTTGAAGACAAAATGCTCAAGATCATCGACACTCGCAGCTCTGACTCTGGAATATACGTGTGTGTGGCTACAAATGAAGCCGGAACTGACCAGCAAGCATTCACCCTTGAGGTATTAAGTAAGTTAAGCATATTTTCAGACTAATTTACTAAAACTAAATCTGCTCAGTTCCACCCAAACTAGTGTCCACATCTGCCAACCAGTCAACTATAGCTTTGAATGGAAATGTCTCGCTGAAGTGCTCCGCCAGAGGCTATCCTATACCTAAAGTCATTTGGACGGTGGACGAAGACCAAAAACCACTAGAAGATGAGCTTCAAGCAGGTATGGCTTGAATCGGCCGACCAACACTTTTGGCAGGTTGAATTGGCGGAACATATCTTAAATTTTTGTGAAGTGTGACAGATCTAATCTCGACGGTAAACCGAAATTTTTGTTTTCGGTCGGAAGAACTGAAATCGGATGGCTGAACCGAAAATCCTAAATACAACTATTACTTTACACAGTTGAGAGGATTACTTGACATCATGTCTAGGGATCACAACCATTGAAGGTTGGAAATCAAAATTACCTCTTCGCCTCTCACCCAAAAAAATTGTTAACAGGAAATTCGAATTTTTAGAGAAATTTCGCAATAAATTTCGGTTCCCAAGCCAGAATGAACAAGATTGGTTTTTGATCCGATTCGCGGAGAACTATATGCTATACTGCTGTTTTATGTCAGTCTGTGGCCTGTGAAAATTTACAAAAAAAATTGTTTTTTCTTGCACCAATCGACACAGAATGATCGATTTAGTCTTCCGATAATTATGAAAAGCTGGGTTTGCTGTCTCCAAAAAGTGACAGTTACAAAAAAGTTACCTAAAAATTACACGGCGCTTCTGGTTTTTTACTATTACAATCAAGTATTAATTGTGTTGATTGTGTTGATTTACAATCAAGTATCAAGTATTGTATTAACTATTACAATTAATACAATCAAGCCTCGGCTATATGCCACCCCAGTTATACGCCACTCTAAATGCTGTATTTGGCTGAGGTTGGCTTATTCATAGTCAACTGACACCCCGGTTATACGCCACCTCGGTTATGCGCCACCCTGAACACGATCACCTGGGGTGGCGTATAATTGAGCTTTGACTGTAATTTATTTTGAGAAGTCTGGTGCAAAATTTTGGTTTTACCAATATTTTTTTGGAATTTTGTTAGCTTTTCTCTTGATTTACTTATCTATTTTGTTACAGGCACTGACTATTGGTTGGAAGAGGGTGGCACAACTCTCCACTTGACAGATGTCAAACACAAAGGCACTCGTGTCTTTCACTGTGCTGTGGTCAACGATGCCGGAGATGATGAAATTAGCTATTCCGTCAAAACAATACGTAAGTATGCAAAAACAAGCACCTAACTGACAGATAATTTTTAAAAAATGGCTCCATTTTTGGTTTTTTTCGAGAATAAAGGGTAGAAAAAAGTTATTTGGCCGGATTCTTCTCTTCTTTTCCTATGTATATTGCCAAAAAAATGTGGAATGCTAAAAGAATTTGGTTCAGGTGCCCCAACCATCACCAAAGAAGGGGTGAAGGTGCAGAACATCAGTGAAGGGGAGCCTCTAAAGCTGACCTGTGAAGTAGGTCGTGGGACAGATGGAGGTGACACTTCTAGCAGTCTAGATGAGAATGAAGTCACTTGGCAGAAGGATGGAGTCAACTTTGAGCCCGACTCCAACATCCAACTATCCCAAAACCAGAAAGAACTCTCATTTTCCGCCGTCCGACTCAACCATGCTGGCAACTACTCATGCACAGTCAAGAATTTTGCAGGAGTGGCCAGTCAGTACATGCAAATTCATGTAGGAGGTGACCCATTTGGATTTGGGATATATTAACTGAAATGTTAATATATGAAGTTTTTAGTCCCTCCGAAAATTGCCCAAAATTTGCGCAAAATGGTAGTGAAAAGAGGTGGATTGGCTGAATTGTGGTGTGAAGCAGGTATTTTTTAAAAGGCTTTTGTATTTTTAAGCATAATTAATAATTTAGTTGGAATTCCTACGCCGAAAATTTCTTGGCTGAAGGATAACCAGTCATTGCAGAACTGTGAGTTTTTGGTGATTTAAATTGAAAAAATGTAGCCGAAGCAACACAAAAAATGGTTCACAAACAAAACATTGACAAACCAAAGCCAACGAACCTGAAAAGGTTTAAAAGGTTTTTTTTCTCGAAATACCGTATTCATTCTAATAAACGGGCACCCCTAATTCAAAAAACGTGTTTTTGGCATACCGTTTTTAATACACTTTTTGAGACTTATCTTTAGCAAGATACCTCTAATTTTGTAGCTCATCTCACTGGCTACAAAATGAGCGGTGATTTGCATGATGAAAATTTGAAAAAGTAGGTCAAAAACTCAATGCCAAGAACACGATTTTGAACGAAGGGGTGCCCATTTATTAGATTGAATACGGTATATCCTCTAAATATACGGTATGTATCTAGAGTGAATACGGTATCAGCGAAAAATAAATAAATAAATGCTACAGAATAATAGCGGTAAATGACACTCGCCTGTAGGGAAGGCAAAAACTAGTAAATAGCTAAAAGGTGTGCCCATGTTTTGGTTCTGTTCAAAAAAGTTCAAAATCAGTATTATTCTTTATCTAAATTGCAGCTGATGTTGCATCAGAGACCACTAGCAGTGGTGAGATGAAACGCACAGCCATCTTTAGTGATATTACACCAGAACAAGCTGGTGTTTATACTTGCCATGCTGAAAATTGGGCTGGTTCCGATTTCATGACTGTTGATCTTGTTGTTTTGAGTGAGTTTAAGAAGCTTTTTTACATAAAAATGCCATGTCGACTTGATTGCAATTAACCTCTTGCATGCGAAAATTAATGCTGGTCCAGATGGCATCAAGACTTTGACTCTACATGTATTCGAGGGTACGCCGAAAAAAGTATGCCCTGGTCTTCCTGTTGGTTTTTGTTGAATTTGTAACAAGTTTCACGTTCTCCAGATGTATTTTGGCGAACCAGTGATTTTTGTGGGATTCATAGTGCAAAAGATTTGCTATGTATCAAATAGTACAGGGTGATTTAAGAATTATGGCCACTTTTGAGCAGCCATGACTTTTTCTTAAACGCCGTTTTTCAAAATTCTGTAAACGCCAATCAACTCATTTTTTGATGGCGATTTTTTTTGGTATATAAAGTCAAAAACAGGATTTTTGCTTGGTCCCCCTTGTGGTTTGGGCCTTGCCTATCCAGCAACCAAGACCCAAACCACAAGGGGGACCAAGCAAAAAAATCGTGCTTTTGACTTTACATACCAAAAATGCCATCGAAAACTGAGTTGGTTGACGTTTACAGGATTTAAAAAAACGGGTTTTGAAAACAGTTATGGCTTCTCAAAAGTTGCCAAAATTCTTAAATCACCCTGTAGATGTAGTTTTTCCGACACAAAAATAAATCTAACAAAAACAAACAGACGAGGGGAAGTGCCAAGGAAGTTTCTTAAAAATTTTCGAAAGGTGTATTTTTCACGGCGAACTCTTAAACACACATACAGTCAAACCTCGATATAGTGGCCCCCCCCCCTCAAGTTCGTTCCCACCTAGGATCCGACACTTTTTTTAACCCCATTTTTGAAATAATTTATCGATTTTGTTTTGCCAATCTGGTCGCAAATATCGTAAGGATTCCGATTTTGCCAATCGTTTTTCAAAACCTAAAGTTTTCGCTATTAAAAAATCAAAACCTCGATTTAACGACCCCCTTTTGAAAATTAGAGGGTCGTTAAATCGAGGTTTTGATTTTTTAATAGCGAAAACTCTAGATTTCTGAAAAACGATCGGCAAAATCGGAATCCTCACGATATTTGCGACCAGACTGTCAAAACAGAATTCATAAATTATTTCAAAAATGGGGTTAAAAAAGTGTCGGACCCTAGGTGGGAACGAACTTGAGGGGGGAGGGCCACTATATCGAGGTTTGACTGTATAGCTACCGTATTTCCTCTAATAAGCGCCCCCGCTCCAATAAGCGCCCCCCCCCCCTATTTTTTGACTAAAATTTTGGAGTTAAGGCCATTTCTGATTGACAATTTCAAAATTTTTAGGGGTTTGAAAATAAGCGCCCCGGGGCGCTTATTAGAGGAAATACGGTAACTCCTTGATCACACTCCTTGGTCTTTTTTTATTGCGAAAAAATATCTAATTTTTCAGTCCCACCCGAAATATTTCCGGAGAAACAAAATGTGACAGTTAACTTGGAAGAGACCATTATATTGCCCTGCAATGCATCAGGCATCCCAGAACCAGTGGTTTCCTGGGTCAAGGCACCTCACAAGGACATTATCGGCAATGAAGAAAGTATGTTTGATTCATATCTACAAAGGTAGTGGCGCTAGTTTCCAATTCCTATTTAGAATACCAAATATTGGGCACCTCTTTGGCAATAAAAAAGATCTCTGCTTCCGACGACGGTTTCTACCACTGTATTGCAAAAGTGAAGCTGGTCAGGCTATTGGCCTAAGGCGCATCAACGTCAACCGTAGGTGTTATACCTTAACTTTTCCACAACAAAATTTGACCTTTTCCAGTTCCAAGAAATGCGAACAAAAATATTTGGGTGGAGTGTGATGAAAATGGTCAGCCAGTGAAGTCGACTACCTATGTACCTGCTCGTGGCGACCGACCTCAGTCTCCAAACGACTATTTGCACTGGGACACGGAGTATCAACAGCTGCCAGAAAATGGGACAGATGGTGTTCTCATATCTTGCCTGCCAAGCCATCGAGGGTTGGTTTTGTCATTTCTGCCTTTCTCCCTACCACATTGCTGAAAGGGAGCACTCGCACCCCGCACTCCCTACTCGATTACACCCTTTTGGGTGTAAAGTGTACTCCTGCCATAATGTTTTTTAAAAAATTTTCGAGGGGGGAGGGTGGTTCTTTAGCCCGGTCAGCACTAATCCCCCCTATGGGATACCTGCATGCTTAAGGCTAAGCCCAAGGGTTTGCCCACAGGCAATTGTTGTGTGGCAGAGACTAGCGCCTTGACACTACCACCTAAGTTTTTCTAAAATCTGATTATTTAGACCTCGTCGAGTTCCTGTTAACACACTGCCGCACTTTGTGGAGACTCCCTAAATACAATGATCAATCCTGGAGCTGAACTGCGTTTGCATTGCAGGTATATAATCCTGTTTATTGTGACTGAATAAAATGAAATCTAAAAAATGTTTTTCAGTGCCATGGGCTCTCCCACTCCAGCCATTTTCTGGCTGAAAGACGGTCAATTGCTAGAAGAATTTCGGTCTCTAGATGGCTCATCAATACTCCAGCTGCAAGCTGTCAACAAATCTATAGCTGGACAGTATGTGTGTGCCGCCAGAAACCAGATTGGAGAGAATCGAGCCTTCGCTGAAGTTAGTCTGGGTGCTGGTGATTGGGACGCCAACCCCTTTTCTATTGCCAAACTGCTCAGAGATCGATCCAAACTAAGGCCTGTCACAGTGCTCCAATGCTTCAATGGCACTCACCTGGAGAGACACAGAGTGGCATGGACAGTGGATGGACGCAAAGTGGGGCAGTTGGATGAGAGCTTACACGCTTTAAACAATGGATCCATGGCACTCTTCTATTTTGCTTCGGTAACTTTTTTTGGTTAAATTATGGCAATACAGTCCGAATTTTCTTTTCGTTTTTCATCGGTTTTAACCTTGGTCCCCCTATGGTCCAATAACCCACTATGTTGGAGGATCGTAAAATTCGCCCAAAATTAATTCCTAGATAATTTTCAAGATCTTTCAAATCTTAGGCGAAATCTTTTTCGTAGGATAGGCCAGCGTATATTAGGAGTGTGTCAATGCCCCAAAAGAAACAGAGGATTCAAGGCGAAAAACAATTTTTTGGTCTTAAATATTTTGCTGCGAAATGGCTGGCCATGATTGGTACCTATGCTGTTTGGGCCCGACCATCATTTTTTCCCTTGGTCCCCCTGTTGTTTTTTCTTAAAAAATGCCTTGGTCCCCCTATTGTTTAATGACGGTCGGGCCCAAACAGCATAAGTACCCCATGATTTGAATAGGCATGTCGGAGAAGGGTCTGTCCGAACTTTTTTCAAAACTTTGCTTACGGCTAATCCACACTCGATATAAGAAAATTTTCAGCAAGAAGAGTTGTCTGCATTTGGTTGCAAAATCCGTGACCAGCCAGGCCGAGTGCATCTAGGCGGCAAGTGGAAGTTCATGATGTGGTTCCAAGAGCCTTGATCCGACCCACTCGTATATATTCTCACCCCAAAATGGACATTACTATTGATTGCAAGCTGAAGACTGGAAGTGCATTGACCACCAAAGTGCAATGGTCCAAGAATAATGTCAATCTGGAGCCTGATTTCGACAAATTGGAGGTTATGGTAAGACCTCTTGGTATAGGGACTGCAAAGTATGATTTATCTAATTTCAGCCCAACAACTCATTGGTGATTCGCACAGTCATCGACTCAGACAGAGGTTCTTATAAGTGTCGGTCATGGAATTCCCAAGGAAAATCCTGGGACGATGTGGATCTAATAATAGAAGGTATGAATTAGTCAGAAAATTAAAGTACATAGCACTACCTATTTTTTAGTCATTTTTTAGAATTGTACTCTCAACCACTCAAAACCACCAGAAACCTGGAATTCTAAGCGATTAAGCCGATCAGACTGGAATTCTAATCCAAAAGTTCAAAAAGAGGCTCAAAAAGTTCACCCCCCCTTCTAGTCAACCCCCTCAAAAAAATTTCAGGGCTTTTGGCCACTCTGAGGTTTGATTCTGAGCAACCCAAGTTATTTTCAATGATAGAAATCAATGTCAGAAAGTAGCCGTAAATGTCTCCCCGCCCTTCAAGCTCGAACAAATTTAAAGTGAAGCTTCAAAGACATGAAAAAATTCTCTGTAAATTTAAAAACAACGAGCATGTCTCTTTGACTCTTAGAAATTAAATTTTGCACTTGCTTGATTTTTCGAAAATTAGCGGAAACACAAATATTAGCTCGGTGCGTAGGCGTTTGGCCCTTTTTGTGACATTTTTGGCGTTCTGCCCTATGTTCTATTTTAGCTCTTTTAGTTCTATTTTAAAGCCATTTAAAGCCATTTTGTAGTTCGTAAGACATTTTTTAGTCCCGGCAAACACGCGCTGGTCTACCCTAAGCATAAGTAAAAAAAATAATGCCTAAGTAGCTAAAATAGAACATAGGGCAGAACGCCAAAAATGTCGCAAAAGGGGCCAAACGCACCTACACCATTAGCTCCACACCTGTAACTTCTCAAAAAATTTAGACGTGCCGGATGCCGTTGTGGGTCAATTCAGTGGTTCAATCAACGGCAATCAAGTCCAAGAGACCCACGGGAAGATGGTTCTGGCCCAAATTGAGCCTCAGCTCGACTCCAACGACATTCTCATGCAAATCGACAATCTGCCCAAGAATATTGCCAAATCCTCAGCCAAAGCAACTAAAACTCTAGTCAGTATAATGTCCATGCCCCTGGCTCAGTTGGGCTATGACCCTGATGGACCCGAAACAGCAATGGATTCCAACAGAACTACTTCCAATGGATCTATGGCCAAGTTTGAACGGCTGATTGAGTATTCCTTTCAGTCAGGTGAAAAAATGAGAGTCAAACAGAGTGGTGATGGAATAGAACAAGGCAAAATGATGATGAGTGTGGACTTCCAAGGAAGTGTGCCCCAAATTGATGAGGTAGCTGTTTTATCCAAACAACAGAATATTTAGTTTTCAAAATGTCTTCGAAATCCCGATGTATATGTTCTATATGGTAAAATCTCAACTGGCGGCCATTCCAACTGGCGGCCACCGACTGGCGGCCATCCCAACTGGCGGCCACCAAATACAAGCGGGTATGAACAATAGCTCCCGGCGCCAATAGTTTCCGGACTGTATAGAAGGGGCAACTGTTCCTGGTTTATAAAAAAGCTATTAGGTTTTCTACAATGAGCGGGTGTAGGTGCATGTGTTGGTTGATGTCCATGGAAGTTTGAGGAGTCCTTACTAAGCAATTTTGTCTGTTTTTTTTGTTTTTTCATTGAAGTAAGGGTCTAACTTCTCTCAGTTTTAGTTAGGGCTGGAATATGATCGGTCATTTTCGAATCCGGTCATATCACCGATCATATTAGGTTATATTCGGTCATTTTCTATTTTCAATTTTTGTGGCCAAAAAAATTTTAAAGGAGAGGGGAAACTGCCCTTCTAATTGAAGTGGAATTAAAACTTACTGTGAAATAAGAAAATATTTTAACACCGGTGCAGGGTAGACCAGCTCAAAGATGTTCCCCAAACTACAAAAAGGTAAGAAAAACATGTTTGGTGAAAAACAGCCACTTTTAAGATTACCCTGGCATGTATACTTACGTACTTCTTTTTAGGTATAAGGTCCTAGATATTACCATCTCCAATCTAGATACCTGGGTCTTGATACCGTCACCTGGGCAATACTACCTGAATTTGAAACCTTTACATCGCCGGGGTACAACCACCTAAGTACACAGATCAAGAGTCTATGCGGTCACGCTGGCGCAGCTAGTTTGGTCAGAAGATGTGTTTTCGAACGTTGAGATGCCATACAGGTAATTAGTGTACCTTTAGATAGTCGGGGTAATATGTAGTAGGCATAGTAGCCGCCAGTCGGTGGCCGCCAGTTGGGATGGCCGCCAGTCGGGGGCCGCCAGTTGGGATGGCCGCCAGTCGGGGGCCGCCAGTTGGGATGGCCGCCAGTTGACCCTCGTTCATGTATATGCCCTTTTAAAAATATAATAACGGTCCTACCTGAGAAACCGTTTTTTTTTTCACCTTGCTCCCGCATCTTGATTCTGCCTATACTGAGTTATTGTCTTAAATTTGTGCTAAATGTTATATTTTTGAGCGCAATTAAGTGCGCAAACATATTTTTGAATTTTTGAATTTTTTGGGTTACCTTGGTATCATGAAAATTTCGCGGGAAGATACAGGGTGACACAGAAAATCACCGACATTCTTAATAAATTTGATGAAGGCTCCCGCTCACTTGTCAAAACCCAAGAAAGAAGGGAAACAGATTCTCAGTCATCACAGCCCAGGGCTAGGATATCAAAATTTTCAAATAAAGGACATTTTGGTAAAATAAAGGACATTTGGTCAAAAAGTGCCATTTTATACAGTGCTCATTGATTTTTGAGAAACAAAAAAAAAGATTTTGACCTAAAATCTCAAAAATTCTAAAGATTTCGATGGATCTCAAATAAAGGTCAAATCTTTAAATAACGGACGTTTCCGAGCCCTGTCATAGCCGCTGACGACAATTTCGACTGTCCGAATTTCTAATATTTTGTCTAACTAAAGATTTTGGAGTAGTTTGAAAGTTTTTTTTAGGAAAAGACTCAAAAAACTATGGTGCTAGACAAAAGTACTTTTTCGTGCGAGCATACTGCTTAAACATTAAATTAGGGTTGGGAGATGGCTAATTTAGCCGGCTAATCTAGCGCTAATTTATCCTAAATTACCCTAAATTAGCGCTAAATTATCAACCACCAACCTTACATTAAATTGAGTAAAAATATTTTGACCAGTGAAGGGTCGACTTTTGAAAAGTACAGCTATACGGACAATTGGCTGTGAATAAGAAATACTCCAAAACCAATTTCATTGTTGCAGAGCCCATTCAGTTTTGAGCCTATGAACGAGGACTTGGTGGAAGTGTCGCCTGGAAAAGTTACTGGATTAGGCAATTCTGCAGTCAACTTTGGGAAAAATCGTCGAGTTTCTTTCAAGTATGTTACCCAATTTCCAAGCATATCTCTTGGCGAATTTTTTCAGATGGGAAGACAAAATCACCTATGACCCCAGCTCAGATGATACAAAAATGATAGAGCCAGGCAGCACTATGCATATCCAGGCTCGTCCCAAACTAGAAAATGACTCCAGTTCAATTAGAATGCAAGTCAAAGTGGACCGATTTGGTTATTGTCCTAGTGGTTATGCCAAAATCAGAGATACATGTCGAGGTATACATTTATATGGTTATAGAGGTATAGTCCCACTAAACTTTTGTTTTTACATGAAATTACGGGCAGCGCCAGATTGCGCACTTCAAGTTGCGCCCTCAAATTGCGCACACGTGATTAGCACACACTTTTTCAGCTGCACTCTTCGTTTAGCTGCGCTTCTCCTCATTTTTATGCTTCCAATTATTCTCTGACCATTATTCTTGTTTTCATACGTAATTCACGGCTTTTCAAGTTATCTGAAAGGAATATTTTAAGTTTCAAGCAAATATTCGTGGAAATTCGAAAATTTCTCCAATTTGAATAGAAGAAGCCTAGTACCTTACTTGTTTCAGCTTTTAGTTTCCTAAACTTCTTTTTCAAAACCATTTTCGCCTGTTTTTAGAGGGAATTTAGAGCTACATTTTAGTCTATAAATAGTGCCGAACAAATACAAAATTTGGCATTTTAGATACAAAAGCTGGTTTTGCGTAAAATTTGTGTGCCGCATTCACTTGTGATTAACGTAAAGTCTGCACTTTCACTGGACATGTACTCAAAAATTTTAAGCTTAATTTATGACCTACGTCTACTTTTCGAAAATTTGCAAAAAAATGAAGAAAATCTTTTCAGTTATATAAAATTTGGCCCTATATCCGTTTACTACGGATGATGCTATTGCGTTCCTCGTAAATCTCGATATGCTAAAGAATTCCATGGTATGTGACAATTGCAATTATGATATGCACATTGTCAAACGGTCTTAGCTAAATGACGGAATCTGGGTAGATTTTGAGCATTTGAAAGAATTTTAAACCACAAAATTTTAAACCATTTTAACCACAGGGGGACCCTTTTGTGAAATCGGTACCTATTGTCATATAGGGCCCAAAATTTCGTGAGGGAAATGTTTCGTTCAGAAACCCGGAGTTAGAGTATTTGGCATCGCGAACCTCCCTATCTCCAACTCGGACTCCAACGCTGACTCCGACTCCAACTCCGGGTTTCTGAACCAGCCAAAAATGAAAAGTTCTGTGCTATGCGAATATTTATCAAAATCCGAAAATGCACCCGTTCGGACTAGTTGAAAAGCCGTGCATTTACCGTATTTGCTCTAATAATCGGCCACTCTCTAATAAACGGCCACCCCCAGAGACCTATATCTCAGTCCAGAGTCAATATTTTTCAAATCTGTTTTATGCATTTTCTTAGTTATCATGAGCCGTCCTTGTTCCACTTTTCAGATTGTGGTTGAGCACCCAAAAATCTCAAAATCGAAATATTTTTTTTCTACTTTTTAGGGGTTGAAAAATAAACGGCCATGGCCGATTATTACAGCAAATACGGTAGATATTCTACGCTCGTGAAATATCTTTGTTGGCCAAAAACACCAATGATAATTTTCAAAATTAGAAAAAGCTAGGTCCTATCTTGAAATGGGTATCGACTTTTAAGCTTGATCACCTGTTTTTTAGCTGGTGCTTGGGCCCAGGCTAGGCCGACATCCATTAGGATGGACTTAAACATGTTTTTTTTTCAGTTCTGCAAACATTTTTTAGTCAGCCCCAACATACACCACTAAACCAATTTAGATGTGAACGAGTGCGATCTGGACGAAGGCATTTGCGCCGAGGGCTCAGAGTGCAAAAATACCCAGGGCAGTTTTGAGTGTGAGCGCAGATGTGAATCCGGTTTTCATGCCTCAGCAGATGGAGAATGCATAGATCAGGATGAGTGTTCTTTGGGTCTAGATAATTGTGAGGCTAGCACTGAGTGCTACAATATTGAAGGTTAGGCTACAGTCTAAATTTGCAAACCACAATTCTTTTAGGTTCATTTGAGTGCATTGAGAGCTGTGCTGATGGATTCTACCACAACACTGAGAGTATTTGTGAAGGTAAGCACACTCTGAAGGGGATCTAAAAAATGTTCAGACCGGTTGGTTGACCGAAACCCGTTTTTCGGCCAGTGAACCCAAAACATGAAAGCATATTTTCAAAAAAACCTATAAACCAAAAATCGGATAAATCGAACTTAGGGAAAAAATGAACAGAACGATGGATTTAAACCGGCTAACTGACCGGAAATTGTCGAAAAACACCAGAACCTAAAAATGAGTTTGAAAAATGGATTTTTTTAACCGGCCCGTCAAAAAACAGACTGAGTCGTACTCCAGTGAAAACTTTAATCGGGTTATTCAGTCAATTAATTAAGTTATTTTCAATCTTTTTTAATGAATTTTTAAATTTTGATATTAACATACAGCAAATGTGAGCCGGCTTCCGATCTATATCACTGAGCAGAGGCATTGCCAGAAAAATCTGTCATTTTTTCTGCACCATTTTCATGTTTTATAGTATTCTTGATTAACATTTTTTTCGAAAGATCTGACGGGGGGGGGCGGAGATATAGCCCCCTCAGCCCTCCTTGGCAACACCCATGCCACTGAGCCACCAAGAATTTTTACAGTCGAACCTGGATACAACAAAACCCCGATTGTTTTCCGATATTATTTTTCCCGAGTATATACCCGAGATTTGGCGGAATCTCAAATGATGATAAAAACTAGACTAAAATTGATTAGGACTTTCGAATTCCTGAGACGGGACAGATTATCAAAAGTCGAGACGGGACGATTAATCCGGATAGCAGAAAATTACTCCGGGACCGGACAGCTGAAAAAAATTTTCGGGAAAAGTTCCGGGCGGGAATTACATATAAAACCCCTTCGAGACGGGATGGGAGTCGACGGGAGTCCCATCCCATCACCATCTCTAGTCAAAACCCCGACTAAAAAGACAGCCACACAATTCAGACATCAATGAGTGTCAGCTGGACGACCCTTGCAATCCACCAATGTTTTGTGAAAACTTGTTAGGCAGTTTCAAATGTCTGTGTCCTGCTGGTTTTCCAATTGCTAATGACACTTGCCAAGGTTCCTTTCCATACAAAACATTATTATTTCTTGTAAATATTTTGTTTAACAGGCATCTCCATGGACCCTCTGAACCCCCTTAAAAGTATGGAATACAGCTCTGAGCCAGAAGAAGGCAACTGTCCCAGTGGTTTTATGTGGGACTCAGGCCAGAGTGTTTGTGCCGACCTGGATGAGTGTGCCTTTGATGCACCCTGTCAATTCGACTGCACCAATACGGCAGGAACCTATGAATGCTCTTGTCCAGATGGTTATGCCCTCAATGACCAGGGCCAATGCATAGGTAGGTGTCAGCAAATATTTTTTGGCTGTAACTGAAATTACCCAGTAAATTGCTGAATTTCCCCACTAAATAAATTAATTCCCCCACTAAATTTAAATTTCCCTCAACACACTGAATTTTCCCACTAAATTTCTGATTTTCCCCACTAAATTTTCACAAAAGCAAATTTTTACAGACATCATTTCATTCAGAGTGTTTTTAGGAAATTAAGAGAAATTGATGTCGTAGGTTACAAATTTGACAAAAATATGCCTTGGTCCTCCAAGCCCAGGCCTAGAACTGCCCCCCCCCGTTGATTTTTCGTGGTTTTTTTCAAACTTTGCCTTAGTCCCCCTGTTGGTCAAAAGTTTTATTTTTTCAAAAATTTTATTTTCCTAATTTTTTGCATTTTTCGCTGGAAAAAAATATTTTTGGGGCAATTAATGTTAGGAAATGCTATTTATTTATTCATTATTCAAGAGACAACGTCTGTCCTACAGGAATCAGTGGCTTTGCAAGCATTAAAATCGACTATTAGCCTATCATTGTTAGTAGATAACATCGTGAAACACTTACGAAATAATAGAACACAAGAAAAAAATAAAAAAAAAGCCAAAACATAAGAAAAAATTAAAAAAAAATCAACAGGGAGGACCAAGGCATATTTTTTTGGGTAGGCGCGAATGCGTATGGAGCAGGGCTTCCAAATCAAAATTTCAAAATAAAGAACATTTTTATAAAATACAGAAAATTTGGTCGAAAAGTATAATTTTATCGAGTGCTTGTTGGGCCTTGAGGGCTGAAAATAAAGATTTTGACGTTACATCTCAAACATTCTAAAGATTTGAGGTCCCAAATAAAGGACAAATCTTTAAATAAAAAATGTTTGGAAGCCCTGGTATAGAGCCAAAATTTTTTAGACATCAACGAATGTGATGCGGAATCAGCTTGTGATGAGGGTGAGGTTTGTTTCAACCAACTGGGAGAGTATTCCTGCATTCGAAACCCATGTCCCAGGAACTATCGACTGGACCATCTCAAGTTAGAGCATTGCTAAGTGCCCACACAGCTCAAAAAATAATTATTATGCAATATTTAGAGCCCAATGTCTGCCCAGATGCCAGAACTGTTCGGACGCCCCATAAATTTGCACATGTTGGCTGTGCCTAAGGGCCTGGGTGCAGATACTCCCTGGTCCGACTTCAGCACATGAATAAAAGGCTGGAAGGGTTAGAATTATGCTGATTAAGGTGATTATGGTCAATTTAATCACCTAAATCCACAACGTGTCAAAACCATATATGCTGTCAAGTTGACATGTGTACAATGTGTAGCTTACAGTGTCTACTGCACATTGGCATTGTGTTTTTGAATTTTTGCTGAATATTCGAATTTTTAATTAAGGTTGTATAATTCTCCGAAAACATAAAAATCGGAGAATTCTCCGGAGAATCCTCCGAGAATTCTCTCGAGTATATGGAGGATTTAATAAGGGAAAACTGGAAATTCCGGAGAATTTCGGAGAATTCTCCGAAATTCCGGAGAATTGTACAACCCTATTTTTAATGCTTCTTTTTAATTTTTTGCAATTTTTTGATTTTATTACATAATAGATCATTCGTAATGGTTGTCGTCATCAATTATCGAAGTTTCATCTAGCGGAAAACAATTCGTGGCTAGAATTTTTTTGAAAACAGCATTTCAAGTGCAATTTTTGGTGTTTAATTGTTCAACTATAATTCAGCATCATTTGCTCGCTTTCGATAGCCTTTTATTTCCTGATTTTTCTGCACGTTTTTATGGTCTCTTTCATCAAAAAAACCCCGGAAATGTCGTAAAATTCGGTGAAAAATATACCAGCAAAATTTTGCCAAAAAATGGATCCGCTGCTTAAACAAGTAGCCACTCTGTCAAATAAGTAGATAAATTTTATTTTTAAACACCATTCGATAGCCCAGAAAAAGAGCTACAATTTGTAAAGACTCACTTTTTTCATAGAGTTGCGAGGGAGATATCGATAAAAGCATTCTGCAAATCAATCTCTACAAGCATTAATTCAAAACAAAGTTAATGAAATGAACAGAATTTGGATGTGTAATAAAGAAAATAAAAACACAGAAAGATGAATGTAAAACTTAGCTTTTGATTGATATAACACGCCTCAAAAAGAACTTTTTTTCTGACTTTGGGGGTAAAACGGTGTTTTTTTCCCGCCCAAAAAATGGGACAGAAAATGACTCATTTTGAGTGGGTGGTCATCCTGACTCAGTTTTTGCCCCGATTTTTCTAGTCATTTTTGGGTCAAAAACTTGGGTCAAAAAAACCGTTTTACCCCCAAAGTCAGAAAAAAAAGTTCTTTTTAAGGCGTGTTATATAATATGTTTAAAATTAAACATATAAAATTTGTTTCAAAAAATGAAAATTAGGGATGCAACGCTTATCGTTTGGTCTCGACACGAAACTATTAATTTCAAACTGAATTTTAACTTGTATCTAGGGTTGATTGGTAATTACCCAGAAAAATACTTTTCAGGCCTTATTTCTTCGTAATTACTTGGGTAATTAACCGCAATCACCCGGGTAATTACCCAGAGAAATACTTTTTCCGGAGAATTACCCAACCCTACTTGTATTTGACGTTTGACACGCTGTGAATCAACTCGGTCATTCTAAAAAAAGTGGTGGATTGAAACTGGTGGCCCTCTTTTGGATGAAACTTCAAAACATTGTTTGATCCCTTACGAAGATAAGTAATAATAGCATACAAAGTGCAGTGAAAAAAAATAGACAATAAAATGTAGAGAAATTTCGGCTCTATATGCATTCGCATCTCTGGAAAAAAAAGATGCCTCGGTCCCCCTGTTTTTTTTTGAATTTTATTTTTATTTTTTTAAAGTTGGATTCGAACATAGTTTTGTTAACTGGGGCCTACCGCATATATAAACTCTGGTATGCATGTTTTTTCATGCATCCAGAGGCACTTTCGAGTGATTTGCGTCTAAGGTATGTGGGTGTGCGCATCTCAACTCCAAGCCCTTCGGGGCGCAGGGGGCTTGGTTGGTTAGAGATGCGCGCACGGGATAAAATTTTAGAAACAGACCTCGCATCTCACACTTCGCACGTCCATTGTGGCCAAGGCATAAAACTAATATTCTATTGCAGAAATTCCTGGCATCAAAACTCCAGCTGAGCAGCTGAAAGTGGTGGAGGGCAAAGAGCAGCGGTTGGAATGCATAGTCACTGGAATACCATTGCCCAAGGTTGAATGGCGTCGTAATGGAGATCCTATGGATGATGGACGTGATCATCACACTTCCACAGCTGGCAATTCACACTTTCTGCACATTCATAACACCAATATTTCCGATGCTGGTCGGTACAGCTGTGTGGCAACCAATAGAGCTGGTGAGACACGGCAGAATATTCAACTCAATGTTTTGGGTATTTTTGTATGTGATTTTTTGAGAAGGTCAACTTCTTGTATTTAGTCCCTCCCACGATTGGCGATGGAGAGCGAATAATGAAAGTTGCTGAAGGCAGTCAACTGGCTCTAGATTGCTTGGTAATGGAGTTGAAAATTATCACAAAAAAGTTACTTGGTCGCTACTCGAGTATGTAGTGAACTCGAGACTTTTTTGGGGGAGGAGAAAACGGGCCATTTCAAATTGGGCCAATTCAATTTGGGCCATTTTCAAATTGGGCCATTTCAAATTGCGCCAATGCAAATTGCGACATTTCTAATTGGGCCATTTTCAAATCGGTCCAATGCAAATCGGGCCAATTTCAAAATGGGCCACGATTTTGAATCAAACAACAGTTAAAAAATTGCCATTAAGTTGGCCTAATTGGTAAAACGACACTTGGAGCTGGGACACTTGGAGCTGGACAGTTGGAGCTGGTTTTATAAAGAACACTTGGAGCTGGACAGTTGGAGCTGGTTTTTTCAAATTTAGCCCCAATGTGGTTTAATTAATTTAACTAAATTTGAAAAAACCAGCTCCAAGTGTCCCCAGCTCCAAGTGTCCTAGCCCGGCCTAATTTGCATTGGCTTAATTTGAAATGGCACAATTTGCATTGGCGCAATTTGAAACGGCGCAATTTGAAAATGGCCCAAATTGAATTGGCCCAATTTGAAGTGGCTCGTTCTTCTCCTCCCCTTTTTGCCAGTTCCCAAAAAAATTGCTATGAATTTTTAAAATTCCGCTCCTAAAATTAGTTGTATTCTCATCTTTTTTAATCCCGACAACTTTTTCGTGATCTTGAAATTTTGTCCTATCTCGTTTTTTTGGCCGAAAATCCCATCCCGAAATTCTGTCTAAAGCCACTTTCTGTCTCTAAGAGTCCTAGAACAAATAGATCGGCTGTGGAACAGAGACTTTCAAAGTCTGATTCTGGCAAACATCCAAATTATTATCTTTTAGTCGCTCTTAACTTTTTCCCACGTCTAGCCAATTTTGTTCCAGGCAAAAGGCCATCCAACACCAGAGATTGTTTGGCGCAAGAATGGTGCTACTATAACTCCTACTTTGAAAACACGATTATTGCTCGAAAATCTGACGAGTGGGGAGAACGGGAGGTATATAGAATAATAATTATTTATATTTCTACTAAATCTTTCTAACTAACAGGTACACCTGTGAAGCAACCAACGAGGCTGGAACAGCAGTTGCAGACTTTGTGGTGGAAGTACTGATCAAGCCCAGGATGAAGGATCACAGTGCAGAATTGAGGGTGGTCGAAGGTGAAAGGGCCAAGTTGGACTGCAAAGCTGACGGCTACCCTGAGCCTACCATCAAGTTGGCCAAAAAGTTATTATTAAGTGCTTTCTGTAAAATGGCTTATTTGCAGATGGATGCGGGGTGGACGCCCCATCACTGACATGACTAACTTTATACTCTCGCCTCGGGGTGAAACCCTCATGATTTTGAGAACCAAACGGTCTGATGGAGGCGCTTACTCATGCAATGTCAAGAATTCAGCTGGAGAAATCGGTCAGATTTTGATTTTTTCTTTATCGGAAACCAAAATGTTATTTTTTTGCTTTTAGAAGCGCCCTTCACTGTCATCGTTCTGACAGCACCGCATATAGAGCAAACTATTGATCAGAATCCTCGTGTGATCAACAACAATTCCATTGTGTTAGATTGCCCTATTTTAGGGCATCCTAGCCCGAAGTTGTTTGGTTAGTCATATTTTTGAAGGCAATGCTCTTTTCGCTTTTTAGTCAAAATCACAGGGGCTGGTCAAGACTGTCAAAATATACAAGACTTTCACAAAGATTTTTTTGAACAAAGTGAAAATGGTGGGTTTGATAGAAGAAAACAGAACAAGGCAACAAAGTGACCAATGTTTCTGTCTGAAAGTGTGCGAAGGGTATGCCTCTCTAATCCGAATTCGGGCACTTTTGGGGAAACATGAGTCACATTTTTACCCACTTTACTTTTAAATTTAAACTTCTGTCTCTCTCGGTTTGAGAGTCTCGGACTCCCCTTTAAATCTCAAAAAAAAAGGATTATACGTGGCGTGTTATATTATACCAATAATGAGCTAATGTTTCTTTCTATGATGTTTCTCCATTTCGGAAGATTTCTGTCAAAAAGATAATTAAATTATCAAAAATTATCATCCGAAAAACGCAAAAATTTTCAGAACCTGAAATCAGTCTACTGGCCGTTTTACAACCCCAGTCCGAACTTTCTGTAAAATACCAATTTTAGGATGAAAGAAGGGAAAATACTTACATATGATCTCAACATGGTAAAAGAAGGCCAAAACAATCTCAAAATTCATCGAATCTCTGTGTCTGACGCCGGTCGGTACACCTGCTTTGCCAAAAATGAAGTGGGCTCTCTCAACACCGACTACCAACTTGAAGTTCTGGGTTAGTCTTTTAGTGGCCTTCTCATTTTTAACTTTCAATAAACTTCAAATCCTTCTAAAATACATTTTTAGCCCCTCCAAAGTTTGGGGCCGAAGGTCAGCGAATATTCGAGGTGGTGGAAGGCGACTCTGTGACCATCAGCTGTCCTGTAGAGGCAGTTCCTTTGCCTGAAATCGAATGGTTACGAGGTGTGAATCCCATTTACAGCTCTGACAATGTTCGGGTTTCCGAAGAGTCTAAGGTTAGTTGAGTTTGGTGAAGAATCGAGTCCTATTTTGCCTTGATCCTCTCGCTGTTTTTTAAGGCTCGATGCACACTCCTGCGAAACAAACTTTCAAACATTTTCAGACCAACTGTTTTAATTTTGACTTGTTGACATTTTGTACTCAAATGACCGTTAGAATTCAGCAAACTTTTTGAAAATAATAAATCTCAAAGTTCGTAGGGTGTTTCAAGAAATTCCCAGGATTTCAAATGGGCATAACTTTTTTATAGAGCGTTTTTTCGAAATTCTGTTTTCACAGATCAATTTTTCTCGCCGACAATATTTGTTCAGTAAAAAATGTCAAAAACGCGATTTTGCTTGGTCCCCCTGTACTTTTGGTCCTGGTCTGTGGGTGGCCCCTGGATGGCCAAAACCCAAACCACAGCTGGGCCAAGTAAAATAATGTTTTTTTTTCACATTTTACACTAAACAAATATTGTCGGCGAGAAAAATTGATCTGTGAAAACAGAATTTCGAAAAACGCTCCATAAAAAAGCTATGCACATTTTAAATCCTGGGAATTTCTTGAAACACCCTGTATTTTAGGAAAATAAGAAAAAGCAAGTTGCGGGACACAATGTTTGCAAGTTTGTGGGGAGGGCCTAAGGGAGCCTAAAAAGAATTGGTCCTCCGCCCTGTTTTTGGAAAATTTAGTTTTTTCAACAACAATGGGTTAGACCAAGGCGAAAATGGGATATGTACCGGCCAGTTTTCTCAATATGAGTACTTTCACCCCTCAATTTTATTAGTTTAGAAAGTGACCATTGTGAAGACTACACTGCATGATGGAGGCAAGTACACCTGCAAGGCTACCAACATAGCCGGATCTACAGACATAGATTTAATCCTAAAAGTGCTAGTGCCACCAACCATTGACAAGTCCAATCTAATCAGCAATCCACTGGCTATTTTTGGGCGCGAAATATTTTTGGAGTGTCCAGCTTCCGGTATTCCTCAGCCAACTATTCTGTGGACTAGGGATGGGGTGGTGATTGATGTGGAGAACAGTGATGAAGGCAAATATTCACTGCATCAGGTAATTTTTCACAAATAATTAAGGCTCGCGTTTTTAAGAGTCTACCCATTGAAAATATTTTCACAGTAATTTTCAACCACCAACAGATCATGGACATTATTCTTTCGGTTGGGCTACCACTTGGAATAAGTAATAAAAACAAGAACGTAGCGGGAATAATGTCGGTAGCTGAATGGTAGAGTAACTGGTGCCTGTGTGATTTCCTCTAGGGTTCGATCCCTAATCGAGGCAAAGCTCTTTTGTGAATTCAGTTTACCCATATATTAGGTGGTGCTCATCCAACTTTTTAACAAAAGCCTTATTTTTAGAGCAACCAGTCTTTTGGTATCAACAAGATCGAAGCATCCGACCAGGGCAAATATACCTGTGAAGTACAGAACAAGGGAGGTAAAACCTCTGAACAGTTCATGGTCGAAGTTTTGGGTAGGCGATTGAGTTTCTGAAAGTCATTTTTTTACCTATACAATTCAGAACCCCACAAATGGAAACCACTGAGCCACAGAAGTTGACCAAAAGAGAAGGCGATTTGTTGACTTGGTGTGTCCAGTCAAGAATGAAGATGTGGAAGTGGACAGTGAACTTCGTGTAACCTGGACCAAGGATGGAAGGCCCCTGGAACCAACTGACTCACTTAATTATGAGGTAAATTCAGAATTTAAAATAAATTTTCGATATTTTTTTGGCATTGAGGCGTTTGGCCCTTTTCCGATTTTTTCAATTTCGCCTTTTCCTGGCGTTCTGGTTTTCCATGTTCTTATGGCAGAAAATTTTATTTTTTCAATTTGGAAAAAGCCTTATAGGCAGAGTGGGGCAGAGGATGTTAAGATGTTAAGAAAATTGTGTCCCAAACCGCAATAAATCCCGAAAAAACAAAAACCCAAAATGGCGCTAATTTGAAAAAATGGGCCAGAAAGTGCACAAAATTTTTACCATTTTTCCCAATTGCAGATCACCAACGAAGGACGTCGATTGCAACTGACAAGCAGCTCCATCTCCGATGCCGGCCACTACAAATGTGTTGCGTCCAACCGAGCTGGACAGTCCCACGTCAAGTTCCATGTGGAGATCCTATGTACGCACATGGCTTCTGAGTTTTGTCGACAATTAGAGCATAGGCACATGATTGAGTACAAAAAAGACTATGACCGGCGACGACATATCTACGAAAGCCAGGCCACCAGACGGCGCGAAACCCATTTTGGTCGGCAAAAATCTACTAACACAGACCCCGAAGACCGCTCGACGGTCTTAAAAAAAGTCCACAAGAGGACTACTGCCACCCCAAGAACTTTTATGACCCTCAACCACGGAAAAGTTTTGAGAATTTCCCTGTCCAGCCCACTTACGCCGACTTTTCCGTGGAGTTCGATCCACTAATACCCACTTTACAGCCGCCTATATCTCCAACTGGACTGGTCTACCCAGTCAATGGTCACAGGATTTACGATTATCTAACACTAAACTCGAGTCCTGTTGTGCCTAACAGAAGATATAGGGTGTATAGTGCGCCCTCAGGGCTGGTGCACAGAGATGTGGCTGAGACCAGACTGATGAAACCACTGGGAAACAGGTACTTCAGCACTGAAGTGCAGTATTCTGGACCTGGTCAAGGGTTTGTGGGCACTCTTAAGGCCAGAAAACATGTGAATAACCTGAGAGCCAACCTCAAGACATTGTTGAAGAAAAGGAGAAGAAGGCACCATTTTGCAATGGATGATTTGTATTCTTCGTTTTTTGTCTCTTCTAATTCTTCCGTTATAAGTGCTTAAAATTCAGATTACAGGGAAAATGTTTTAACGAAACCATTTTTTGTTTGGGATTTTTAGGTCAGTAAGAAAGGTATATGTTTAGTCTTTGTTGGGCAATATTTTTAGATTCTTTTTATCAAACAATCGAACTTGGATATAACCACACCGCAAAAAGTTCGTTCCACCTATGGTCCGACACTTTTTACTTCTATTTTTAAAGAGGCTCAAATTAAAAGCACCACTAAAATATACAAACCCCTCAAATTAAACTTTATCCCTCCAATTAAACTTTCATCCCTCAAATTTTTTACCCGTCGAATTCGGATTTTTGAACAAAGGTTACCGTATTTCCTCTAATTGCCGCCCCCCTAACTTCAAGTGGTTCAAAATTCGTGTTTTCATTAAATGTTTGAGCTGTGTAAAAAGTGCCTGAGAGGGATTTCAAAAATCTAACAGGCACTTTTTACACAGCTCAAACAGTAAATGAAAACACGAGTTTTGAACCACTTGAAGTTTGAAAAAATTGCATGATTCTAATTATCGCCCGGGGCGGTAATTACAGGAAATACGGTAGCTTAAATTTTCTCTCCTAGGTTTTGGCTGTAATTAAGCTCTAATAGTTTTGGATTCCTGCCTAATAATATAGCTCGGTTTTCAAGACGCTGAAATTTTTTCGATATCAAACTAATAAATAGAATGCGAAAAAAGAATAAAGGTTACAGTCAACTCCCGATTTAGTGTACACCTGGTTTAAATAATTTTGGCCGGCGGTTAATTAAAATGACTAGAATGAACCTCGATTTAGTCCACGCCCAATTTTGTGTACACCTGGAGCAGGTCCCCAGGGTGTACACTAAATCGGGAGTTGACTGTACACCTAAAAAGATTCAAACCAGAAACCTCTAAATGTGTTTTAATTTGAATTAAAAACTATTTCCAGCGGGTTTATTCCATGCGGGAATAGATACGGAAAGGAGATAAACCTCCCTTTAAAAGAAAAATTTAATTTGATGCAAAGAAAAAATTTTTCGATCAATGCGAAAATAAATTTGAGGGGATGAAATTTTGAATTGAGTGGGTGAAATTCTAATTTGAGAGGAGATTTACATATTTTGAGGGGTGTTTGAAACTGGTTTCAAATATTGCAAGCATTATGATTTTGCCAGTCGCTTATGTAAATAGCAACAATTCTGCCGAAAAGACCTGCGGCTCTCGATACAGCTTCATATATTTTCAGAAAAAGGTGGCGTTATGTCGAGAGCCGCGGGTCTTTTCGGTGGAATAGTTGCTTTTTAGAAAAACTACTGGTAAAATCGGAATAGAGCAGCCAAAGACAACTCACAATAGACTTCGAAATCTGCGGTAAACAGCTACGGGTGACGTTATTATCGAGAGTCGACTGTGGCTATAAACGTGAAAACCTAAAAAGACGACTTGGACTCATTAGAGAAATAAACAAAAGTATTGCCTATTTTATCTGGTGATTTCTCTTATTTGAAAATTTTTAATTTAATCGAAAAAATCGACTTTTTAGATCTCTGTGACTAGCTTTACTCACCATAATAACTTATTTATTTTTTGATTGACTGATTTTTTCGCCTTAGATTCGTGTGTTTGTGTGTGATATTACTATTATTTGTAACGGTTGTGTTGTGTGTCAAACAATAACTTGCTGTGATCAATTATTAGTAATAAAGATTTTTACCCCAACTTCACAAAAATGGTTGTAATTGTGTTGAAAAAAAAAATAAATAGTTGCGCAGGCTTTTAGCCTATTTTCAAACAATTTTTTACTTTTGGCGTTTTGTTTTTTCGTGTTTGTTCTGACATTTTCAGACACTAATCACACCTTATGCTTAAAGATAAAAATTTGTGAAAAATGAAAAATAGAAAGCCAAAAATTCAAAAATGTCCAAACATAGATTTTGACTAGACTTTTTGGCGCTAGTAGCGAATAACCCCCCCCCCCCCAAGAATCCGACCTTTTAAAATTGCTGTAACTACCCTTGCAAACAACAAGTTTAGGCTTAGCCCTTAGGCTTGGGGTTGGCCAGCGTACGGAAGTTGTGACTAATAAAGAGTTTGCGCATATTTTCCGGGGTCGGGGACATAAATTTGGGTACTTTTTACTAAAGTAAAAAAAATGAAAATCGTTGGGGGGAGGTATTCGCTACTAGCGTCAATTTTTTTTTTAATCGAAAGCTGATACCTTTGAAAGTCGATTGACACCAAATACGCAACGAAAAAGTTTTATTCGAACACCAACTAACAATGACAAGCATAAAATAACAAATTTTCACTAATTTTGATATTTCGATGAGCATTTTTATCACTTTGCGTGATTGAGCGTTACCGAAACATCTTAGCAGTATGTTGTAGCGCAATTCAAAAGCTACAAAATGCAATTTACAGAACAGGTTTGAAAAATCGGCGCTAGTAGCGAATGCCCCCCCCCCCCAACAAATTTTTTTCAAAATCAGGTTTTAACCATTTCTAAGTAATTCTTATGCGCTGAAAACGATTTAAAAGGTGTTTTCGGGCATTTTCTGGCCTAAAAAGTTGGTTTTTGGAAAAAAAATTTTTGACCGAAATTCGACTTTTTGCCTTGGGGGACCAAGGTAAACCACCTAAAAAATGGTACCTAGAGTCCTAAAAAGATGTGATTTGAACATAGTTTTGTTAGCTGGGGCCTACCACATAAAGAAACTCTGGTATGCATGCTTTTTCATGCATCCAGAGTCACTTTCGAGTGATTTGTGTCTAAGGTATGTGGGTGTGCGCATCTGAACTCCAAGCAACTAAGCGCCCTGCGCCCCCGAAGGGGCGCAGGGGCTTGAGAGTTAGAGATGCGCGCACTCACTTACCTTAGACATAATTCCAAGCAAGACTCTTGATCATAAAATGCATAAAGAGACTCTTTTCGCCTGGCTCCAGTGACAAAACGAGGTAGAATACCTTGGTCCCCAAGGCGAAAAGTCGAATTTTGGTCAAAAATTCTTTTTTCCAAAAATCAACTTTTTAGGCCAGAAAATGTCCGAAAACACGTTTTTTATCGTTTTCAGCGCATAAGAATCACTTAGAAATGGTTAAAACCTGATTTTGAAAAAAAAATTGTTGGGGGGGGGGGGTATTCGCTACTAGGGTCGAAAAATCGGCGCTAGTGGAGTTTATGTGTCCAAAATAATTTGAATTATAAAACAACAGGGGGGACCAAGCTGTTTTTACAAAAAAAAACAACAGGGGGACCAAGGCATATTTTGGACACGTAAACTCTATAAGGCCCGAAAAATCTAAGCGTTGAGATTTTGTCTTTTAGGTCTTTAGGGTTGCGGGTACCCGAAATTTTCGGGTACCCGAACCGAACGATACCCGAAACCCAAAAAAAACCGGGTTTCGGTTCCAATTACTTTCAAACGGGTACCCGAACCGCCAACCCTATAGGTCTTATTTCGAAAGGTGGGAAAATTTTAAATTTTGGTCATCTTTTGAAGAAATTGGTTTTTTCGAAGTAACCATATCTCAACATTTTATATTTTCGGAATGCATTTTGTAAAATGTCATTTGTAGCTATTGAACTGCGCTACATTATAGTGCTGAATTGCTTTGTAAACCCTTTTTCGTATTATTACTCTAATGTCCATTCAGAATTCTTAACTCAAAATTTATTAGTTGAAATTTTGTTAGTTTATGTTTGCCATTGTTAGTTGGTATTCGAATGAAGATTTTGTTGCGTATTTCGTATCCATCGATTTCCCAAGGTATCAGCTGTTTCGATTAAAAAACATCTAGTCAAAATCGCGAAAAATGAAAACTTTATGACCGAAATTCGATGGCTAGAAAAAAATTGGGCGACCATGTATATCGTGCAGGAAAAAAAGAAGCTTACAGTATACCCCACAAAAACCTGAGATTTATGACTGCCAGAATTTTTTTATAGATTAAATTTATAAAAAATCTGTGAACGCACATCGACCTACTTTTGCATGCCAAATTTTAGGCCCTGGTCTGTAAATGGCCTCTTTATATGCAAGGCTCAAATCACAAAGATGAGCAAGCAAAAATCCTGTTTTTGTTATTATATACCGAAAAATTGTTATAAAAACTAACAAGGGAACATATCGAACTGTACGATCTGCTGGGTCATACACTTTTAACCCGTTTTTTGAAAAATAAAGTGTTGTACCAAGTCGAAAATATAATTTTTAGGGGCGTCACTATAGCAGGGCTCTCAAATCTGCTTATTTTTTGAATAGGCACCCTCGAAATTTTTAATATATTTAGGACAATCTGGCTATGTTTTACTTTCATCTTGTCAAAGAAGTCAATTTGGTATATCGAATGAAATTTTCGCAAATAAACGAAAGCCTACCGTATTTACTGTATTAAGTCCCCATGGGGAGTTATTTTTCAACCTCTAAAAAATCGAAAAATTTTGAGGTCGATTTTGAGATTTTGAGTGCTCAACCAAAATCTGAAAAGTGTAATCAGGTAAACTCGCGGCAACTAAGAAAACGCAAAAACAGATTTGCGAAATGTTCGCTCTAGGCTGAGATATAAGGTCCGTAGGGGGGAACTTATTAGAGGGTGGTGAGTTATTAGAGGGTGGGGAATTATTAGAGGGTGGGAGTTAATACAGTAAATACGGTAATTTGGAAGGCGGCCATTCAAAAAAAAATCTGAATTTAGTGCTACAGTAGAACCTCGTTATAAGATACAGCTGGGGTCGGTCCCTGGGTGTATCTTATAACGAGGTTCGACTGTATCTTACTGAGCACATTGTATGCTCTCTTTTAAGCCCAAACACTCAATTTTCCGAGGGATCGAGGTGGTAATAGTAAAATGACAAAATTACAAAGCTTCTCTTTTAAAAATTCTTTTTAGAAGGAGCTGCGACAATAAACTTCAACCTTTTTCTCTCTGTTCGCAAAAAATCTCGAAATTTCATGTAGTAAATTGACTATGCTCTACAAGATAGCGTTGTCAGAATCGAAGCGAATCGTGCAGTTCGATATTTTCCATTGATATGATTTTACAGATTTTAGAAATTCTATCTAGAAAAAATTTCTGGCAGTTTGGAAGGCTAGGATTCTAGTAGCTAGTAGTCTCTAATAGTTAGGTTTCTTGAAGCCCCGTACTATCTATCATTTTTCGCTCATATTTTGGCCATAAAAGCTTCAAATTAGGGTCATGGAATTATGGAAGTGTCGGAACTGAACATATAAAAAATTGATCAAACTTTGTCGACCTGTTTAACGTATGGACAAATTAACTTGTGTTGTTACAATAGAGCGAAAATTTAAATATCTGCTCTATAAGAATTCGCGCCCACCCCGAAAAAAGTACGCCTTGGTCCCCCTTGTTGATTTTTTAGAATTTTTTCCTACAAAAAGTTTTCATTTGAACTTTTTAGTCATTTCGAAGCAAAAAATGTTTTTAGTGAAAAAAATTCGACGTTACTGGAATATACCCCACCCAAAAGCTACTGGAAAATAAACCACCCCCCCCTTCCCCCCAATAACTTTTAGAGGGTGCCTAAAACCACTATTTGAGAAAAAAGTTGTACAAAAGCCTCTGTAAATAATGCATAGGCTATGAGCCAAAGCCAACGGGTCTAAGCCAAAGCCAAAACCTAAGCCTAAATTATTGGTGGGGTGTATTTCAGTAGCGCTTTTCGGGAGGGGTATATTCCAGCAGTGCCGAAAATTCGTATAATTATTTTTGCCTTGGTCTTCCAAGCTGATTTATAAAAAAACAATACCGAAAAAAATCAGCTTGGGAATCAAGATAAAAATTTATTTGAAAATATTTAGATAAAAAAAATTTTGCGAAAAAATAATCAAAAGAAATAATATTTCGTAGTGGGCGTGAATTCATATAGAGCCGAAATATCTAAGACCTAAGCATATTCCGCCAAATTTAAGCAACATATATTTGACTATAAAAAACTTTTTAGCCAAACCAGTAATTGATGGATCCAGAAATGAGGGAGAATCGCACGTACTAGAAGGCCACCCAATTACTCTCTGGTGTCCAGCCTCCGGTAATCCACTGCCCAAGATCCGGTGGTATAGAAATGGTATAGAAGTTGCACTCCAGCAAAACTATCGCATTCTGGACCAAGGACAAGGAATTGAAATCACAAAGGCTGCTGGAGAAGATGATGGAATTTGGACTTGTGAAGCTGAGAATGCAGCTGGCTCCAGCCAACTCGAAATCCCACTGGATGTCTGGGGTATGCAGTTTAAAGTTTGATGAGTAAAAAAATTAGAGCATCGTAACCATCAATTCCGATCTTTTTCATGCTCCCTCACTCGGAAACTGGCATGATTTTTTCCCTTTTTTGTTTGAAGTGTAGTCCGTGTCATCTCGTACTTGAAAAATAGGGCTTCAAAATGAGCTTTTGAACAATTTAAAAATTTTTAAAATGTAAATAAAAATCAGCACATGGATCCTGTCGCAGGAGAGCGGCTCCAAAGTGTGGATTTCTTCGATTTTATCAACATTTTCAAATAAGACCGTATTTGTTCTTATTGCCGCCCTGGGCGCTTATTTTTCGATCGACCTCTGGGAGGGGGGGGGTGGTGTTAGCGCTTATTAGAGTCATTTTGAAATTTCTGAGTGAAAATCCAAAATCTAAAATCCAGAATTAGTAGAGCTTGCGGAAACTAAGAAAAAAATCTGTTCGAAAAAAATTTTGGACCTAGCACAGTGTTTCAAAATTTGAATTTTAGTATGTTAGGAAAATTTGGCGCGAAATAAAAAAATGGCAAAATTTTCAAAAATGGTCGATTTCAGACTATTTTTTATTTCGTGTTCCTCATCGAATTTTTTCTTTTTATTCTTTGCATATTTATAGCCAGAATATTCCTTACACTAAGGGCTTTCGAATGAGCCATCACTTGCCCATAAAACATGCAAAATTTGAAAGCTATAATTGATTTCTGTGAAAATTTTCAAGAATTTTTTTTCATCTAGTTGACTCAATTGCGATTCTAGCACTATTTTTTTATCGAGGTTTCCTGAAACGCAACTGGAGGCTCGATAGAGGAGTAAATTTGCTGCATTTTGGTACCAAGGACGTATACAAAAAATGCAAATTTCAGGTGTTTTATGCAAAAGTTAGATGGAAAACACAAAACCCCTATTTTCACTCGAGAAAATGCCAGTTGTTTGCTGTTGATGGTCTCTCGTTTGTAAAACTCTTGGTTTTGAAAATTCTATTTTGGTTAAAAGATAGAATAGATTCTTAACTTTCTTTTGGTATATAAAGATGCTAAAAAAATACAAAATTTGGAGTTTCGATACAAAATGAATTCGAAATAATTTTAGATCTGAAGATGGTTTCCACCAGAAGGATGTGCGCTAAGTCAAATGGACTGTCTCTCTCCGAAATTCGTGCAGCCGCAGTCAAGAAAAGATGGGGAAAGGAAAGGCTGAAGAAGCAGAAACTAGAAGCCAAAATTCAAGCTGCCGAACAAGCAAACATGATGCGTAGAGCTCGTCTATGTAAGTAAATTTTTTGGTGGTTGTATTTTCCGATGTTTGCGAAATTTTGGAAACATCAATATTTTTGTAGCAAAATTGCAGTCAAAACAAGCTCAAGATGATGCCAAAGCCAAAGCCATCCTCTCAGTTAAACCGTCGCGTGGCAATTGGATGCGCAGCTTCAGTAAGTCTTTCTGTGAAATTCTCAGGCCCTTTAACCACATGTACCACACCCTCTAACGCACAGAACGACACCCAACTCGCGCCCGTACTGACTCGCGCCCCCCAACTCGCGCCGGTCCCAACTCGCGCCCCCAACTCGCGCCTCCCAACTCGCGCCGGTCCCAACTCGCGCCCCCCAACTCGCGCCACTTTTTAACCGGCTCCTACACATGTGCGCCCACATAATTTTTCTCCAATTTTTTTAAATTAAAATTACTGTATGCCATTCAGTATCGTGCTCTAAACACGGTTTGATAATATTTAAAAAAAACCCAGCACGAGGCACGTAAGTACTCGCGTCATCTTACCCAAATGTTAATATCCAGGTATGGTTACCCATGTATCCCTCAAATCTGGGTACTTATTAAATGCAAGGGCTCTTATGTTCAGTCAATTTTTTTAGGCACAGCATTAGGTAAGCACGCGGGTTTTTTTATGTGGAGTTTTGGTCTTCTACTATGACGAAATTTTTAGGACGAATCGAAACAAAACAGGAATTCATTTCTAGGTAATAGTAAAATATATTTTTCTGTTTTTTACGGGTTGAAAAACAACCAAGACTAATTTTTTTAAGAAAGGGCCAATGGTTAAACGATACGACCATATGGTTCGCTTCCGAACCTCAATTGTAAGTCACCACAGTTATACGGCATCCTATTACAATTTATTTGCCTAAAATTGGCTTACCTTTCTGTGTTTGACACCCCAATTAACGTCTTCCTCGGTAGTACGCCATTCTAAGGTCGGTCCCGAGAGGTAACTGGATCAGCTGATAACGTAAGTTCGGCTGTATATAGCCTATTATACAGATAGTAGGAAAGAATGAAAACGACAAAAATATTTATTAATCGTACTAACTTAACAAAAATAATTTTAACGAAAGACACCGGTATAAGACTGAAACTCCACAAAAAACCAGGTACAGTCGAACCTCGATAAGTCGTCACCTCGGGAGACCACACTCAGGTAACGGATCATCGAGTGTTCCATTTTCCTATGAATGTCGTGTAACTGACCAGATCGGGTGATTATAAGGTGGAGGTTTAGCAGGGGGATGGCTTATCGAGGTTCGACTATACCAATGTACTCTCTCCTCAACTTTAAATAGGGTTATAGTCAAGAAGAGCATGTAAGAATCGCTTATATACGTAGTAAATTATAGCTCAGTGTTTTGTCGCCGCGGTTTTGTCGTATATCCTCATAGGATTTTCAGCACCACTAACTGTTTGCTTTTTTCGATGCTATCATTGATGCTAAGCTTGGTATTTTTTAGAGTTTTCGGGCGCACATGAGTAGGAGGGTTAAAAAGTGGCGCGAGTTGGGGGCGCGAGTTGGGACTGGCGCGAGTTGGGATGCGCGAGTTGGGACCGGCGCGAGTTGGGGGGCGCGAGTTGGACCGGCGCGAGTTGGGGGCGCGAGTTGGGACTGGCGCGAGTTGGGGGGCGCGAGTCAGTACGGGCGCGAGTTGGGTTTTTACCAACGCACATTCATTTCAGACCGTATGTGCCGGAGCTGCTCAATCGTGTAACTGCCATTCAGCTGGAGCTTGTCGTCAAGTATTACGCATCAATTGGCCAGCAGACTCTGATTGAATTGTTTGGCTTCCTTGGAAATGATGGCCAGCCGATGCAGAAGAGCGAAGACTGTGTTCCTTCACTTCTTGAGAAATGTGGATGGGGAAGCGATGCAGATGGCTTTGTATTTCCGTGCCAATCTACTAAGTTCCAGGAGACGATTTCTTCATTGATTGATCCAAGTTTTGGCAAGATTGAAAATCAGTGGACTCAGAGCAAAGATTTCTCAAGTGTTGGAGGCGACAATAATCTGAGTAAGGGTGTAATCGAGAGCCTCAAGTCACTGGTCACTTCTAGCAATTTCTTTGACGCAAGTTAATTTCGTTTTGCAATCATTCTGCTTTGCAAGTATTGTTGTTCATTACGAATAAAATTTGTTCCTATTCATGTAAAATTAATATGTTTCGTTGGAATTTTTCGGTGCGTGGTAGAGTGGGGTGTGAACTGCAACAGGTTTGCGGTTTGTGCTAATGGAGCGCTTTGTTCAGAATTCGCGCTGAACAACAAAGGCGCAAAAAACTTCCGAAAAAATTCTTTTTTACAAATTTTTTTAGAAAGCCATTGATGGACATTCCCAATTTTGAGTTGTTTTAGTTATTTGATTGTATCTTTATAATCGGAAATAATTTTGTGTCACTAAGGCTCTTATCAGTTGCAGAATTCAACAGGCTTTCAAATAAATAGTTAATTTTAACATCAATTAATCGTGTGACTACCTCATTTCACAATTATTTAGTGCTGGTGTATGACACTCGATGAAGAAGTTGGTATGATCCATTAAAAGTAATGTTCCTAATGCACCGATCTTGCACATTTGTTATCCGTTATATTCATTTCAATAAAAAGTTTACTTTAAACATTTGACTTTCTCGATATCTTTTGCATTTGAGTGATTTTATGGCGAAATTTGACGCTGCACCACCTTCGTGTATGGTGTGCTATGTGTTATAGAAAGTTAAGATCGTGTAATTCTGTTTCTAAAAGTTCATATTTTGCTATAAAACATTACAGGGAAGAAGCAAAAAAAGAAAAAAACCAATAAATTCCGAAAAAGATACTCTCAAAAATCTTGGCGTTTTGTCTAAAAATGAACCAAATAGATTTTGTGTTTTGAAACACTGTGCTAGATACAATAGCTCAAAGTCGAGGGGGCGGCAATTAGAGGAAATACGGTATCCACTTTATCAATCGTCAATTTGGCTAAATTGAACAATAGTCCCCGCCCCCTTTAATTGATTGAAGCCTGTACCCCAATACGGCTGAAATTTGGTGAAAAAAACAGCAATGCAATATTTCTTATTTTTTAAAAATGACTGTCTTGACGGTGCCCGTGCAATCATGCTTCTCTCCAGGGTCACCCTGAAATTCTTCCTATCATTTTTCGCTCTCAAAAAAGCTATGCACAAAATGAAAGAAACTGATTCAGCCGAGCCCAAAGCCACTGTTCGATCCCAAGAGTCAGGCAGTCAGGCCATTAAACCAATTGCACCTCGGTCACCTTGTTCTGCAATGTCACCGGCAACCCCACTCCAGCAATCACATGGATGCTCAACGACCAGATCCTCATCCCTTCTGCGGATGGCACTAGGATCTCCCTTTCTGTAAATAATTTGTGAAATATATCTTCGGGCTAAATAAACTTAATTTTTTAAAGGGATATCGCTTAGACATCCCCCGACTACAGACTATGGATGCTGGTGACTACTACTGTGTGGCTCAAAATGAGGTTGGAAGTGCCAAGGACAAAATTGCTGTCGACATTCTTGGTATTACTTGACAATTACGTTTGAAGAGCATCTTTAATACAATACGAACTAGCAGATTGAATTTGTACCAGACGGGATACACACGGCGCCAATTTCAGCAAAAAACGCGTTGTGCGAATAGCCGACCATTTTGAAATTGGAAATTTTACAATATTTCTACCCTAATTTTTTACAATTAAAAAATCTGCCATGATTACCAAGTAAGAGGATTGGTCAAAATGGTGGCTAGAGTATTGATCCCCAAAGCAAACAAAAAAATTCAAAGTTTTCAAAATCAAAGTATTTCCGTGTCTATTCATTGGTAGGTTGCCCGTTGAGGTTAGGCTTTTGTTGGCCCCTTAACTACAGGGTGTATCAAAATTACGTTAACATTAAAAAAAAATCGGGCAGCATAACATTGTAGAGGCCCATTTCCGGATTTTTGGGTGGCAAGCCCGGAAACGTCCCCAATAAGGCCTTTATAAACGGAACAACAAATCATAACAGCAAAAACGATGACAGAAAACGATAACTATAATGAATACTTCTCATTCAAACGGTCCTAGTTCTTGACGACAGTGGAGCTTGTACGGAAACAATCCGAGATCTTTGACCAGAATGCGATGAGCCGATGGATGAGAAATTCTCATTCTCCTTGCTAGCTTCCGAGTCGAGTTAAGCTTTGTAGACGGACTCTCGGCGATTGCGTTCGCTGCTTATCTTTAAAAATTGTGAAATTAAAACCAGAAATAAAGACCACTAAATCGAACCAGATAATCTTCATGTCTTGCACTCCTCTTTCTTCCCTGCCCAATCCGGTTCTTGTTAGCGCCTGTTTCTTCAAATCGACGAGCCGCATTGCTGACCGTTTGCCTTGCCACTCCAAATAGCTGCCCAATCCGCGCATACCCAAGACCTCGGTGACGAAGATGGACAGAACCGGCACGTAGCTCCTCCTTCTTGACTGTATCCATATCTGCGAAATTGGCTGAAATTAATTTGATGAACCGACTTCGAACGTAAACGTGAAATATTCAAAAGAGACGACAGAAATAAATACGATGGGAAATTCGAGGAATAATAAGGAAATGGAAAGCAAGTGAGAAAACAAGCGGAAAAGTGAACAAAAAATTAAATTTTGACCGAAAATGTTAAATGTCAAAATGTTAACGTAATTTTGAGACACCCTGTATATTTGGTGGTTCTGACTCACAAGGGAACTGATCGAACTGTACGATTCGATTCAAAAATTCTTACAAAGCCAGCTTGCAGAGCATAATCGATTTACTAAATGGAATTTCAATATTTTTACTAACAGACAGAAAAAATCGAACCTGGAGACTCGAGACTCCACAAACTGATTGGTCCTCCGATTTTCGAAGGGTTGAAAAAGAACTCGACATGTCCTCCTATTAAAAAAACGGTATTTAAGGCATTGTAATCTAGCGAGGAGGACAAAATGCTCAGGAGTTCTGAAACCCCCAGGTAGTCAAACGTTACAGACGGAATTCTAGTGTTAAGACTGAAAAATACTTTCGAATATATGCTCTTAGAATACAAAGTCGGTGAATTTCGCTAGTTCAATTTTGAAATAAAATTACACAGGAGCCTTATGCTCACACTGTCATTATTCAGAAAATCTATCCGGCTAGTCCAATCTGGAAGCGTCATGCTCAACAGAATCCAGCATGATTTCTCTTAAGACTCCAGAGTGAATAATAATAAATAAATAAATAAAAACACCAATAGAGCCTACTATTCAAAGGAAAACTAATTCACGGGTCACACTCGAGAATGACCTTTTGATACTAATCGATATGAAATAGGGCTGGAGTAGAAAGTGACCATTGCCCGAGAAGTCCCAAAATGATGTTTTTCGGGTGTTTTGGCCTGTTTTGTACATAGAAAAGGAAGAAAAAAGTGTCGAAAAGCGCTTTTTGATTAAAAATTTGTAAAATTTTTTGTTTTCCCTCAGGACGGCCTAGGGAAAACAATAAAAAAGTTTCAAAAAAATTTTCAACTATAGCTAAAACATTTTCAGAGAATTTCTAGTGTGAAGACCAAACAAAAGTTTGATATGAAAATTGGAAAAACGTTTTGTCTTGTTGCTACAAATTTTGCACACAATTTGGCACTTATTTACTTGGGGGGGGGGTGCGTTGGGGGATCGCATTTTTCAGTTATTTAAAAATAGTGTTTAAACGTCTCCTAAGTAATTTTATATGCTTAAAACGATAAAAAAGTTATTTTCTCACATTTTTCCACACAAAAAATAGATTTTTTGAAAAAAAAATTTTTGATTAAAATTCGACTTTTTGCCTGGGGGACCAAGGTAAACCATCCTAAAGAGGTACCCAGACAACCAAAAGAGATGGAATTTAAACATAGTTTTGTTGACTGGGGCCTGCCGCATGAAAAAAACTCTGGCATGCATACATTTTTATGCATCCAGAGTCACTTTCGAGTGATTTGTGTCTAAGGTATGTGGGTGTGCGCATCTCAACCCCAAGCAACCAAGCCCCTGCGCCCCCGAAGGGGCCGAATAAATAAATAAATAAAAACACATGGGGCTTGGATGGTTAGAGATGCGCGCACTCACTTACCTTAGCCATGATTCCGAGCAAGACTCTTAATCAAAAATGCATTTAGAGGCTCTTTTTGCCCAGCTCCAGTGACCAAAACGGGGTGAAATACCCTTATATAAGGTGGTTTACCTTGGTCCTCCAAGGCAAAAAATCGAATTTCGGTCAAAATTTTTTTTTCAAAAAATCCATTTTTTGTGTGGAAAAATGTAAGAAAATAGCTTTTCATCGTTTTAAGTAGGGTAGGACGCGGTCGGGTAATTTGGCTCAACCCGGTTCGCGGGTACCGTATATGCTCTATTAATTAGACACCCCCTAAGTTCAAAATCGTGTTTTTGGCATTATGTTTTTGACCCACTTTTTGATCACTTCTCTCAGACAAGTTACCACCCATTTTGTAGCTAGAAAGATGAGCTATCAAATGGTTGGTAACTTGCCTGAGAGAAGTGATCAAAAAGTGGGTCAAAAACACAATGCCAAAAACACGATTTTGAACTTAGGGGTGTCTAATTAATAGAGCATATACGGTACCCGGGTTTTCACGGACCCGGTTCTCGTTTCGGGTAGCATTTCACCCGGTCGGTACCCGACCGGGTATGCGGGTAATGGCAACCAGTGCTGGCAATTTGAATCATTTCAATTTTTCACTGTTTTTTTTATTTTAAACTATTAAGTAGTCAGCGATTTTTCAACCGCTACATACAATTTTTCCGCCTATTTTGTAGCTAAGATTCTGCTCTTCAAAATGGTGGGTCATTTTTATCCGCCAACATTTTTACAAAATGAGTGTTGACTTTTAAATTTCTCATAAATTGAAAAAATTTAAAACAACAAAAGAATGACAGTACACCTAATGATTCAAATTAATTTAATTCGAATCATTTTTCGACTATTTGCTACTTATTTTGTACGGTCGGTATTTTTGCACATTATATATCATTCGATCGCAAATATCGTCAGCTACAAAACATGCTTCAACATATCAGCAGTTTTGTCATTTTAGAAAAAAATTTTCTTATAATGATTCAAATTAAATTTAATTTGAATCATTATAAGAAAAAATTTTCTAAAATGACAAAACTGCTGATATGTTGAAACATGTTTTGTAGCTGACGAGATTTGCGATCAAATGATATATAATGTGAAAAAATACCGGCCGTACAAAAAAAAGTAGCAAAAAAAAAGTAAATAGTCAAAAAATGATTCAAATTACAAGGGTAAAAAATAGATCATTTTGGGACATAAATCTGGATCAAAACCCTAGAAAAATATGTTGGCGGATCAAAAATGACCCACCATTTTGAAGAGCAGAATCTTAGCTACAAAATAGGCGGAAAAATTGTGTGTAGCGGTTGAAAAATCGCTGACTACTTAATAGTTTAAAATAAAAAACAGTGAAAAATTGAAATGATTCAAATTGCCAGCACTGATGGCAACTTAATAGCCTATAAAAAACCACATACCGTATTTGCTGTAATAATCGGCCATGGCCGTTTATTTTTCAACCCCTAAAAAATCGAAAAAAAAATATTTGGATTTTGAGATTTTTGGGTGCTCAACCACAATCTGAAAAGTGGAACCAGGAGGGCTCATGGTAACTAAGAAAATGCATAAAACAGATTTGAAAAATATTGACTCTGGACTGAGATATAGGTCTCTGGGCTGGCCGTTTATTAGAGAGTGGCCGTTTAATAGAGAGTGGCCGATTATTAGAGCAAATACGGTATCATATGTATTTATTGTGCGATAAACAACCAAGAAGCAAAAACAAATCAAACAAATCAAACAACATCGAACAAAATCATACATCATTATTCTCCTCCTCGGGTTCGTGTTACACCTCCTTGAGTTTGACAGCATCTGGTTGAGTGTGTGGCGCGAGTTAAATATTCTTCAGATTGGCCTTGATGAGAATCAGCATCTCCGCCGTTTTCTGCTAAGTCTAAAATGATACTCCTTTAATTTATTTAAACAGACTTTTAGAAAACTCTCAGCGTTCCTTTTCTTCTGAATATGCTTGATCATATTCTAGTTGGATGAATCCTTTGGAACCTATAGAGATCCTTGCATTTGAGATACAGTTAAACCTCTCTATAACGGCACCTCTGCGGACGGGCCTTATGGTGCCGTTATATAGAGATGTGCTGTTATCAGGAGGTGCTGTTATAGAGATGGGTCCGTGAAGGACAGGGGAGACCAATGCAAAAAAATCAAACCCCTATTGTGGGGTTTGATTTTTTTTCGCTCTAAAACAGCAATAAGCACTGGAGAAAATGAAATAAATCTTTTTTTTACCCAAATGTCCTTTTTCGAAATTTTTCATTACGAACTCTGAATAAGGCGTGCGCCTTACCCCCTTCCTGATTTCAGGTGAATTTCCAGTGAAATGACCAACCCTTACATTAGTTTTTGTTATTTTCAAGATTAGACAAGGCTAGCGAACAAAGTTAAGCTATGTTTGGATGGAATAAAATGTGATTCTAAGGTATGTTTCAGTCAGCCCTAACATAAGCCGGCCTACCTTTGCCAAAACCTCAAAACCAATGAAAACAACAACAGGGGGTGTCAAGGAAAAACACACCCACATTGAGAGATGGAGCCAAAACCCCTTATAATACATTCAACCATGAAGATAATTGCAATAAGAATTTTTGCGTCAAGACAAATTGAAAGGTAAGCCATTGTAAACATAGTTGTCTCTGAACATATGCGAAAAAAATGGTTGCCGTTATATAGAGGTCTTTTCGTTTGTCGGGATTTGTCCAAGGTGCCGTTATAGAGAGAGTGTTGTTATAGAAAGGGCCGTTATATAGAGGTTCGACTGTATCTGCGCTTTTGCTTTGACTGTAATGACGTTGAAGACTTCTAGATACTTGCTGTTTGACACGACATTGCTTCTTAAACATTTAAATTGAAGAATGCAAAACCGTATAGCAAACAAAATTTTACAATCAATTACAACAACAAAAACTAGCGACCTGCTAGCAACGATCTACACTTAGAAATGACTTAGAAATAACTAGGGTTGCGAAAATGCTGGATCAGATTGGTTTGGAGCATATGCACGAGCATTTGCGTTTTTTCAAGCGTATTCGACCATATGCTCGACATATTTTGACCGCTAACTGTGGCCGTACAGCTAATTGTATAGTTAAACTGGTTTCTATTTCAAGGGTTGACTGTGGGCCGAGCATATGCTCGAAATTGATCAATCTGCTCGAGAATATGCTCGAGCATATGCTTATTTCATAACCCTAGCAATAACTGTTTGCTATTTCACAATACGATCCTGTCGGACAATTTTTGACTTACAAATTACAATTAAATTTTCAAAGTTTGAACTTCAAACTTCAATTAAACTTTCAAATTAGCAATTTTATCAATGCTTATTTGGAACCGGAACCGGTCGGTTCCTGGACCCGGTTCTCGGTTCTTCCGGTTCCTGGACACCCGGTTCTCGGTTCGGGTAATTTCGCCAAAATGCCTCCGGTTCAGTTCCCGGTTCGGGTACCCGACCGCGTCCCACCATAGTTTTAAGCATATAAAAATTACTTAGGAGACGTTTAAACACTATTTTTAAATAACTGAAAAATGCGAGAAAAATGCGATTCCCCCCCCCCCCCCAAGTAAATAAGTTCCACAATTTTCCTGAGTCACATAAAGTCAGGAAGTTTTTTCGGTCCATATTGCAACCGTGTCTCATGTTGTGTGTCTGCTCTTTAGTTGTTTTTCCAATCAACAAATTTTTCACATGAATCATACCCGAGCTCAAGTTAAATATTTGCCTCAAACTTAGTTTTGCTTACCCGTTATCAACTTTTTGGTCTGGAACATTGCTATCGTTTGTCTTTTACTTGGTTTAATTAAATGGATTTACATTTGGTGCAGTCAATGTGAAGAAAAAGTTGAGAGGAAGTTCCCACATATACCGTATTTTCTCTAATAACTCCCCCCTCTCTAATAACTCCCCCCTATTTCGACCCCATATCTCAGTCTAAGGAAAATTTTTTGTAAATCTGTTTTTTTGCGTTTTCTTAATCACCACGATCTTAGTTGATTCCACTTTTATGATTTCGGTCGGGCATCCGAAAATCTCAAAATCGAAATATTTTTTTCCAATTTTTTAAGGGTTGAAAAATAACTCCCCGGGGGACTTACTACAGAAAATACGGTACGTCATGTTCTGACTTGCCTGTGTTACTAGATTTGATTCCTATGTGGTGTACTCTTATGTTTAGTTCGTCCACATCGTCAAAATGGTCAAACCGAAGCGAGAAAAGGCTGCCACTGGTCGTGATGTCGTCAAGGTTATTTATCCTTTAAAGCAATCTCTGACTGATATTTAAAGCCTAGCATGTCATTTCGAAATAGATATCTTCCAAGTTATTTGATTGACTGGATTAAGATAAGAAATTGAGTTTCTCCAGAACCGAATTACGTTCCCTGTCCAGATATTTATCACTATATTTATTTTTTCAATTCAATGGATTTTAAACTGCTTATTCTCCCTGCAGAAATTGTGCAAAGCATTGTTGCGCATTTTTCATTTATGGATTGCAAAAACCTGGCTTTGACTTCAAATATCATGTCCTCTCATATTCTCATTCGTCTGAAAAAATATGAAAAAGTGGGTTTTGCTGTGACCACCTCTTTTACTCTTACTTTTTAGCTGAAAAAGCAAAAGGAAAAGAAGCAAGAGATGCTGGATTCTCTCAATGCTCAGAAGCGCTTCTTTCAGAAGGAATTCGACAAAAAGTTGGGAGAACTCCAAACTGCCATCCAGAAGCTCCAGGAAGATTTCAATCAAAAGATCCAGGGCATTCAGATGGAGATAGGCCGAGTCACAGCAATTCCTGATAAGCAGATTCTTCTTGGTCAGTGAAGCTAGAGGCTTTTTTTCTAATAGATCGTCTCTTCCATCAATAAAACAAGTATTTTCAGATGCCGAAGAGGAGAAGCATGACAATTCAAGTGACTCGCACTACTCGGATGAAGATGATACTGCTAAGATAGCTGCCTAGAGATCTAGTGATTGTTTTCGTCTTGTCGGTTGTTGTTTCCAATAAATGCATGTTGCTTTTGTACTCTATGGATTTTGGCCACCTGATCAAATTTTCGAGGATCAAGCCACTAGTTTAATGATTAGATTTTCGACTATGAAATCGAGTGGAAGGAGAACAGAGTTTAGGGGGTTATTTATTTTTAAAATGGGATTCTTGAGATTTAAAATAAAGAAAGCTTTCGAACGGTTGTTCATACAGGCATGAATTTGACAAGAATGCGGGAAATGGTTTTTTTACAAATTCAAGATGAATGTAGTATTATTAGCAGCGGAGTAGTTGGAAACTTTTCAGCTTTTTTGGTTGTTTCGCGCAATTTTGCAGACGTATTCATATGAAACTTGATCCTCGAAATATAAATTTCTGGCATCATTTACTTTTCAACTTGTATTTGATCATGTCTACTAAAGTTTCGATAACAAAGACGTGATAACAAAAAACCATCTTAAACCACCCTAAGCACGGATTTAGAGTACTTAGATACTGGCTGGAGCAATTTAGGATGGGCTAGGGTGTGTTTTAGATGTTTGAGAATGATTCAGGATGGGATTCTGAGCGATTCAGCTCATCTCACTGGAAATCTGATCCGCTCAATCGAATTTTTCGCGAAAAGTTTACTCCCCCGTTAGTAAACCCTCAAAAAACCAACTTTCAGGGTTTCTGGCTACTCCGTGGAGGTATTCTGAGCGATCCAAGTTATTTTTTGACAATAGAATCCGAATTCTCCCAAAATTTAATGCAGTATTTGACTAAAAATTCAAATTTGACGGGAGATTCACATCATTTGACGGGAGATTTACATTTTTGTTTGAAATTTGAATTTGACGGGGTAAAAAATAAATTTGACGGGAGATTCACATATTTTGACGGGTTGTTTTGAATTTAAGCCAATTTTATATAAGCAGCTCAAATAAATATGCCAGTAAGATTAATCTCTAACAGCATATTTATTTTCAATAACCTTTGCGTCTTTTTTCAAAAAACATAATTCTTTTTACTTTAAGTCTACACGTGAAAAAAAATTATGCTTTTTAAACACGAAAAAAGCATAATTAATACGTTATGCTTTTTCCCGCAATGTGTTTGGCATAATTATTCAACTATGCTTTTGGTACGTATCGTTTCGAAAAGTTCATTTCCCTGAAATACGTTCCCCCGAAAAGTATCATTTCCTAAAAAATGATTTCCCCGAAATGTATGTTTCGCTGAAAATATTTATAATTCGAATAAAGCTTTGTTATGAACAGAATTTTTGAAATAACGAATAAATCTCGATCGATTAACCTATCCTGGCCATTGACACGTAATGTGTCGT